>CM038708.1:38761919-39251265 GCA_021613375.1 Megaleporinus macrocephalus
AACACCACAGGGCAAAAGTATGTGGACAACCCTCTAGAGTTTAGGTGTTTCAGCCACATTTAATGCTAGAAGGTATATAAAATCAAGCACATAGCCATGCAATCTTCTGGCAGCACTGGCAGTGGAATGCGAGGTACTGGAGAGCTCTGTGACCTTCACTGTTAGAAGATGCCACCAAAAGTATGTGGACAACCCTCTAGAGTTCAGGTGTTTCAGCCACATTTAATGCTAGCAGGTGTATAAAATAAAGCACATAGCCATGCAATCTTCTGGCAGCACTGGCAGTGGAATGGGAGGTACAGGAGAGCTCAGTGACCTTCACTGTTAGAAGATGCCACCAAAAGTATGTGGACAACCCTCTATAGTTCAGGTGTTTCAGCCACATTTAATGCAAGCAGGTGTATAAAATCAAGCACATAGCCATGCAATCTTCTGGCAGCACTGGCAGTGGATTGGGAGGTACAGGAGAGCTCAGTGACCTTCACTGTTAGAAGATGCCACCATTTGAGCATTAGTTGTTCTGTATCAGTATTAACACTGCATTCAGAGAGTGCTTATAAAATAAGGGTTGTTAAACCTGTAACAGTAGTGGAATCTTTTTGGTGCTATTCAGTACCATTGTTTGAAGATTTTTAAGAATTGAAGAGAAGAACCATTTAACCATGCAATTCAAAGGGTTCCTTGAGTTGTCTTGGTTTTTTACATAACCATTGCGTTTATTGAAGAACCTCTAGAGAACCCACCTTGTTCTGGATGTACATATTGTTTACTATGAACATGGACAAATGGAGGTTCGAGCTTTGCGTGTGCATATGTAATGTTGTAAACATACCAAAAAGAAGCGTCTACAAGATGAACCTACAATATGCTGGTTATGTGCTAATGGCAGTAAATTGTGCTTCGTTTTCCTCCTGAAGGTAACGAGGTGGTAGACGCTGCGGTATTTTATTAATGTGACCTCACCTCCTCCTCTTCACTGCATTATGAGTGCTGTTGAGTGTGTGCTGTTCCAACACATGAATTATGAATTCCATCAACGAGCTTTAGGGGGAAAACCTGGCGATGAGCCGCACGCACGCGCGCACTTGTTCGCTCGCCAGACGAAGACAAATGAGGACTGTTTCGTAACTAATTCAATTACTCTTAAGAGACTGCAGTCGATAAATGTCATAGAAAGTCGAGCTAAACCTCGTTACAAACACCTCTTCAGGGCCCAGTGGGAGAGAAAAGATCACACGAGACTGGATTTCCAATATAGTAACAAATAAATCCTTATTTTTGATGCTCTTCTGAAAAAAATCGGAATTTCCATTAAAAAAATTTCACACGTGTTACAGGCACCGTAACGAGTCTTACTCACTGTGCGTGGCGTATACAATAGAGAGAAAGTTTCAGAAGCGCACTATGAGATCAGTGCTGCCTACTGAGAGACAAGAGAAACATCTTAACATTCCACAACCAGCAGGGGGCCCCTAGCAACCTCTGGATTATTGGTAAACCAGCAGGGGGGCCCTAGCAACCTCTGGGTTAGTGGTAAACAAAAAATGAAAAAGAGAAGATGAATAGAAAAGGCTGTTAATAATCCTGGTTTAGATACTCAGGCTGTGCTTAATCCAGGTTAGGATACTGAAACTGTGATTAATCCAGGATTAGATACTCAGACTGTGGTTAATCTAGGTTCAGATGTTCAGACTGTGATTAATCCAGGTTCAGATGTTCAGGCTGTGATTAATCCAGGTTTAGATACTTAGGCTGTGCTTAATCCAGATTAAAATACTGCAATTTTGATTAATTCAGGTTGAAATACTGAAAATGTGATTAATCCAGGATTGGATACTCAAACTGTAATCAATCCTGGTTTAGATACTCAGCATGTAGTTACTTCAGGTTTAGATACTCAGTCCATGATTAATCCCGGTTTAGATACTCGGACTGTGATTAATCTAGGTTTAAATACTCAGACTGTGATTAATCTAGGTTAAGATACTCAAACGGTGATCAATCCTGGTTTAGAGCCTGTGGTTACTTCGGGTTTAGATACTCAGGCCATGATTAATCCCGGTTCAAATACTGAAACTGTGTTTAATCCAGGTTTAGATATTCAGTCTGTGATTAATCCATGCTAAAATACTCAAGCTGTGATTAATCCAGGTTTTGATGCTTAGGCTGTGATTAATCCAGGTCTAGATGCCTAGGCTATGATTAATCCAGGTTAAGATACTCAGGCTGTGGTTAATTCAGGTTTAGATAATCAGGCCCTGATTAATCCTGGTTAAGATACTGAAACTGTGATTAATCCAGGATTACATACTCAGACTGTAATTAATCCAGGTTTAGATTTTCAGTCTGTGATTAATCCATGCTAAAATACTCAGGCTGTGATTAATCCAGGTCTAGATGCCTAGGCTGGGATTAATCCAGGTTTAGAAACTCAAACTGTGGTTAATCCAGGTTAAGATACTCAGGTTGTGGTTAATTCAGCTTTAGATACTCAGGCCCTGAATAATCCACGCTAAAATACTCAGACTGTGATTAATCCAGGTTTAAAAGCTTGTGTTGTGAATAATCCAGGTTTAGGTGCTCAAACTGTGATTAAGTGTGATTTTTCTGGTTTAGATACCCAGACTGTGATTATTTCTCATACATGTGCACACACAAGTGTGATGATAAACATCAGCCCTTCACATACGTTTGCATTAACAGTAGAGAACACTCTCCTGTCGCGATACAACTATTATTCTTATTGCAAATCCTTTGAACCCCTGTGTAGTGATCCTGGAAGTTAAGTTTGCTTTAATTGTTTTGAATGGTGAAGATAAAGATTGTCAATTCTCTCCAGAGATTAATGCTCCCAGACATGTTGACTTCTCGCTAGCTCCCTCCAATGGACACTTAATTCATAACAAACTTACACATAGGAGGAACAGAACCCTATGGTATACGTTTGGTTGAATCCCCCTAACACACTATGTGGAGACCACCCACCCCTCTATATGCGTTTGGTTGAGTCCAACATCAGTTGAGTGTTACAGGTGAAGGCAGCGCTCGTGCTCTGCAGTGGAGATCTGCCTTCGCGCCTCTGCAGCGCTCTGTGTATCGATTGCGTTCAGACTAACTGGGTAAGTGATGCTCAGCTTTCTGTTTTTTTTTTCCTCCTCGCTGACTCGTGAAACAAAAGCATGAGACGCATTTTCTTCGGTTCCTCTGCATCCTTGACCGCATCGCTTGGCTTTATTCTTCGCCCTCGCTCGCTTTTCTTCAATGTTTGTTGCCGAAGCGCGCGAGGACGGCTGTTGCTGGAACTTGGTGTGTGCTTGGCCGTCAGCCCGGGGGTCAGGATTTCTCTACAAACACGCGTAAAGTCAGCGTGAGCGAGACTTTCTGCCCAGTCGGAGCTGATTACGGGGGGAGTGATTGGTTTTTACTGAGTGACCACATGGAGCCACTCATTCACTCAGCCGCGTCTCCGTCCCCTCTCTCTCGTTCAGGCGCTCACTTTAACTTTAGTTTCGGTGTATTGTGCCTCGCTCGCGCACGGCCACAGAAATCAGCGCGCAGCTCTACCCCAGCAATAATATAACTTCTATCTCTCATAGGAGAAGTCCACCGATTTCTAAAATTCCAACGGCTGAAGTAATTCAGAGAGGTTTGGCGTGAAGCCCTTTCGTTTACTGTCCAAAGCACCAGTGAACCCACGCGATTTAGTTTTTTTAATGTAAATGTTGATAAAATCTAAAAGTAACAAGTTTTCTTTTTGCCTCCACCGTGACTGGATCTGACAAAGTAATGTTTCAAACGAAAACCTTCCTAAAGCAGTGTGTTCGTAACTGTTTTATGTAATAGCTTTATGTAAGGGAGCTTTTAGAGCTAGACATCTGGTTCCCATCACCACCACTGTAAAGAATTCTGACTCGCTTGAAGAGTGAGTTCTTCAGGGCTCTTCTGCGTCTATATAGAATAATTTGCATGCCTAAATGGCTCTTTGCATGGTGCAGTAGTTCTTCAGATTGATGGAGGTACGTTCTATATTGAAGGCTTTTGAATATGGGTCTATATAAAACCAAACAGAACAGCACAGAGGACCCCAGAAGAAATAGTTCCATGTAACACTAAAACGAGTTCTTCTGTTGTTACAAGCTGGACATGTTAACAATAGAATGTCTCTGAAAGTGGTTCTATGTAGCACCAAAAAGGGTTCTTCTTTAGTTACAAGTTTAAAATAGTGACTGTTGAAGAACCGTTGCATTTTTACCATGTCAAGCTTGCGATTGCATGTTTATAACTTCCGATAAGAACTCACCTTTTAAAGAAACATACAAGCAATTCTTTATAGAAAACATAGCTCTAAACAGAATCACAGCCTTTATTAAAGAACGCTTGAAGAATCATGTTTTACTGTGCGTAGAATATAATTACATCTCTTAATAACCAACATTCATTACCTTAAACCTGACAATCATTAATTTGTTAAATGAATAAAATAGTTAGCCACAGTTAATCTAATTGTTTTGTGTAGTTAATCATGATTAATCGCATTTACTTTATTGCTAGTTAATAGTGCAGTGCATTTAATTAGAACGATAGTGGACAAAGTAAGCTTCATAAGCCTCACAGCAAGAAGAGTTTGATTTCCTGGCCGTGCAACCAGTGTGAAGTATGAATGTTCTCCCCCTGGGTGCTCTGGTTTCCTCCTGTAGTCCAACGACATGCAGCCCCCACGACCCAGGCTGACAAGTGATATAGATGAACAAATGAATAAATGAATATTTTGAATGCAGAACCTTAATGTGAAGATCATGTGAATCGCACACAGTGAATTCAGTTTCCAGCTTTCTTTACCGACGTCCAGGCCAGAGTCTCGAGACCTCAGCATGTGAGAATGTGAGTCTCCTGAAAAGATTGGAAGCTGTAATACAGGTTAAGAGTGGACACATTAATTCTTTCAGTATTTATGTTTTATGAATTATTTTTAGTTGTTTAGTCTCACATAACTGTTAACGAAGAAATCAAGATCCCATGAGCACAGAGTACGTCAACTAGAGCCGTAGCTGACGCCTTTGCAATTGACATTTTAGGAGCTTATCCATAAATTAATTCATTTTATTTATTTACATTTTCCGCAGCTTCTGTGACAAACTCCTGTAGCCCAGGAATGTTTATTGACAGCAAAAAATGTACAACCTTCCCCTAAGGAGATCGCCCTCACAACCACACTGTATTGTTATAGATTAGATTCGTCTAATCACCTCAGTGGTCTGACAACAGCAATTTCCAGCTCACATTAGCTGCGCTGTACATGTGTACTGCCAGATAAACTGCCACTAAAGCGGAGCGCTAATGCACTGCAGTAATGTGGACTGATTACTAGTGGATCCCACAGTCACTCCAGCTTCATAACAGCCTTGCTGTCTTCATTGTACATTCATTATTTTAACATAGTTCAACCCTCTGTACCTGTCATAGGATGCAGCTATTCTGTAATTTAAGTGAGTCCATGCCATGAAATGCACAAATAGCCCAACATTCTGTCAGAATTTTATGTCATTGAAGTTGGTATAAGTTTCTATGGACTGATTCTCACTCACAGCTCATTGAAAAGTCAGAAAAATGTGCACAAAGTATTGATTCTAAACTGTAAATCTGTTTTACATTGTATTTGTCCATACAAAGCAGAGCCAGTTTAAGGGGGGGCATGATACTTTGATATCGTTTAAGCAGCTTTCGTGAAATAGGTGTGTAACAATACCATTTTTTTCTGTTCCACCTTATGTGGTTCACCTTACGTTGTGGTTGGACGCTTGGGGAGAATTTGAATAAAGCCCTGTTGGTGATGGAATCGTTTGACCAGAGGAGGTCCGGTAATGCAATCTGTGTGTGATTTGCCTGGCTGATCTGTACAGGATAAAAGGAACTGTGTACGTTGTCCTAAATTACCCCTAATAGTCCGGATCGTGTGGGCGTTTAGGCCAGCATTATGCAACCGGTGCCACACATCTGCACAGGAATAATGTGTTGTGAGGCTACATGACCAGTAAAAAGCGTACCCCCCTAAAACCCAACACTGGACAATATTCCAAATATTGGACATCACCCCAAACATTCCAGTGTGGGGTGATGACCATCACTGTTGATTGCAAATGATGGTGCATAATTATATCGTACAGGAGGGAATGAACACTGAGTCGCATCAAAAATACCTGCCACTAAAGCTGCGATTGGTGACCAGTCCAAGTGCTGTGAAAGGGAAACAAGACAGAAACCATGACGCCTTGCGAGAGGCACTTCGGAGATATTTCATTTTTTCCCTTTACTTGTAATTCGGCCATCACGAAAAATGTTGTGGCATACAGTAGCGTTTTGAGAATTAGGGAATTGGGAATTTGGTGGTTAACCTTCCAAAAACGGAGGTGGTGTTTTCTATGGTTTTGTTATCATGCTACTGTTATGTCAATTCCAGCAGGACTGCAATGACTGAAAGAGCTTGGAGAGTTCCATCTATCCATCCATTATCTTCCACTTTATCCCGCCAGTCGGTGTCACGGGGGTGCTGGAGCCAATCTCAGTGTCATTGGGCGAAGGACACCATGGACAGTCTGCCAGTGCATCGCATGACCAACACACACTCACACACACACACACACCTACGGGCAATTTAGAGTGACCGATCAACCTAACATGCATGTGTTTGGACTGTGGGAGGAAACCGGAGTACCCGGAGGAAACTCACTCAAGCACGGGGAGAACATGCACACTCCACACAGAATGGCCCAGACCGGGAAGTTTGGAGAGTTGAAGAAGATAATTAATTCTAGAATTATTACTTAGCAGACTTGTTATACTATATACATACGCACTGGATTAAAATCACAGATCTCTTCAGTAATCGCTCAGATTACAGTTCCTATAATCTTAGCACTAACAGGGCTTTTGGAGTTGAGGTGGTTGTTGAGCCAAGCTATTTGAAATAGAGAGCAGAGAAAACAAGTGTAAGCTGGAAGGAGTGACACAAATATATATAAAATATATACGTACTTATCACCTGTTTTAGAACACTTCATGTTCCCAGAGTAGACTGAGCACTGGCGGGTAGACTAAGCACTTACAGCGGTGACTTCACAAGCGCAAGTATCACATACACGTGTTAATGCCTCAACTATGCAAACTATGCAAAAGACACGGAGCTTACAGAGAGGGGAGAAAACGTGAGTCATGACACAGGATTTAAACAGCTGATTCTCAATTAGCCAAACGCTTGTCAGTGGCAGTTCTAGACAATTGAAGCAGGGTTTACATGGAGGTTCAGCAGGGTGGATGTACCAGCCATATACCGATGCTACTTGTGATTAGAAAGTGCAAGATGGTTGTGAGATGGGGGTGGGAAAACAACTCTCCGGTTAAAGGTGCAAACACCTGACCCCTAGTGGCTGGAATTTTGGGGTGGCACCTGGGGTGGCTTGTCCGATTCCATAAACACACTGGACACTCTCACTGCCTGTGTAGATTGCGCATGATGCTTGAAGTTTAAAAGCTAGTTGGATGTAGGGAGTCCTGGATTTGGTAGAAATTCCCTCTTATTCATTTCAGCCACTTTTCAGGTACTGAAACACAATACCTCTAAATGAGCTTGTGTACTGAGGCCTTTTAGTAACACAAGCATATCTTCGCGGTCCAATGAAAAACATATATTTCCATTTTTGTTGATTTTGTATTTTCTACATCATTTGAACATGCCAGTGGTTGATGAATGGACCATTAGAAGTGCTTCAAAATAGCTCGAAAAAAATTCTGGTTCCATTGACTTCCATTGAAAGTAAAGTATGTTTTTGTTCTCACCTGTAAAGTTGCAATTTTGGAGATATTTGTTTTTCATTGGACAGTGACAATATATGGTTTTCCAAGTGCAGGTAATATAACTCTTGTAATTGTATTTAATTTGTAAAATGTAGGTGTTCTAGGAATATCTGTTTGTTTTTATAACAAATGTGAAAAATAAGTATCTAAAGGTTCTAATTCTAATAGTGTTTGTATTGAGAAGTTCCTTACTGGTGTTAGTGTCAAACGTTATTTAACCTAACATCACAAGAACAATACAAAATGTGTCCCGTCATTCATCTTTTTTGAGTGCGTACAGAAGATGCGAAGAGAAACCTGTTCACGCCTCTGAACTGGATTATAAACCGAAGGGTGTTGCGTCAGACGTGGTTCATTTCCTTTGTGAAAGGCTTCTGTGACGAGTTTGGTGCACATTGTTTGGTAGCAGTGTGTGTGGGATGGATTTCTAAATTGAATGCATTTAAAACGTAAATTTGATTTAATTGGATTAGCTGATTACCCGGAGGAGCTTATTAATTGTCGAGCTGTGGTGATAGGAGCACACGCACTGATAAAACGTCCCCAGGGCATGCGCTCACTCTCACACCATCATTTAAATCAAATTACTGTCATTCCTCACTCTCTGGGTGTGTACATATACAGGATTGTGCAGAAGCACCTCAGCACCTCGTTTATTTAAAAGAGTTTATCTCAGCAGGCAGTGTTTTTTTACATGCAGAGGTCTCCACAAAGAGTTATAATAAACACAAATAAAGACAAACACTGTAAAAAAAGGTTATTCTTTTCATAAAAGCAGCTGAACAAAGTTTGAATCCAGATTTCTCATCCAGACATCACATGGATATTTTTAAAACCGTAAAGGTATTGATTAGATAGACACCAGGTATTGGATAATAGCTACAAATAGCGCTGGGCTTCCTTCAGAGTGGTTGCTAGTTTCCCACCTGAACAGCCACCTACCCTATACCAATAACAGCCCTTGGGCAAGAAGTAGTTGCTCCGGATAAAAGTGTCTGCCTAATACCATAAATGTACATGTAGAAGAGCGTAAGAAATGTTTGAAGATGACCTGTTATGCTCAAAATCACAATTTTGTTTTTGGGCAATAGATTTACATACTTAAATTGAACCGCAACACAATATTCTCCTTATACTCTATGTCGGTCTTCACCCTCTGTCTAAAAGGCTCTGCTAGAGTTTCTGTGTCTTTAAACCCCACCATCTGATAACTCCAGTGGGCTCTGAGTGGTGCGCTCGCCCACTATGTCCTGATCAACAGCCAGAGCGGCATCCTGCCGCACGTTCTGCCCCCACCCACAAAAAGACTTTGAACGCATGCTCAGACTCAAAACAGAACATGACAAATACACTTAAGAAGAAATTTTGAAACGTCTACACACCTTGTAGGTGACAAAACCAACAGACTTATCTTTTTCAGTGGAGCTCGTGTTCAAGCGACTCCCAGGGGGATTTGATCTGCTGATCGGAGAGGCTTGTGGAAAGACCTGCGGAGTCTGTGCAGCTCTAGTGCAAATAAAGGGGGACACACCACCAAATACTAAGAAATTCTGAAATTCACACACACATATATATTGCAACTTTACAGGAGAGATCAAAATCCTACTTTACTTTCCATGTAAGTCAATGGAACCTGAATTTTCTCAGAGCTATGTTGAGGACTTCTATTGGTCCATTCATCATGAAATTTTCACACAATGTAAACGAGCATTGCCGTGTTCAAATGATGTTAAAAACTCAAAATCAACAAAAATAGAGATACATGTTTTTCTTTGGACAGCGACGATGTGTGTGTATATATATAAATATACACACTTTTATATATATTTCCTTCAAGCATTCTCTGTCTCTCTCTCTCTCTCACACATACTCTCACACACACACACACTTGTTTACTATATATAGCCCATTGTTATTGAACACAGTGTTCATCTAGCGAGGAGGCTGCAGTCAGCTGTGTTAACGCTTGCTCCAGTCTACTGTATATTCTATTTATATTTTGAAATGTACTGATGCCACTTACGAATCTGTTTCACATTCCATGTGTATGCGCGCCTGTGGCTTTCACGCGATATGATTCAGCCATGCAGCATCTGCACTAAACAAACAGCCGTCAAGTCGCTGACTGATGTTTTAAGCACGTTCTGTCACTGTCAGGTTTGAATTATAAACAGCCTGTTGGTCCTTCACTATCTTAATCACACCAACACACTGCTTTGTAGTATTGTACATAAAGCAGTGCATGTATAACAACAGCAGAATATATAAACACCAGACTGAACAATCCCCAAAGCGAGGGGATTATAAAGCATAAAGTATAATCTGTTTTTTAATATTTTTGCATAATTAATTGGTTTAAAAAATGTTAATATGAAATATGAATTTAACCGACAGATAAACATCTCGCCTAAATAGACCAGACTTAATTGAAATTCCTGAACAGTTCTGTAACATTTATAGTTTATTCACAAAGATTTTATTTTAGCATCAGCTGTTCATTGATTTAATAAAGCAGTAATTGGCTGTGTCTGTCCTTAAACAATGTTCATCATAATTAGCATTTTCTTTTCGGAATAAATCACTACAAGGCTTGTCAACTTATCAAGTACTAAGATTACCTAAAGTATTAAGATTAATTAAGGTACTAAAGAGTAAAGCAATCCTTTATTATTTACTATGATTAGTTTGGTTTGATTAAAAACAATATACTGTTGATCTTTTAGAAATGTTACCTTAAATGAAAATGTTTGAAATGTAGAGTCTTATATTGTTTTTCAACATGAATTTTAGAATCTGTTCTAAATATATTTACTTAACATGCTAACCAGCTAGCCCTGGCCCGTCCTGTCTTGTAATACCATGTTGTACCTCAAGAGATGATAGTCTCTGTAATAATGAGTCGGATCACCCAACATAAGAGGATAAATCAGTAGCGCTGCTGCCCCATCTGCGCATTCTAACATTGTCTTTCATATTGAATGACCTGCTTCTTATTAGATCAGTACAGTTAACCAAATGCAACAATGGCTGAAGCTCTGGGTAAACATTTCAATGGAAAGAAATTACTGCCTGCCTACCTCACAACCTGCCCACATGCTTATGCTCGGCTTGTGCGCTCATTTGCGTTTGTGCGGAGTTCATAAAAACAGTGAGCTAGGTTCAGAAGAATGGCAGCGAATGTTATACAGGTTGAAGAAAGAAAGAATGAAAGAAAGCAAGAAAGGAAAAGGCTTTCAGCAAAAGGAAAGAAGTCAAAACACAGTGAACGACATTGTGGCTTTCTGATGGTGGTAAAACCTGAGGGAGCTGAAAAGACTGGAAAGTGATGCCACGGTTTTTCTGTCAGACAGGTAATTGTCTGTTTTTTGTTTGTTTGGAATGTGTTATTGAATTATGTAGCTAACTGCTTATGAAGCTACATTATGTATTAGCTGTAGACACAAGTTAGCTAGCTATGTTTAATTTTTCTGTAATCTGTGCATATACGTTTGATGATGTATCATTTGATGGTATTGTAGTGTGGCCACTCAACCCCAAAGGAATTGATTATGTCCCACAGTATTAGGTTCATCTTTACATTCACTTTTTTTATGTTGAAAAAACTGAATGTGTTTTGCATTTAGTTTAGCTTTTAGTGGAGAGGCTTTGTTTTTAGCCTAGCCAGCTAACAGTTTAGGGAGGTGGAGGCAAGCAGTGAGTGTTCTGTTGAAGTATGTATCTTATGCTAGTCTGTATTGGCTTTTAAAGGAAACGAATAAGGTAATGTAGCTTAGTTGACCAGCATACCTACATCAAAACCCAGCATATGCTGGTTTTGCTATCAATCAGCCATGCTGGCCTATGATGGTTTTACTAGCACTGTAGAAAGAAACCTAGGACTCAGTAACAGATGACTTTTCAGTGATATACAAGGAATAGAAGTGACTCTAAAAGCTGTATTTCAGTGAGAGGGCATCAGTTGTGCATTCTATTCAGCATTACAGTTAACTGTAACTGGGCTTCAGTCTGATCGTTAATTAGTTATGGCCACCTGCTGGATATATTTTGAACTGCAGTAACAAACTCATGGATTAATCATGAAAAATAGAGATTTTTTTTTTAAGGGTGATTTTGTAAAGTGCACTCAGTTGTGTACAGTACTCATTCAAGCGCTCATACAAAATGCCAGCGAGCATTCAAAGCCTGTGAAATGCGGCCCTCCCTTTTTCGCATGTTGCCGTCCTGTGAAAGCATTTTTTCCTCAGCAATCTCAAATAAGATAACAAAACCGAACACATGCCACTACCCGTCACTACTGTGGCACCAGCGTGAAAGTGACAAGCACTGTGCCGCGAAGGCTGAGCCGAAGGCGCCCGAGGGCAGCTGTCGAAATTCATTAATAAGACGCTGCCAAGCAAAACCTTCTGTACAGCTCCCTCACTGTGGAGCGTGTTTGGGGGCTGTTTCACGGCTCAAAGCACGCTCTACAAAAGAGCCGGGAGGACAAAAGGGGACGGGGTGAGAAGGAGAGCTGGATAGAGGTGGTGTACAGGACGTGTTGTATCAGAATGCCAATTGATATAACATGATACATCGACAAAAGCTTTAAAAACAGTCATCGTCAATTTTTTTTTGATAGCTTCATTAAACGTTGTTAGCTACGTTCTTGCAGGACTGTTTTGAAGCTTAAACAACAGCTGTGTTTTAATCGGATCGTTAGCATATTTTAGCTTATTGGAACACGATAAATTCAACCTAGTTAGTAGCTGCACTGCTCTCGTAGCTCCAGAGCCTAAATTAGAGAAACACACTTCAGACCCTAGACACGTCTCGTCTGGATTGACTGCCTCTGACGTAAGAAGGTAAATTGTATAAATTTGAATGTGAACTATAGCCTTAAATCCCATCCTGTTCTGGGAAGCCACAGTAACCAGGAAATAATGAGCCTGTAGAGTGGTGGACATTGAGAAGGCCTCCATGGGCTCTGACAGGGCAGGCTTTGGGCTTGCTGCTGTGTGAGCCGGGTAATGAGAGGCGCTATGGGTAATCAGAAACCCATTAATCGGCATGGGACATGCGCTGACCGTCCCCAGCCGTCCCAGGGCGTTTGCTATTTTCACCCATGGTAACGTGGCCACTGAGAAGAATTACAATGTAATGGCCATTTCGGGCCAGCTCAAATAAAACAGCCAGACCGCAGCGGACGTTGGAGCGAATCTCCCGCTGTAATCAGCAGACGTCTGAAAAGCCTCTCGCGCTGTCACTTCATTGATATGACACTTTGCAATGTTCCCCTCTGCTGCCATGTGCACGAAAGCCATTTTAATGTCTTGATGTATTTCCTGCTCAAACCTCGCTGCCAGAGTCCCTGATCAGCATCCAGAAGCCAAGGCCCAATTTTGATCTGTAATAAAAGAGGGTGGACGTAAGATGGACAAAAGTAATGGACTTCATTGGACCTCATACCAGCCTTCAGCAATCCTCGATGTGAAGCGGCATGGCCTGATGATTTTGCATGTCCGGTGTCAGACTGCAATGTAGATGGAATATATTTTAATGGAAATATGTGGCTTACAACACCAAAAGTGAAACAGACCTTCACCTTCATAGGTAAAAAAAAAGTTTTGTTTAGCTTTTTGTGTTTCAATGCGGTTTGTTTATTGTGTTTGATACGCATACACTGTCTGTTCTCCTTAGAAAGGGGGTTCGCTTCCCTTTCACCCCTATTGCTTACTAGCAGCTCAACACACAGTCACAAAGTGATGGAATGGCCTCAAAAGAGCACTGCAGAAGGAGACTATTCTGCATAACTGTATCACTCAGCCTCGTTAGCTTGACCGAATTCCCCATTTTACATCATTTTCATGTTTCATGCATGTTACTCCAATAACCAGCATTAGTTACGCAAATGCATTATATGGCCAAAGAGGACTCACAAAGTAAGTGCTGCCATCTAAAAAGATTTCCAGGAACACGGTCACACTGCCCATTTTTTCAAATCTTTTTTCTCCACTTCATGATTAAACATTTTAAATCATTAAACTATTTTGAATCAACATAAGAAAAAGGCATCCTCTACATAACACATACTTTAAAAAACATACTTTTAATGCATCACTGCTGTTTTTGCTTATTTCAGTACGTTCTGTAAGAAAAAAAATATATATATATTTTGTATTTAGATGGTGGGGGCGTTCAAACCTTTGTATGTATATGGTCTTTGATAGAACAATTGGGAGCTGACTCTGACTGCTAGCCTTGCGGATCTGTAGGCTAATATATACAAACATTCTGAATTTATTAAGCACTGAATAGTAGGGCTGTGTATGGGCAAGAACATGGTGATACAATATGTATCGTGATACAGCGGTCTCAATTTAACATATCACAATATAACACTAGCAAAGTGATATATTGCAAATTTTTTTTAAACCCTACTATTAAAACACACATCTGTATGAACATGTTTGCCATTGCTTACAATAGCATTGCGCCCTTGTTCTGCTTGTTAATGTTGGAGTGGAGCTGAAAATAGATTACAACACTGCCATCTAGTGGTGAGAGATTTAAACACAAAACACAATGATTCACTGTTTGCCAGGAATCTGTGTATCGATACTGTGTTTTTGAGAATCGACACAGTATCACACAACATAATATCCCGATATTCGATATTTCGATATTTTCTTACACACCCACTGAATATACTGATTTCGTACTCTGTCAGTCTGAGAAAATGAGTCAAACAGCTGTACCTAGTCTGACCCCTTGCTACCTATAGCTTTTAGCTTGTCCTTTTTAGTATATGGGGGCCAGATGTCCCCATTGTTGGTATGCCCCTAAGTATATATCAGCTCACTGACTTGCTAAGGTTGGCACCCCGCTGACCCCCCAAATTACTGTCTTATGTACTAAGTGCTAATTAGTTTTAGATTTTCTCAAACAGATTTGAAATGCATAATTTTACTTAAGAAAACAAACTAAGACAAATATTTCAAATAACTAAGAGGGAAAAAAGGAGTGACTAGGTCTGACAAAATTCTAAATGATATGAATAAATAAATAAAGGAGAAATGGGTAAATTGTACTGTGAGTAGAAAACAAGTAACGGGAAGTGACATTTTAATGGAGTCTAATACTCTGCTTAACCACTGATGGGCTGCCTGGAAAATACTGAGCAAAATGCCAGTGGGGCACCAGCTGTGCCATCAGTGGGCCTCTTACTATCAGGGCCTGTCTGGAGCTGTCCCTGCAAATTTTCAAATTTTTAACTGAATTAAATCACAGCGGAAAGTCCTTCTACAGTTTGCTTGCCTAGTTTTAGAGAATACTGCGGTGTAAAACTTGGTAAGAAGCAAGTCCACAACATCATCACACACATCAAAGGTGGAGTTGAAATGTAATCATATTATCAGGTGATGGGTGTGCTATCGGATTTTTGCAGGCATGCAAGGTAATTGAATGTAGGCACCTTGCAATCTTCAAACAGTCATCATTTATTAAACTGCATGGCATTTATGATATTTATGCTGTATGGCTTGTCATATAGCATGTTGATAGCAGTTGCCTTTGTCGTTTCAGAACTGGAGCTAGCCCAGTGGTGTGTTTAAGGTCTGGCTATTTGGCTCTAGCCACGTATCTTTTTTCTGTAGCCTATTAACTCTTTCTACTGCCAAAAATAAAACCACTGAATCTTGTGTGGTGAATGTGTCTCTGCCTCATCCCTGACTAAGCTTCTAGACTTTCTCGACTTGACATTTTTACTTAGCAACTTTATTTCAAAAGTTCCTCCCACCTTTAAGATACTTCATCAGAAAATGAGTTTAGGCTTTAAACTAAACAGTTCACCCACTTGAGACTTGGACCGCACCACAGTAGGAGGCAAGCAAGCAGTTGCAGTTGTAAGTTTTTAACAGATGTAGTGTCGGTTGCACTCTTTGTTTTGGTCAGAGTGTTTCTTTACGTAAACTGAATCAGTTTGAAAATACAGGGTACACAATAGCTCAGATCAGAGGGTTTGAACCCTCAAGGACTTTGCAGGCTTTATTATGCCGATAACACGCAGCAGATGAGGCTGTTTAACACTAAAAAGAATGGAAATAATGAAAAACGGTCGCAAATCACGTCCTTCATTTTTTCGAGCTTGAGGTTAATTTGACAGCTTGAGGTCTTTCACAGCTGCCACTGAAAGAGTTATAGATCTAATTTACGACAAAGGGGAACATAATTGGCTGTCACAGGGGCAGATTAGATCATAACTGAGTGCTCGGAATGGCTGGGTCAGCAGAAGATACTGCAAAGCTCAGCAAAGGCCTTAAGCTAACAGGACACTTAGAGCTAATTATACAATGTAATGTAATGAAATAACCACCCGCAGTCCTTTTGTTGCAAAGACATGATTGTAATTGCTGTTAAAATTCATTTGCAGAGTTTCTAAGTGTAATCTCTTGACCACCATCATGACCATGTCAGCGTACCAGCTCTTAAAACTTTTAAGAACTTAAATCTTTTTTGCTTGAAAACATTTTACACATTACTTTCTACTTTTAATAACAATTAATATATTACTTCTTTTTACTATTCACCCAATGGAAAATGTTACACTAATCATAATATATCATTGTGTAACATCACCTCAGTAATTGCCAGGTAACTGTAGCCTCTAGTGTTAAACCTTCCATACGCTGCTACAAACCTGTTCCTTTCTGCTTTTGTTAAAAGTTTTGTTCTGAATCTTTGGTTGAAAATCAAGCTTTGGCTGGCTGGTTGGAGCCAACATGTACTTAGCTTGAGTACCACTCTGGGTCCAGGGGTCTTTCGCTACAAGCTTTGTGTTAGCGTGTTGCCTCTGCGGGTGCTTAGATAGATTTAATGTGTTCACAGCGTGGACTTTGGTTTCTGTCCTGCTCACTGTTCGCTTTTTACCATCACATTTGTGTCCTTTCGTGCCACAGACTTGAAATAATGTGCCTCTCACCTCTCGAAAGTTGTAGACTAGTCTGCCACTTTTGTCCTGTCTGTTGCACAAACTCATGTGACAAGAGAGGCTGTAATGTAAGTATTGAGTTTAAGAATGCTAACGTGTTACATTACTATGTTACAGACAGATGTAATGTAATTACCCTAAACAAATGCTGACCTATTAGCCTACACTAAGAGCTAGCGTAGCGTTCTCAGTTTTAAGGGTGACGCTGTGTTGCAGTTTTAATTGGATTAAAACTTTATGACCTGTGGAGGCCTGTAGCCATGGGGCAGTCAGGGGCTAAAGGTTAGGGATCCAGTTTTGTGACTGGAAGGTCGCCGGTTAAATCCCCGGGACCAGCAGGCCATGACTGAAGTGCCCTTGAATATGGCACCTAACCCCCAACTGCTTCCCAGGCACCATGGATAGGACTGCCCAGTGCTCACTGCCCCCTAGTGTGGGTGTTTCACTTCACGGGGTTAAATCAGTGGGGAACCGTCATGGCCCTCTACGCCCTCTCAGAGGGCCTAAAATATTCTTCACACACACACACACACACACACACACACACACACACACACACACACACACACACATACATATAAGGACTGTGATGCCTCCACAGAATGTTGGTGATTGGTGGTCCCGCTGTTCATTTTACAGAGGCAGTTATAATTCAGCACAATATGAATTTCAAATGACAGTAAAATTGGCCAATCATATCTTCCCTCTAAGTGGGCGGCTTAACTGTATGATCATTTCTGCCCGCTGTGGCGAGGCTAGATGGAGGAACAGCTAGCTAGCACTAGGCTACCACCGCTAGCTAGTTTGCTGAGTCACGACGGAAGCCCATGTCAAAACCACCCCCTCTGAAAACTCGAGTGCAAATATTTCTCTCGCATGCAGAGAGCAGAAAAATATCAAAGCGCGAGAGCAAAAAAGCGTTGAGGAGGAAAAAGACAGTTTAAGTGTGTTTATGAAAATTGCTTGTGCGGTACCTCTTTCTGTGCTTGCCGGTTTCACATTTACGCTCATGAGTGAAACATTTACTTGCACGAAATGTTAAAATGTGCAGCTTTATATCTTTCACCTCACGTTTTTACATTAATGTGACGCCATACCCTTGGGCATGTCATCCACATATTCCTCTGAAGCACAAACGGTGCTGTGTGATGTTCTGTTATTTTTAAGGAGGAACCTTATGTTGTACAGATGTTATTGTTTGTTGCATTTCTGTCGTCTCATTTTTATTAGGAGAGCAAACAGTAATCAGACGGCGATTGGGGTGGGTGGTTGGTTGCGGGAGAGGGCAGAGGCTTAAGGGTCACTACATGTGTCTAACTGTAATTTAAAAGTAGACTTTTAAAAAGTACATCATTGTGGGAGTTCTGTGTTTTTATTATTTATACAGTAGATCTGGGAGTCAGCAGTTATTGGGAATAATTTGGAAATCAAGTATTGACTCCAAAGTTTGGGCCTAATTCCACACAGTGGTGTTTTTGTTTGCCAGCGTCTGCATGCACAAATATTACAGCCAACTTGATTGTACAAACCACACATCGTCCAGCAGCATGGAGTGGAAAACAAAAGAAAATGTAAAATGTGTAACAGTAAACTGGCTTAAGAGCAAACCACAACCTGAAGAACCAGGTTAGTCCACTGTGTTAAATAAAGTACCACTAGTTCTCCAAATTTCCTTGCTAAGGTTAAAAATAATAAATACATTAGTGTTTATTTTAGGCAGCTGTCCTTCCTTCTGTCTTGTTTTTATAATTATGATTATTGCATGAATGACTCTAGACTTCAAAGGGAAGAGTTCTTTTTTGTGTTGGACCCTCAAATATCTTTTTAGCATAAGGTGGTCCAGAAATAGTCCTTCATTCCTGTTCATTCACTTCTACACATGGATGGCGGGTGAGTATTGTAATTACAGCCATCAGAAGCAAACACGCAATCGCTTCACTCCGTCTGTCCGAAGGTGTATAATATGGGAAAAGTGGTGCCAGAAGGTGGAGGGCAGTGAAGTCTCTGGACAGAGTAGGCAGATGTCTTGAAGTGGCTTTTTGGCTTGTCATCCACACATGAAAGTAAAAGATCTGTTTGTGTGCAAAGAGCGGAGAAGGACTGGGTGTGGAGATGACAGCTATTGGCTCCTCTCTCTCTCTCTCTCTCTCTCTTTCTCTCTCTTCACACATTTCGTGAGTAAACTGCTGATGCAGTAGCGGCAGCACTATGCCTGCTAAAGACCTGGATCTCCTAATACAATAAGCTGGAGGGGATTCTCTGCAACAAAAATTGTGTAGAGTACCTTGAGGGTTGGGTTATATTTAAGAAAATCATCAGTTCTTGTTAGGGAGAAAGAGATTTGATTTATTCATGGTTTTCTTGCACTTTTGTGTTGCAGGATGGAGCCCCTTGCAACCCCTAGTCTGTGTCTGCAAGTAAACTGCTTCAAAATATCTGGAGGTTACAATTTCCTGACTCCCACCATGCCAGAGCATAATGTGATTGCTCTTTTTAATCAGTTTGACAGCAGCTGGAGCTCCGGCAGCCCTTGGTCGCCAGTGGACAGAAACGTGGAGCCGTAAATCTGGCGAACGTCAAGCCCAGCAGTCGCCTTCTTCCAACTACAGCTATGCCCGACCAAGCCCTACATTAGTATTAAATAACTCATACCCTACTTATCAGTCCACTTTACAATAGAACATATGAATTTTCATGCCTAGCAACTGCCAAATAGGGAGCAGCACCGCATGTAGCAATCAGGGTGAAGTGCCTGGCCTAGGGGTTTAAATGGTAATATCTAGAATCCTGATCTTCAGCCTAATTAACCAACACATCAGCTCATTTAAATTGGCAACTGTCTGGTTGCTGGTTCACTTCCTCTCCCACTAACCTGTCCTGCAATCTGCTCTACACTAACGCTAACCTTGTCCACTACTAAGACCAGAAAACTGCAACCCTTGAAACGCGAGCATGCCCCAGCTCAACATTACTACTGTTTCCTCAAACTTCTCCAGTGGACCAGAATCTGGTAATCTGTACCGTCCATTTTCTGTCTTTAGCGTTCTTACGCTCACGCTCTTAGCCATGCTTGTGGTGGCTACCTTTGTGTGGAACCTTCTGGTCCTAGTGACAATCCTGAGAGTTCGGACCTTCCACCGTGTTCCCCACAACCTGGTGGCCTCCATGGCCATCTCGGACGTGATGGTGGCCGGTCTGGTGATGCCACTGAGTCTTGTGCGGGAGCTCTATGGCCGGCGCTGGATCCTTGGCCGTATTCTCTGCCAGGTCTGGATCTCCTGCGATGTCCTCTGCTGCACGGCCAGCATCTGGAATGTGACAGCCATAGCCCTCGACCGGTACTGGTCCATCACACGCCACCTGGAGTACACTCTCAAGACCCGCAAGAGGATCTCCAACGTGATGATCGGACTGACCTGGCTCCTCTCCTCAGTCATCTCCCTCTCACCACTTTTTGGCTGGGGAGAGACATACTCTGAGGAAGCTCTGGCCTGCCAGGTGAGCCAGGAGCCTTCCTACACTGTCTTCTCCACATTTGGGGCCTTCTACCTGCCTCTCTGCGTGGTGCTCTTTGTTTATTGGAAGATCTACAAGGCTGCCAAGTTTCGCATCGGATCCCGCAAGACCAACACCATCATGCCCATGGCTGAGGTTATTGAGGTAAGCGTAAAAACACAATTAGGCTTAACACAATTATTCAAATAACACTATTAACACACCCCCAAATGTAGTACCCACAAAAAGTACATTTCCCAGCTAAAAACAGTAGAAGCCTGATTTCATATCATACTTTTGTACATTTTTAAGCGTAACAGGGTTAGAGACCACTTAAGAACGTTTATTAGACACTAGTGAACCATTCCACAAGCTGGGAAGCAAAGGTTTTATGGCTTGAAGTTGGTGGGGTACAGGCTTTGATTGCATGTTAGCCAGTGCACAATGTATTAAGAAAGTCATTTTAACAAAACAAATTTTAATGGCTAGTTTAAGGTGCATCCATCTCTGAAACATGAGAAACAATTAGACACTCTGGAACAGAATAAGCTTACCATGCCATATACCAATTGTGGGCTGGAGGGGGTTAAAGCCCCCTCACTGGGCTGTGTAGCAGTAGAACTCCATTCTCTGGATTTAGAACTAATCATCCAACCTCAGTACCTAACCTCAGTGTTCTTGTGGCTGAATGCAATCAATGCAGTCAAGTCCTTACATCAAGTCCTTACATAGTGTAAATTCGACCCAGAAATATAGATGCTTATGGAGGACAAACTCACTGTAAGCTTCTTTTATTTCAGAAGAAATTGTAGTGTCTACAAACCTTTGGACATGTAAGTGTAGGATATCAGACAAATTAAAATGGGAACAGGGATATTTCAGCTTTGTGATCTCATTAGTGACGGCATCAGGTTTATTATTGGGCTGACTCCTTACTCTCCTTACTTATAAGGCTTCTGCACCTGAAAGTCATTGTCAGTCTAGAACCAGTGTGAATTCTTGAAATAAGAACTGAGGTTGTATCCTCATATTTTAGGCTCTCAGAGTTCTATTTTCTGTCAGTTGATCCAGCACACGCTTTTCAATAATATGACATCTTCTGAATTCTTGTCAGACATGCTCTCTGCTGCTGTTCTCTTCCTTCTGGCAGGTTTGCTCTCTGTCCTTGATCTTTGTCGGACAGGCTGCAATGATGAACAGGATTCTGAGGATTCTTTTTCAAGAGGTTACTGTTGAGAGAACTACTCTGATGTAAACTGCTAAAAAATAATTTTTAAACACATTGTGTTTTTAGCTTTATACATTACATTGTTTTAAAAGTTCAGCTTTTTTTTTGTAGAAATAGTGATACATCTGAATTAGTTTGCTCTGAGGGCTGTTTCCCTTATACCACCCAGTATGTACTTCTAATTATTAGGCCAAAACCTTAAAACACCTATACAATACAATAACGTTCTGTGTGGTAGGCTTTGAATAGAGGTTTAAATCCAATTACCTGGAGGCCAGTAGTCAGGTGGTCTTCTGCATTGAATGGAAAAAAACAAACAACAAAATAGTGTCTTACACACATTTCAGTGTTCATAATTTTTTTGGGGTGTATTACAATAGAAAATGCTCAGTTTGAAGTCCTGTGTCTATAAGCCCTGCCTCCCCCGTGAGCCAAGTGAGTTTAGATTGGTCAGTTCACCCACTCTGTTGTCCATCATTGGTTCACATTTAAGTATGAATTTTAACTACACAGCATAAACACACATTTAAGCACATTTTAGTGATCTCATCAGCATCCCCCTCTCAACCCAGAGAGATGAGCGGTTTACAAGATGAGGGATTATGTTTGTATGAAATAAAATCATAGTTAATTAGTAGTAGTGGTATAAATAAACAGTGTTTCATAAATATTTTAGTGTTCAATGAAAAATGAAGTACACTTACATGGCTAAAAATGTCCCACATGGGTTGGAAGAGCTGACCGAGACTTCCAAGTACTACCCTGAACCCCTCAATCCCCAGACTTGAACCCAAATGAGCCTCTGTGGGAGCACCTCGATCGTGGTGTTCACTCTATGGATCCTCTGCCACTCGCCCTCCAGCAGCTGTGGAATGCACTGCAGTCAGCATGACTCCAGATACCTGTGACAACCAACTAGGATCTTATTAAGCTGCTGTATGTGCAGCACACGGTGGTTACTCTAGCTATTAGCTGGTGGTCATAAGACTGCGATTAGACTGTGAATATGGAACTATTAACATGACAGCACTGTTGGGCTTGCTGAAGGTGAGTGAAGGGTTAGCTAGATGGTTACATCCACGTTGTCAGTGGATTCTTAATTGTGATGCACCGCATCTCCAGCTGTTTCCTGAATGAATCCACAAAGGCGTTTAGAACTACTCTAAATGAGATTATTAGCCAAATTAGTTATAGATACGTTACAGTGTGCAGTATTCATGCTGCATGGGGTTTTGTTTGAATGCTTCCTTGTGAGTGCAGTGCCCTATTTAAGCTTTTAACATTGTGATTATCAGGCTGAGCTGGTTTTATATTGGGTAACCAGCCAGGAAGTCAGGTGGGTGAAGCTAATCTGTTGATTAGACATAAATGTATAGCAGTAGATATTTTTTTATGTTTTGATGGATTTAAAGGGCCCATATTATGGAATCCACTCCCCAGTACATGCAGTCCATGTATAGAATCTATGCTACATAAACAGTCTGCTTTGCATTGTTTTTGTGATGTTGGTGAAGTCAGTTAATTTGCATATATTCAGCCTACAGCAGTTTAGCTCTGCACATTCATGCTAAATGTTTAAGTAGTAATCCAGCCCACAGTACAGCCAATGAGAACAGAGCTTGCTTGCATTATATCAGTCTTGAAAGAAGTTGTGGTAAAAATGAATTATGACTGTTTTGGATGCGTAAATGAAAACAAAACATCAAAACCAGCGCCTGGTTCCTGTCACCACCACTGTCTACAATACAGACTCTAGAATGGAGCATTTTATAGCAAACCACTCTGAATGACTTTGTTTACATGGGAACTGTTAATTATGTAGCAAATGTAGAAAACTGTTCATTTAAAGCTGGAGCTATTTGTGCTCCTGGCACTTTGGTAAAAGGAAACAGAAACTGAGGACACAGGGAGAGATGAAAGCAGTGAGAGTGAGGTGAAGGACGGTAGAGAAAGGCCTGTCTTTTGCAGAGATCAAACCCAACACAGCGTCTGTCTCAGCGGGAGGCCTTAACTGTGGGTGGAACAGGCAGGTTTAATTGGACCATCTGATCTGGAGTGGTGCTGCGGACTCTGATACATTCCTAATACAAACAGTGGCTTGTTTGGCTTTCATTAATGATTCAGCAGCATGCCGCACGCTAACTATCCACACGCGTCAAGTGCACCCTTGTGTAAGAAAAATGTAGTTAAGTGTACTTTTCACATGATAATGTTAGTGTTAATGTTTACACTTCCTGCCTATTTTAATGCATATGACCGTGTAACTGTTGATCAGTCCTGCGCATTGCACATACAAGATAGCTTCAAACCAGGCGTTGGTGAGTTTCCTCACATGCATTGCTCACTGCAGTTCCTTTCACAGGATTTCTGTACGATTATAGTCAGGACTTTAATTTTTCTAATCCAAAACATTAACTGCAATCCCCCTTAAACCATTTCCTAATTAGAATGACTCTTGCTGCATATCATCAATGATCACAAGCTGCCTTGGTCCACATGCCACAAAAACAGGCTTACATAATAATACTGCCCCCACCATGTTTCACAGCAAGGATATGATTCTTATGCTGGAATGCAGTGTTTTCTTTCTCCAGACACCTTTCTTTCAAACCCAAAAGTTATTTACTGCTCTCATTTGCACACAAAACATTGTTTTCCAACAGCATTATAGAGTGTCCACATGATCTTACCAAACTGCAGTGTGGTCAGCAGTGTTCTTTTTAGAGTGCGGTAGTCCTTGTAGCCTTGCACTGCACACACACAGCTGTTTGGTGTTCTCCCAAAGTTTTATTCATTAACACCTTTAGGTGTTTTTATGTTAATCTGGGTTGGTTTTTGATCTTACAAACTATTACAGGCCTTACCCTTGGAGGGATCATGATTGACTGATCACTCAAGGTGAGAATAACAATGTTAGTGTTTGTAAACTTTTCAGAGATGGTTTTGTGACCCTTTCTTGCCTGACGAGCATCAACAACTCTTTTTCTGAGGTCCTCAGAAATCTCCTTTGAGATTTGACAGCAGCTCTTGCTTGATTTTCATCACCTTGATTGAAAACACCTGACATTCATTGTGACTGTGGTCCTCGTCACATTTAGACAAGCCTGTTACTATTGGAAATGTTTTTAACTGCAATTTATTAATGAAATGGTTGTAAGACCCTGTTAATGATTGTTTTGCCCCTATTCTAGACATGTAAAGGTTTTTTATCTATATGTTTAAGCTAAAGTATGTAGTCTGTAGAAGGGAAGGAAAAAATAATAATGCATGAGCTAAATGAGCTGAAGGCAAGAGTTGTAAACACTTTTGCTCAATGCTTGTACACCCAGCAACAAGAACGCCACACATTGGAAAGAGTGCTCTGCTGTTCCCCAAGCATCAACATTTCTTCTGGTCCATTCATCATGCAGTTGGCTAACGAGCTGCAGAGCCACAAAAGACTTGTATGGTTAAAGAATGAGATCAATCATCTGATAACTTATCAATACCAGCCTCAATGACACCTTCCATTATGCGAGGCTGCAATGTCAAAGAATGTACATCACAGAAATAACTGGAAGCTGAAGATTCATACACACAGAAAAATAAGATGGGAAAGAGGAGCGCAATGTGATTGCGTATAGATTTACTTGTAAGTCGTATGTGTTTATTATGAGCTGTAGACGCGGTTAGGATTCAGCGACCCATATTTTATTCATAATGGAACATAGAACACATATTAGTTGTTGAAAGTAAATTATTTACTCATTTAGAACTTGATGGCAGGAACACATCTCAAAAAAAGCTGGGACAGGGCCATGTCTACCATTGTGTAGCCAGATAGGAGAGTTACTGGAGTTGTTTGAAAGGAATGTTGTCCCATTCTTGCCTGATGTAGGATTCTAGCTGCTCAACAGTCCTGGGTCTTCTTTGCTGGAATTCTTTGTTTCATAATGCACCGAATGCTGGACTCTTATTTTATGAAGCTGTTGAGATGGATGTAGTATGTGCTTTAGGGTTGTCTTGCTAAAATATGCAGGTCCTTGACTGAAAGAGACACTGTCTGCGTTGGATTATATGTTGTTCTAAAGCCTCTATATACTGTCCAGCATTGATGGAGTCTTTCCAGATGTGTAAGCTGCCCACGGCATATGCACTAACGCAACCCCATATCATCAGATATGCAGGCTTTGGAGCTGTGCGCTGATAACAAGCTGGATGGTCCCTCTCTTCTTGAGTCCGCAGTGCATGGTGTCCGTGGTTTCCAAAAGGAATTTAAAAATTTATTAATCTGACCACAGAATAGTTTTCTATTTTGCCTCTGGTCTAGAAAAGAAGCTGCCAATTTTAGATTGTGGTTTCTTCTTGGCATGATACAGCTTTAACTTTGCATTTCTGGATTGCACAGCAAACTGTGTTCATCAATAGTGATTTCTCAAAGTGGTCCTGAGTCCACGCAGTAATTTCCAGCACAGAACCATGCCTGTTGTTAATGTAGATCCGGCTGAGGGCCCAAAATGTCATGAGCATCCAATATTGTCTGTTGGCCTTGTCCCTTGCGCACAGGAATTTCTCCAGATTCTCAGAATCTTTTGATAATATTATGGTGAGATATCCAACGTCTGTGCAAATTTATGTGGAGGGACATTTTTCTGAAATTGTTCCACAATGTTTAGATGCAGTTTTTCTGCAATTGGTGAACTTCTACCCATCCTTGCTTCTAAGAGAGTCTGCATCTCTAAAATGCCCAGTCCCAACTTCTTTAAGTTCTTAATTAGTTAAGATTTTTAATGAAATGGTAAAAACTGTAAAGTTTGGTGGAGGAGGGATAATTCTGTAGGGTTGTCTTTCATGGGTTGGCTTGGCATCCTAGTTGTAGTGTAGGGAAATCATAATGCCTCAGCAGACTAAGACATTCTGGACAATTTTATGCATCCAGCTCTATGAGAACAGTTTGGGGAATAGCCTTGATCTGTTGCAGCATGACTGCCCAAGTGCACAGGAGCAAGTCCATAAAGGCTGGTCGGGAGAATTTGCTGTAGAAGAACTCGACTGGCCCAAACAGAGCCCTGACCTCTTATCCCGAGTCCTGACCTCATAGTTGCTCTTCCGGATGAATGGGCCAAAATTCCCACAGATGCTCAAAAATCTTGTACAAAGCTTCCCAGAAGAGTGGAAGCCGTTGAAGCTGAAAGGGGGAAAGAACTCCATATTAATGCCTGGGGATTTAAAATGGGATGTTATGAAAGCTCCCGTAGATGTAACGGGTAGGTGTTCCAATACTTTGGTCCATGTAGTATATATTCTAAATGTTATCAGTTATGTAAAAATGTTAATAGAGCTGGTGTGATTCTGAGTTAGGCAGGCGAGTCAGTCATGAGTAGATAAACACAAATATCGAATCATGAGTTAAGTGTAAGTTGAGTCAAGTCTGAGTGGTGTGAGTCCAAGTTTCTGAGGAGTGAGTCTGAGTTAAGTCAAGTCTTGAATCTGAGGTTTTAAATTCAACTTGAGTCGTTGAGGTGTGAATCCAAGTCAAGTCACTGGGTTTATGTCCAAGTTCAGTCCGTTAAGTGCAAGTTTGAGATAAATTGCAAGTCAGTTTTGCAAGTGATATAGTCATTGGTCTTGTAAGAGTGAGTCATGAGTCAGTTAAGCATGTGTGAGATGCTTTAATCAGTAAAGAAAAAGTCCAAGTCAGTTATTCTGAGACTCAAAAGAAATATCACTTTGGGCTTTATGCCTACAGGTGACTCTAAACTTAACTCTGAACATAAATACCAGCTCATGACTATAACAAAATAGAGATCAGTTTAGTATATCAATGTCACTAAGGCTATTCGATGATAAGCAAAAAAGCTTTATTGTAATTACTGCGGTGTAAGACCTACTTGAGCTGTATGGCACTACTGCAGCTGAAGGAGGGCTTATGACAGTGGGCTGATTATGCAGTGCACATGGTGAGGTCTGAAGGAACTTGTGCAAGCTCTAAGCGCCGTGGGGGAAAATCAATAAGGGAAGAGCTTTTGTCATTGAACAGGTTTCACATAAGCTGTGAAACCTTGAGTGAGTTACATCAGTGGCACAGAGAACTGTGTTGTACTACAGTAGGAAATGTTACCACGTCTGAGTCATAGGTGTAAGATTTGTACTTGAATCAATTACACAAGCCTAAAATAAGCATAAGCAGCTTTTAGAAAGGAAACTGAATGTAATTGACGGGTACTGCAGGCTTGCCGCTTACCCTGCAATCACTGAATTAAATACCCAAGCAGGAGATTAACACACTGTCTGTATGGGAATAAAGAATAATAGAATGTGGTGTAATATGTTATGTGAATATGGGCTGATAGTACTTCTATGAGTAAATAACAGGGCCTGGAAAACATGCTAGAACTACAATATGGAAGCTTCAAGCAGTGTCTTGGATATACCTCCTTGAATTAGACAACAAGTAAATTGGCATCCATCAGTTTGCTTTGATTTCAGGGTACTGCAAATAAAAGAAATGGCGACTCTCATGGGTATTATTGTCTGCTCTACCATTCCACTTAACGTGTGCACAAATTATTGTTTGTGATTTTACATGTTGTATGTATCCTCTACAGAGAACATACATGATGTTTTTCTGCAACTTTTAAACCATAGCTTCTAATTATTTGCTGACATAAACACATAAAAAAAGGAGGGTGAAGAAGTCTAGCCATTCACTCACATCACAAAACTGTCCAGAGGGATAGTTAGCAAAGTAAGCTATTATTAGGGATGTAACAATCCTTTGATCTGTCTCAATGTAAAGATCAAATAGCAATTACGTGCCAGCAACAATGCATGCATGATTGGTTACTCTCTGTAAGCTCCTGTGCTAAAGGTGACAACATTTTATACCAGACATGAAACATGTTTATAGTCCATGTAGTCCATGTCTTACCTAAAATGATTTTGGACAGAAAACGACATACTGCAAGCATATGCATAGAATTTGATGGACTTAAGGCTGACCTTAGCTTTTTATCTTTTATTAGGCTCCACCTTAAAAAATACAGCACTTACATGTGTAATTACTGTTACATAAAGGTGGAACGTAAAACTAGAATAAAAAGATTTTTGTTTTTTATTTTATGAAAGTTTCACATTGTGTTCAAATTATGTAGAAAAATGTAAAAATTAAGTATTGTATTTTATTGCATCATGGCATATTTTTAGGTATTGTGATATTATTATAGATACCACAGCTATCATTACACTGTATAAAGTTACTATAGTTATTATGATTTAATATATAAAGCACCTTGTTTACTGAAAAAATTGAGCTATTTGTAAAAGCAGTGCAAAATAGTAATTCTGCAGAACTAGGTATTAACAAGAGTGTATTACTGTACTCAATAATATCCTGGGTTTTTTTTATATTTTATATATACAGTGGCAAGAAAAAGTGTGTGACCCCAGTGAAATTACCTGGTTTTCTGCATTAATTGGTCATAAAACAGGATCTGATCTACACAAGTCCCAAGTTTAGACAAACACAATGTGCTTAACCTAATACCACACAAACAATTATAACATTTCTTGTCTGCATTGATGAATGTTTAATGGATGTGTCCAATACATACATGAAATATTATAATTGTTTGTGTGGTACTAGGTTAAGCACATTGTGCAATTTGCAATTCATTGAAATATTGACTGTGAATGTCTAGCATTTGTTTGAAACGTTACCCTCGCAGCTCCTTCTCTAAATAAACAACTCGAAACATGAGGTAAGCCAAAAACTTTTTTTCCCAAGCTATTTTAAGACATATTTTTATGCCGGCCTTTAGTATTTTATAGTAAGACTGTAAAATAGTAAGACGGAATTGTAGTTTCGTTCATGCTATCAGCATCCTCATCTAACCTAACCATGATGCTGAGGGCATTTCTTCCTCCAGCTCCAGCCTCTTCTTTCTGAAGAATGTTTTTTTGACTGTAGTTGTGCTTCATGGTGCAGAATGTTCCTTCGACGCTCCTTCTAACCTGCTGCCAATTGCGGCACGTGGAAGAAAGGACTGCGCGGTTGGTTTGCTATGGGCTTCCAGGGCGAGCCAGAATAAATAGTAGGAGCGAAGAGCAGTTCTGTGGAACAGAAAACCCAACTACAGAAGAAGCCCTCCATACTGACAGTGCTTCAGAAGTGGAAGCCTGGGAAGAAAAAAAAAACATCATGGTTGGTGTAACCCGTTGACGTAAATGAGCAGAAGGAAAAGGCTGTGACTGACAGGGGCAGGAGGAATAGCTGTGCTGCTAACCTTGCAATGAGCTGAAATATGTCCCCATCTACAAGAAGACCTACAGTGCTCTGAAGAAGGCTCAAGATTCTTCACTGTGGCCTTGTTAAGTTTGCTCCCTGTAGAGGATGCACTTATTTTTACCTAGAAAATCAACAAAAATACATGTAAGATACACTGTAAGATACGGTTGGTTTCATCGTCTAGTCCTATGCCGTCGGTTCATTTTGGAGATTTCTATAGCACAGTCTTCTAGAATTTAGAATGTAAGAACTGTCAGGAATTGTAAGTGAATAGCTGTTATGTGAAGCAGTCAACTTACATAACCATCAGCTGTCATCCATTCGGAGCAGTTCTTCCAAGATGTTTTCTGGAGAGATGGGAAGAATCCTAGCATGACCCCAGCCAATAATGATAATTAAGCCTATGAGTCATTCAGACACTCAGAGAGAGCGTATAAGGTGATGGACAAACTGAACCTGCAGTCTTGTCATTTCGTCAGACGCCTGAGCAGGTCCTTCTACTTTTGTGGAGACGATTTGAAGGTTAGTGCCAGAATTTGGCTGGGTGCAGATCCCATGCCTGCAGTTCAACGCACCACTGGAATTTTTACCAGGTGTCATTTGCTTCAGCACCCCAAGACTTCTGTTTAGAGTACTGGCACGAAGACTACTCGGCAGCAAGACAGACTAAAAATCATGATAAAGTCTGAATGAGACTGAAAATATAGATAGCATAGCACTAATACATAAAATGTAGAAATCATTTTGTTATACATTTTATCCACACATTGATAAATGTAGGTTATTCTAAATGCTCAATGCAATATATACTAAATGCAATATCAAATCTTTCAGAATTTAGTGAGTCTGCTTTTTATTACAGCTCCGTTCTTTTCAGGAGACTCATTTTTAGGTTCTCAAAGAGGCACACCTCCAAAATTCAGTCTGTTTTTTTTAGCATCCAAATAATCCCAAACATACTTAGTGACGGAGAGGTACGGACCTTTGGTGGTCAGTCCATTGTTCTGAGAACAGCAGCTTGTACAACAGTATCTCCTGTTCTCAGTAAGGAGCTTCTTGAACAGCTTCTCGTCCTTGGAGACTCATAGAGTTGAGGTGTCTTCTCAGCGTAGAAGGCTGGATTAAAACACCTGTGAATGTTAGTTTACTCCTGTCCCTTGATGTTTTAAATGCTATTTATCTAACCGGGACAGTTTTGATGGTCTACCAGGTTTTACAGGTTGTCGTTAGGAATTGGGGTAAGATTTACCTATATCTCTTGTGTATAAGCATCAAATGTCCTCTTGGAATTTTTTTTCACCCCGTGTTGCTAAACTCTTTTAAGAGTATTTATAAAACCTTAGATCTCCAAAAAATAACTTTATGAAAAAAGGGGGAAAACGCTGTGAATATTCTTACAATGCTCTTGTGCCATATTGGCTTGAACCAGAGTCCCATCCTGAAAGTCCGGTAGAACCAGCAGCCAGATCTGATCCCCTTTCGTAAGCTAGACTGGGACAGGATGAGGTTTTTTTTTTACTGTTTTAGTTCTCTGTGCATTGCATGTAGATGTGCCAACCTTACTGGTAGGCGAGCAATAAGGATTGTGTTATGAGATGATGTCACCTTGTAACAGAAAAATTACTATCAAGATGTTTCAGAAAGCTGAGAAAAGTGGTTTCTGTGGGAGAGAGGTTCTCCCTCTGGCATGTACTTTGGGCTTTATAACTTTGCAGACTGTTTACATACGTAACAAGCGACAACTCACTTAAAGAAAACGTAAAATCAGAAAAGCAAAAATAGACCCCCCTCCTTAAATGGCAGGGTTTTTTTTATTATGTAAGAAAATAAAAAAAATAGAGGGACTTGCATCATTTCTGTCTGAAGAAAAGCAGGTATCTCTAAAATAGTAACAGGCGGACAAAAATGTGCAGTAATGTAAATATTTTATATTTTATGTTACCCAGGCCAGATTTAAAGTTTTATTTTTTAGTTCAATGTTACTTACATGCCTTGTTAAGACATGAGTAACACAGATTGAAAAAAATAAATAAATCACATAAAAATCTGACCTGGGTATCAGTTATGACACATCTCAAATGTGATGTGTTGAGAATGTGAACTTAATTTCATTTGGAATGTAATTTGTAGTTTGATCAAGGGTGTTCAAACTGATATAATAAATATAAGTATATAAATATATATAAGTAAATAAGACAGCTTAATATAAATTTATAAGATTAATTATGACATCTCAAAAAAACAGTGTTGACCCATCAGAAATATGTGTGGGCGTGACTGATGAGCAACTTGATTGACAGCTATCCATCACTCCTAGCATCGCTCATACAGAACTAACATCATTATCTATTTGTTTTATGTAAAAACATCACAAACAGATGCACATATAGAAATACGGATGGACAGATGAAGCAACACACTAATTATTGCATAAACAGATCTACATATGGACAGATGGATGAATAGATACAGCACCATGTGAATGTATTCCATAAACAAATGTGCGGGCTGTTGAGCTTTGTTTTATTTTCTTGTTTTCTGTTAGTTCTAGAATTTTCATTCGTTATAAGTTGGTGTTCACTGTAGGCAGTGCTGCTATCAAGCTTCCTTTATGATAGTCCAGATGGTCTGTATGACCACCACCTCCAGGGTGAGAGTTTGCCTTGCCGGAACAGAACATGGATTTTACAGCACTGAGGTATTTACAGGATTTGAGTCTCCGTGAACTGTACAGAGGGGTCTGGGGTGGTGTAGAAGTCCGTCTCCAAGTTATTGAATCAGACCTGAACTACACAACACAGAGTGATCCTAAATAAACCAACATTCTGAATCAGTGGGGTCTCTGGATGGACAAACAAACACACACACAGATATATGAAGCATTGCTCAATAGAATGAACGAATAACTGCAGACGCTTGGATGGAGAAACAAAGCAGTGAACAGTGTTGGTGTATGGATGAATGGAATGAAATGAATGGCTTTTGGTTATACTTGCTTAGCTTTAGATTGATAAGTTACTCTGACTCTGAAGCTGGTTTACGGGGACGGGGCCAGACACGTCAGCCTGGGAATTGGTTAGGAAATGCTTACAGAAGAAAGTAATACCCAAGATTACCCAGTTTACATGCAGAGGAGAGAAATATAGAGAAATACAGCAGACATCACATGTATATTGTGACCCAAAGAAACAAGATTAACTTAATTAGAAAGAAAACACATTTAGTTTCTCCGGAGCTAAAATAACAATTTGTAAACAAACTACTTAGTTGTGTTGGAAGCTCTACATTGTTAGTCATGGCTCCCATTGCGGTTTCACTATAAGCTATACACCCCGGGCTCAGCTGCAGCTGATGAACCAGAAAAACCCACCCGTGTCCGATGTTCCAGAAGCTCATGAAGGGAGCGCTGGAGCAGATCAGAGGAGACAGTCATTTTTTCTTAATATTCAGCATAATCAGCACTGGAAAGCCCTCGACACTGGATGACTTCATGCTGTCAGTTTGAAGCGCCCAGGTCGAATATCTGAGTTGTTCTAAAATGTGGTACTGCAGTGTTTAATGGGAATTGTCAGCCGGTGTCACAAATTCATTTCCCACTTCTCTGATGTTTCCGCTTTGCTTGGTTGTCTAATGAAGAGCGGTACAATGTAGTGAAAGTGAAGAGGGGTGTCGGAAGTGGGGAAAAAAAAAAAAGGCTGAAAACTTCACAGCCTCACCGGAGAGACCTGTCGCTGTCCTTTCAGGTCTGTACGCACATTCATCCGCCAGTGAGACAGTGCTTGGTTTTGTTCTAATTCAGATCACAGAGGAAGAGGAAGTGGTGATTGCCTGCTGAATGGTGCGGAAGCCAATTATTCTGCTTCTCAGCAGGAATGCTTAGGGCAATGCGAAAAAATTGCTGCATTTTTACGAATAGGAAGGATATTACTCGGACGACTCTACGCCATCACAGGGTCTTCAGATATCTGACAGTGTACCACATGTGAGTTCACTACTGCCACGGTGTCGAGCAGGAGCAGACGAAGGCAGGAGTGGACACACTCGCAAGCTTTTAGTCAAAATAAGGATTTTAATAAATAAACAAACGGGCACATACAGAAACAGAATCTTCACAGCACAACACTACCATACAATGACTGACCAACACAGACTGAATACACAGGGTATACATAACACAAGGTAACGAGAGGGAGCAGGTGACAGGACTGAAGACGAACGAGAAACAGGTGTGACAGGCGGGGCTAGGGCAGAGACAAGGAGCACATGATCAAAACAAACACCACACGGCTGTAAACAAGGACTTAGACAGGGGAGGACACGCAGGGCGTGGCAACTCCTTTCTGAAAATAAGGCAGCGACATTTTTTAAAGGCTACTTCAAAGGGAGCATATGGTTGCGTAATGATCTGATCTAGGTTGAAAAGCCATTCATACTACCAGTAAAAAATTCTTAAATGAATCATACATTCGATTTGCCTTCACAGTCAAGCTTCGATTCTAAATGATGGAAAAGTCTAATATACACCTTCCTGGTGCTGTCATTTACTGGACATATTTTAGAAAAACCCACCTTGTGATTCTACTGACTGGACATTTTTTCAGAAACACCCACCTTGTGATTTCGCTGACTGGACGTTATATTAGAAACACCCACCTTGTGATTCTACCTACTGTCCACTTTTTAGAAACATCCACCTTGTGATTCCGCTGACTGCACACTTTTTAGAAACACCCACCTTGTGATTCCGCTGACTGGACGCTCTTTAGAAACACCTACCTTGTGTTTCTACCTACTGGACGTTTTTTTAGAAACACCCACCTTGTGATTCCGCTGACTGGACGTTATATTAGAAACACCCACCTTGTGATTCTACCTACTGGACATTTTTTTTTAGAAACACCCACCTTGTGATTCCGCTGACTGCACACTTTTTAGAAACACCCACCTTGTGATTCCGCTGACTGCACACTTTTTAGAAACACCCACCTTGTGATTCCGCTGACTGGACGCTCTTTAGAAACACCTACCTTGTGATTCTACTGACTGGACGTTTTTTTAGAAACACCCACCTTGTGATTCCGCTGACTAGACGCTCTTTAGAAACACCTACCTTGTGATTCTACTGACTGGACGTTTTTTTAGAAACACCCACCTTGTGATTCCGCTGACTGGACATTATATTAGAAACACCCACCTTGTGATTCTACTTACTGGACACTTTTTAGAAACACCCACCTTGTGATTCCGCTGACTGGATGTTTTTTTAGAAACACCCACCTTGTGATTCTACTGACTGGACATTTTTTTAGAAACACCTACCTTGTGATTCTTCTGACTGGACGCTTTTTAGAAACACCTACCTTGTGTTTTTACCTACTGGCCACTTTTTAGAAAGACCCACCTTGTGATTCCGCTGACTGGATGTTTTTTTAGAAACACCCACCTTGTGATTCTACTGACTGGACGTTTTTTTAGAAACACCTACCTTGTGATTCTACTGACTGGACACTTTTTAGAAACACCCACCTTGTGTTTTCTCTGACTGGACGCTTTATTAGAAAAACCCACCTTGTGATTCTACTGACTGGACGTTTTTTTAGAAAAACCCACCTTGTGATTCTACTGACTGGACGTTTTTTTTAGAAAAACCCACCTTGTGATTCCGCTGACTGGACATTATATTAGAATCACCTATCTTGTAATTCCGCTGATTGGACGCTTTTTAGAAACACCCACCTTGTGATTCCGCTGACTGGCCACTTTTTAGAAACACCCACCTTGTGATTCCGCTGACTGGACGTTATATTAGAAACACCTACCTTGTGTTTCTACCTACTGGCCACTTTTTAGAAACACCCACCTTGTGATTCCGCTGACTGCACGTTATATTAGAAACACCTACCTTGTGTTTCTACCTACTAGTCACTTTTTAGAAACACCCACCTTGTAATTCCGCTGACTGGACGCTTTATTAGAATCACCTACCTTGTGTTTCTACCTATTAGCCACTTTATTAGAAACACCAACTTTGTGCTTCCACTAACTGACCACTTTATTAGAAACACACACCTTGTGATTCCACTTACTGGCCACTTCATTAGCAACACCCAACTCTGACTTCCACTCACTGGCCACTTCATTAAAAAAACACACCTTACACTTCTACTTATGTTGGCTAATGTTGGATGGTGTGTTCTGGATCACTAGATGGAGTTCCCTTAGTCTGGAGAACGTTTAACAACCCAATACTGAGGGCTTTATACCCTTCTAGCCCACTCCTTCCATTTCACGTAGTGATCTTAAGCTCATGTGCGGCTGCTTCTCCAAACTCCTCCTATGAAGGAAATCTGCCACCGTCTCTGAGCTGTACTCATCTGCACTTACTTGAAACGTCCTTAACACATCCTTGACTTCTCTGGCTGCTTTGGTCTGATGGTCCTATTGGGATTTGAACACATTTCTTTAGCACTCTTGAGCTTTGTGCCAGCCCTATGAATACATGCAGCCATACTGCAGACCCACCGGAGCATGAATTTTAATACTTGATGTAAATGGAGTCTGTGACAATAAGAAGCATGAACAGAGAACATTTGTAACAAACATCTCGCGGCTCAGTCAGGTGGGAAATGGAGTCAGTGCAAGTGATTCAGCTCCAGCTCCACTGAGTAATTAAAGAAGTGGCTGCTGGAAACAGGCTGCATGTGATAAGATGCTCCTTAATCTCAGCAAGGCGGTTCTGTTTAGACTGTAGCAGTCACAAGTTTGGACACATCTGCCTAACAGAGTTGGTGAAGTCATTCAGACTTGTGTGAAATGCTTTGTTCTAGGGCAGAGGTCACTAATAGGCGGAACCACGGTCCGTCCAAACTGATAAACTATTAAGAAGGATTTAATGTTGACGACGTTTATTTTAAGCATAGCAACTTTTCTTGTCTTTATGGTATACAGGCTTTGCGGAGCAGTAACCTCACAGACCAATCAGGTGCGTAGTAAAATCACCAAACGTGCTGCTCAGCCAATCAGATCTGTGCAGATTCAGGAGCGCGGTATGCACACAGGTGAGAAGCAGCAGTCGGAAAATAAAGTGGCGTCAGACGGCGTGCTCTAAAAAAAGAAAAGTCGATGGCTAAAAATTGTATTTCAACCAGGAATGGACTGAGACAGAGATGTTTATACTTCCCACATCAAGCTCCAAACCAACATGTCTCAAATGTTCGGAGACCGTGGAGCTAATTAAAAGCAGCCACGTAGCTCGTTTCCATCCATCCATCCATTACACCATTCACAGGTTGGCAGTCCATCGCATGACCAACACACACACACACACGTACGAGCAATTTAGAGTGATCGATCAACCTAACATGCATGTGTTTGGACTGTGGGAGGAAACCAGAGTACCTGAAGGAAACCCTCTCAAGCACAGGAAGAACATGCACACTCCACACAGAACAGCCAGGATATCTCATGTGTGTGAGAATGGTCCTAACACAATTTTAGCCCAGAGTTAAAGTCCTGACTGGACAACCAAAAGCTCACTTCTCTCACTAAACAAGACAAATTGTGAAGAAATACAAGAGGGAGATAAACTGTTAAGATGTGAAACTCAGTTAAAAAGACTAAACATTTAATTTCCATTTTTACTATAAATAAGCACTTTATGATGCACTTTTTTTTTCAAAAGCATTTTAAATGTAGCCCTTGTTTTTACTTAAAGTGACTTCAGTTCAGCATTTAATCAGCAAATATACTGAGATAAACTGAAAGATATTTGTAATTTGCTGATGCTGATACTAGTCTACTTCAGTGTACAGGTTACGCCACTGAATCATAACACAAGTTAGAAATGATGACGTTCCGGACCTTGGCCTGAAGAAATCTCTTCTCCTCACTTTACTGAACTCTAATTAAGTACCCCTGTTCTAGAGTCTAAGTCAGATTTCTAAGTCAGATTCATTCACAGTGGTGGTGACTGGAGCCAGACATCCAGCTCTAAAAGCTCTTTCATAGAAAGTTATTGCATAACATGGTAATGAATATGCTGTATGATGCTGGAAACATTTTAATCTGTTCATGGTGGAGGGATAAATAAAGGATCTAAGGCAAAAATAAATGGCAAAGAAAAATTACCACCACCAATATCCCAGAATAAAACTCAGACCTGGGTAGGTTCACTGATAGCTTTTGGATGATACATAAAATATCTATATTTGTGTTGGAGATACGGTGACCCCTGATGTTAAGACCATGGTGAGGTCTTAACATCAACCATTTTGAACTGAAACATTTTGAATGACACTTTTTACGTCTCAACAACTGTGAGAAATGTGGAAATTTAATTTTAAATGTGACTACCATGACAGTCAACATGTCACAAACTATTGCTAAGTAAGTCTTTGCTTCTGCTGGTGCTTTGCTGTTCTTGCCATCCATCTTTAGCTACATCAGTAACATAGAAACAGTACTGAACTATGGAGAGTGCTGCCAGCACCAAATCCACACAGTCATGCTGACTACCATATACTGATATTAGCTGATATTCACAATTTCCATTTCACCTTAAATACTCTAGCAGTTATATGGTAGCTTGTCTGTAAAGACGTCTGAATGTAACTGCTACATCATTTAAGGTGGAATGGGAAATGAGAATAAGCTCTGATCAGTAAGCCTAGGCTGTACAGCTTGAAATATACACTACATTTTGGAATTTGCTTGAAATAGTAAATATTAAATATCTGACATCAGAAGTACTTGCCTGTGGGGTTTCTATCTGCATGGAATAGCACATGGTTTTTCATTCTCTATGAGCGGCCCATGCTTATACAGATCATGTCATGTTAAATGCAAATGACATGCAAATCAGGTGCAAATGGAACAGATCCTTAAATGTTATATGTAAATGAACAATCAAACTCTAGTATTCAATGATCAGGAAGATAATGTTGACTATTGGATGCGTAGAATATTTGAATATGGATAATTCTCCTGAATTACTTCAAACTTGGGTCTTATATATTCACAAGGATTATGTTATTATTTATTTAAACCCAATGCATTAATAGGTACAGTAATAAACTATCCGTTTATTGTTTAATGTTGGTTTAAAAGATCTTTTTCTGTTCGTTTGAGGTGAAGTTGTTCTCGGGCCTCTTTATTTTAGGAGGTGAGACTGCATTTATATGATGTGCAGTTAGATCACATTGTTCTGAAGTAGCTGCGTCCCAAAGTCTCCAAATTAGTGAGCAATATTAAAAACTTTAGTCTAAAGTCCAAGCTCTGGTTTTAAAGTCTCAAATGTGTTTTCAACTCTGAAGCAGTTCAGTAGCGTGACCCTTTTAGGTGTAGCTGCTGTGTTTCTGCTGTAGTTTCTGTGACTGAGGGTCCCGTTTGAGGGCACGGTTTGGACGGATGCAGTTTCGGTTTTAAGGTCTTTTAACGATAACAGAGGTATATATCAGCCTCTGGACAGACAAAGACCTGAAACGCTCTATCATTGGTAATTTCAGCACCTACTCTGTTAGTGTAGTGCTAACGTGCAGCGGATCATCACCCCTCTCCCTCTCTGTCTCACTTCCTTTCCTGCAGCCCACCGTTTCTATTTCTGTCTCTCTCATTTATCTTCCCGCCTATTTCATTCTGTCTCTTTTTCTCTATGCTCCCAAATTTACTTTTACCTCTCCGGTGCAGTAATGAGAAGCAACAGGCTGTTTTTTCATGGAGCCTTTTAAAGCCACATTGGATAGAAATAGACACATCCTAAAAATATATACGAATAAAGCATGTAAACATAAGCTATAAATACGTTTGGCACGTGTCTATGCATAGTCTATTGATCTACCACATGTAGGATTGTTGTCATAGTAACCTTGAAACATATTCAGCTAGGTCTACAGTACCATAGATATGAACTGCCATGGTTGGTATGTTCGCTGTATAATCACCCTCATTTGTGTAAATGCTTCATTTTCCTTTTTAAAATTTACTTTTTTAAAAATTGTTATATGCATTTTCCAAAGAAGTGACAACCTTGCAGCATTTATGGCACATGTGTAATGCACTGGCGTAAACATTAAAACACTATCTAGTGTATTGGGGAAGAATAGAGGCAAATGTGTATTGGGCCAAATACTGGAACACTGGCAAATGCATTGGAATAAGTACTGACAAATATACTGGGATAAATATAGGATTGCTGTCCCCAGTTTAGGGATAAATACAGGAAAGTACAAATAAATAGATAGATAATGAAATGTGTTGGCATAAGCAAAGGAATATTGAAAAATGTCAAGTTCATTAATGGAAATAATTGGAATATTGATATAAACTTGGAATTCTGACAAATCCTTTGAGGAAATACTGCAATACTGACCAAAGCATTGGTGTAAAAACATGAATACTGACAAATCTATTGGAGAATGTACTGGAAAAAATATTGGAATAGTGACAATATTAGGCAGTATTAGGGTAAAAACTGGAATACTGACAATATCATTGGGCAAAATACTGAAATTTTGGCAAATGCACTGGGTTAAAAACGAATACTGATAAAAAAACTGGAATTCTAGCTCATGTAATGGGGGGTAATACTGAAATAGCAGCTAATGCATTGGATCACAATAGGAATACTAGAACATGCATTGGGATAAATACTAGAATATGTGTAAATGTACTGGCACCTTCAAACGCAATGATGCAAACACTGGCAACTGGCATTTCACTAGGGGCAAATACTGACAGCTGCAAATACAAATGCATGATGTTGAAGGTTCTGAAACATACAGTACCCACTGGGCCAGGAACTGATAGAAGAGATTAGTGAGGCTGCTGGATATCTGCTCAGCACAGCTGCTCTCTTTCACATCCAAATTTGGCTATAAAAGTATGTTAACATGCATATTAGATGTGAACGAAAGTCTGTCACTGCACCGACCCGAAGTTTACTCAACTGGGCCCGTCTGGCTGAGGGAAAGGTGGAGCAGGAAGAAAAACAAATATCACACATACCTCCAAATATCACCTCTCAGAATAGCACAGCCTTCACACTCTGGACTACATTAAAGAATAAAATCACCACTTGGTCTGGGCAAAGATCATCACTGCTTTAAGCAACACATCTGTGTTGGCTAACGATTGCTGAAAGCTCATTCGGTAGCTAATTCATTATGTAGGTCTGTATTTCAAAGAGATGGTACATTACAGTGTAAAAGGCTTATAGGCTTCCGAGCAGTAATTAGCTGCAAACGTCTGCTAAGATTTAAGTTGTATTCATATATTGACGTTTGCATAACATTAAGACTGGACGAGCTCATTTCAATTATAGTTGCTCTCCGCTGCTTCCTTGGGATCTGATTAACGAAAAGAAACCTGTACACACAGGCGTTGTATTTGTTAAACCCTAGCTGGGATTAGGCTGAAAATGTTAAAGTAATTCTGCCACCACCAGAATTTACCAACAACATCTTATTAAAACGTTCCATACGTGGGATTATCTAACTCCCCTGCAGTACACTCGCAGCCACTCTTGGGATGGCCACAACTGCTGTATCGGCACTTTCCAGCAGCCACATTAAAGTCGAATTTGTAAATACATTCGGCTTTCTGTTGTTTGAGAGTCCGTACTGAAGCCGAAAGCAGTTTTTCAATTATCCTGGACACTTCCACACATGTATAACGTGCACGCATGTCTTCTTCAATGCGTGTAATTTCATTATACTAGGCACATGCTCGTGCATAATGATGCCAAAGTTGAAGCGAAGCCTTCTTCAGCGTGCACAGATGTGCTAGATTTGCATAAGAGAGTAAACAGAACAGCTTAGCATTTTTTTCTAGTGTGCTCATAACATATGTGCATTGAAATGTTGTTTTCTGCATATCCTTCGTTATCTAGGTGTGCGTGTGCTGTATTCTGTTACAGAGAGGACAGAACATACTGCAGATAGAGGCCCAAATGTTGCAGACTTGTGAATAGCAAATCTCGAACTTCAGATTAAAGGAGCAGTGGGTAACATTTAGCAGGGCTCTATGAGCAGAAATTATACATAATATATAAAACTATGTTCTCGCCAGTGTATAATTACCTGTAACAGCAAGTCCCTGCGTTTTCATTATTATATCTACATATAAACTGGTCCACTTCCCACAGAGGCTGCTGCTTTTACAGTAGCCCTGAATGAAACAAACCACAAACTGGCTGCAGCTTGAATTTGATGGCGACATGGTTAGGAGACGGAGAAGGAAGAAGGGTCCTTGTTGAAATGTTCTTATGTAACTCATATTATGCAGCGATATGCAGTACATAAAACTCGAGATGGGATATTCTGATAGCTTATACCCAGTCGTGTCACATTATTATTCCTATTTTGGATGGTGGCAGCGCAGTGTTATGGTCCGTGCAGTGTTGTTGTGGCATTCTCTGAGCCCACCCATCAACGTGGAAGGCATTCTCAATCAATTTGGGTACGAATTCATCCTTGCAGATCATGTACACCCATACGTACTGATTGTCTTCACTGGGGCGGATGGGATCTTCCAGAAAGTGTGAAACGTCACACGACTAGAAGTGTCCCATATTGGTTGGAGGAGCTGACCAAGATTTACTACCCTGGACCCCTGATTCCCCAGAACCCAATCCAGCAAGCATATGTGGGACCACATGTATTGTCGTGTTCACTCTATATATTTTTCTCCACGTGCCCTCCAGCAGCTGTGGGATGCACTGCAGTGAGCATGACTTCAGATACCTGTGACAACCAACCAGGACCTTATTGAGTCGTAGCCTGTCCGTGCTACGCTGGATTTTAGGTGATGGTCATCACAAATACTACTAGCATTAAAACTGGCTGAACTTAGCTTCTTACTCCCACAGCTTCTTTTTCAAATGTTCCCGTTCCACCTTAAATGGTGCAGTAGTTACATACTTGCACTGACTTTCGGCTTCTCTTTTTTAGCTTCTTTTAAACTTTTTCGTCCCACTTTAAAGTGTGTGGCAGTTATTATAACACCTCAGGCATTGGAATGTAAACACAGCATCTCAAAATTCTAACAAGACGTTGGTGAACGCCCTATCAGAAAATGTTACCGGTGTCGTAACATCGTTTTCGCCGACAGAATGAAGAAGATGGAGACCAGTTCAGAGAAAAAGCTTTTATTCTTTGGACTGCTGTACCGATGTTTCTCTGAGCTCTCACACCCTGGTCTACCCTGGTCTCCGTCGTGTCTCTGCTGCATTGTCTTTTATAGGCCCGCCTTCCTGCTCCTTTTGGCCCATGTACACCTGGCCACGTCGTAATTCTCTTGGGTGAACAGTGGTTCTCGATTAGAAGTTTCCAAGATAAATCACAGCCTTATATGTCCCAAAAAGCCCTGACCTTCTCGCAAGCTCTGCAGCATTCTTTGGCTATCTGTCTCACATACACTTTTAACAAATGCTATAGTGCGTATAAAAAAATTAACAACATGGCATTAAGATAAGATTGGGATGTTTTGATGGCATAAACCAGTTTCTTAGGAGGAAGTAGGGATTATAAGGCGGACTCTGTACTGAACTAACATTATGAACACAAAAGATTTCAAACACTGACTTGACTTGTCAACTAGGTAGTACCACTCGATGGGTAGAATAAATTACTAGATTTTTTTTTTGGCAAACAGCATTTTAGTGAGTTCCCCTTAATTACAAATCAGATACATATGTACACATCCATATAGCTACTGAGGACAAACATTAAACAACCCACACCCTTTTAAATACGATCCATCACAAACCATAAAGCAGTGGTCCAGTTATTACCTGTATTTGGGGTAGCGTTATGTAGACTGATCTAGAATCAGAATGTCTAAAACATACTGAAGGTCATGTTGTAACCATGACTTCTTCTATAGCCTGCAAAGGCATCTAACCAAGTCTTTAATAATCTCAAATTAAATGACTTGGAAATTGTCAAATCAAGCCCCCCCAATGCTTTAGTGTGTTAAGTGATATCAATCGTATGCTTGCACATTTATTATTATGAGTTTGATGTTTGTTCATTATAGTTCAGTCTCTTGAAGACTTGAAGTGAAGACTTAAACCTGTCAAAACAGAATGTAAATGTAATTAGTTATGTAACGAGAATAACTAATGTCTTGTTTGCTGTAAGTTTTAGTTCTGAACATTTACCAAGGATGTAAGAAAGTCATTCTGCAGAGTCGATACTGAATGTTTTTGGTGGGTATAAGCGCTCCCTATACTTGACCCAGCAAGCTCTGTTTCTTCTTTAGACCCTCGAGCACCTGGCTGAATGTCAGGAGCACATCTTTTCTGGAGTGTTCTTTTAGGCTCCATCCCAAAGAGGTGAACTGTATTTTCAGAGGAACTGATTTTTGATGCATGACTGAAAATGTGGCAAATTTAGTCGGAAAGGAATTCAGTTTTGGAGGCACTGAAGGAGAAGATGAATCTTGCTGATAAAGAAAGACACTAAAAAGAGAAAGTACAAAAAACCCTTTTATTAGTCCAATGCTCAAAGCTTTCAGTCTGAAAATCTTCTGACCATTTCCTTCTTCTTGCACTGACCATTTATCTCACAGAGTGCAGGTTTGAAAACCTTCTAACCATTTCCTCCATTATACACTGATCAGCCGCTATTATACGCTGCATTAAAATATGATTTCTCCTGGTGGTGGCGTCAGGGACCGAGCCCTGCGTTAATAGCCTCCGTATTCTGTGAACAGCTTCTTCCTACATTAAGTTTGCAGTCTGAAATCAAACCTGATCTTTTTTACCATGTTAGTTCATCTTCTTGCTTATGTTAATCAACACACGTTCTATATTTATTCATTTAGCGCCATCAAGTCAGTTACTGATCACCATATGGATGTTGTTTATTTTTAGAATGTTTATCTGATTATGTCCATCTGTATTGTAGCTGGTGGTCCGCTGTCACTTACCTTCAGCATCACTGTCATTTCCAGTGAAATGATTCTTATAATATGTTCAAAGATTTTGGTCTGGTTACCTCAGCTTTGAGTGTATGACTTGACTTGGTTTACAAACACCCAAGTTTAAAGACATCGATATTTTCCTTTTTCCTACTTTTTTATCATCCAGCTTTCAGTATAAACAACTCTTTCTAGACTTTCTTGGGCGCCCTGAAGCCTTCTTCACTGCAATTGAACCACTCTCCTAGACATTCCTGATGATTTGATAAACGGTTGGTTGGGGTGTCCTTGCCCGTGAAACCCTTTTGATGCAATGCAATGAGGAATGCACATGTTTCCTTGAAGATAACTATGGTTAACAGAAGAAAACTTCCCTTTAACATCACTACCCTTTTAAAGCAGCCGGTCTACTCTTCCAATCGGCATGACAGAGTAATATCAGCTGTCTTGTCCTCATTAAATTTCTCTCCTGAGCTCACGAGATCATCAAATTATATATAGTAGTAAAAACAGTGCAAACATACAATAAATAGACAATAATGAAGTAGTAATAACTGAAATATATAAGGGAATAAGTGACATGTGGCAAAGAGGCATCCTGTGATAATGTCTCATTCAAAGTCACCAAGCTCTTTTAATACAACCCATTCTACTGGCAGTTATTTTCTATGGCTAAGTACTTAAGTAATTAAGTACACTTGTTAGAATTGATTGGGCATGCACTCAAATATTAGGCGCATCCACATCTTGTGCAGGCTTTCCCATTCAGTTATACCATAATGGTGTTTATCTATACCATATTGGTGCTTGTACAAGAGATTTTTTTTAATTTAACATCATTTTAGTAACAAAAAAACTTTCACTTAGCTTTTAAATAGCTTTTAAGTATCACAGTAATGATAATATTAGACATGGAGCCTGGGTAATAAAAGCTCTTTGTTTAGCATGCAGTTGGGGATAGATATGGTAGTGCTTATCCATTAGCGTTGGTCTATAACCCCCCACTTCTCATAACCAGACTAGAAAACTGCACTTGAAGAGAGAGTCTAAATTTAGCCTCCTGGATAATAAAAAACTGCATAAGGAGATTAGGGCTTAACCCACTAAACGTGAAAGAGGATCAATTTTCTACAGTTAAATATTCAAATATTTAAAACCTTGTATTATGTTATGCTAAAGTTGGGATGTTAAGGCTGGGTTGACTCTGCTGCCACATGGGCAAATAAGAAATAAGAAATGCAAGAGAACTCAGATTTCGGCTTGTTAGCCAAAAATGACTCAACAATAACAATAACCTCCACGTCTAATCAAGATACAATAGCGAAGCTGCTAAACCGCGCCGAGCAGGAGGGATTGTCTCCAAGCGCCATTGTTCTTTTTGTCTTTTCTTCTGCTGCTTTATATCAGCCCAACGCTTTGTGAACAATGACAGTATGGTGATAGCGTTTGTGTCATAGAACCACCAGCGAGGTGCAGATGAGCAGTGCTGAAGATAAGAAACATCAAACAGCAGGAGAGCTCAAAGGAACGCTTGGCGGACTCTAGGGGCGGGAGCTGATTTGCATGCAGCTTCTCAGATCACTTAAACGAAGCTGAATGTCTCTGTCCAAATCACTGCCCCCATCGCTAATCAGTGAAGACGCTACAGAAAGACCAAATGCTGTGGAGGAGAGCTTTTAAACACCCTCGGCAAGCATCAGGTTCGACAGGAGGGAGGAGGATGCAAGTTGAAATGAGGATAAAGAGGAAGAAGAAGCTTGTTGTGGAACAGTTGAGAGAACAAGCAGACGGACAATCCAGTTCTTTACTTTTTTTCCTAATGTGATCAGCCAGACAGGAGAGGTTATATCTCTAGAAGGGGGTCTTTTTAATAAGCAGGAGTGAGTTAGTATGTACAGTGGCTACTGTTAACCACAGAACTAAATACATTGCGAACATAACCAGAAAGGGGGAGAGAAAGATCCAGAACCAGAAAGATTAACAATCAAAACCAGAATAACAAACCAGCCAGCAAAATATAAGAATGATCCAAATACAATAACCAGGCTGACAGACTGACAACTGACAGACAAGACAGACAAGGACAATGAGAGACGCTCCGCCTGCAAAGGATGGTGGTATATATACCAGGTAACTGAAAGACATATTCCAGAGTGGGAAGGTCATTCATGATTAGTTGAGACTGTACACTCTGTATTATTGGGATTGTAGTTTATGGCGGAAGGACGGACGGAGGCGGAAGGAGAACCGGTAAGCATAACAGAAAGCTAATTTACATAACAAGCAATGGAAGTGTATACCCCACCAATTAGCATTGTGCTGCACAGTATGGACTTGAATAAAAGAAGGCACCTCTAAGTGTAATCTTATCAGAAATGCCCCAGTCTAGTACTTTGTCACTGTCCAATGAAAACGTGAATCTCCAGTTGTGTCGATTTTAATTCTTCTACATCATTTGAACACGACAACAGCTATTGACATTGTGTACAGTTTCCACGATAAATGGATCACTAGAAATGCTTCAAAATCACTTCAAAAAAGATCTGGTTCTACTGACTGAAAGTTTTTGGCCTCTCCTGTAAAGTTCCTATTTTGGAGGTACTTGTTTATCATTGGACAGTGACGATATTGTATTACAGTTATTCTGTGTTTTAATTCTGGGTGGGGAGTAGGGGTCACACAGGCTTGTTGAGTTTATTGCTCAGTGATGATGCTTTAAACATGATATGGACTGGTCACTAGGGCCGTGTAGAGTTTTTTGCGGTCTGTGTCTCTGTATTCCTGAAGGCTAGTAATGTAGGGCTCATTGGCAAATCTAATGGCCTGTGTGTTTGGCTTTGTCAGATATTTGATGTCTCGAAGTCTTGTTGCAAAGCATTCTACTGTGGTTTTATTTATGACATCATCAGCGTTTAGTCGACCATGTTTCTGCACCATAAAACAGTTAGCATTCCCTGGGCAGCTTTTTTGATTTAGGCTTACAAAAACAAAAAAAAAACATTTATGCACCATCTGTTTACTTCATTAAGTCCACCTCCATTTATCTAAACTCATTATATACACCATCAGCTCCACTTACCATAAGGGTTTACTCTGTAGTTTTACAATTGTAGACTGTAGTCCATGTGTTTTAAACGCTCACTCTCCACTGTATTAGACACTCCTACCTTATTGGTCCACCTTGTAGATGTAAAGTCAGAGACGAGAGCTCATTTGTCACTGCACAGTTTGTGTTTGTGGTCACAGGATGCTGTTGTCTGGATAGTTTTGGTTGGTGAACTATTCTCAGTCCAGCACTGAGACTGACACTGAGGTGTATTAAAACTCCAGCACAGTCTGAGCTACCACACTAACACACCACCCCCATGTCACTGTCACTGCAGTGCTGAGAATAATCCACCCCCCAAATAATACATTCTCTGTGGTGGCCCATTAGGGGGTGTCCTGACCATTAAAAAAAAGAGAATTAAAGGCAACTAACAAAGTAAGCAAAGAAACAGATGGACTACAGTTGAGTAGAACTGCGAAGTGCTGTATAGTAAGTGGCGCTGATAAAATGAATCTAAAATGTGGACACATGGAGGTGTACTTGATAAAGTCAGTATATTTTAACTCCTCAAAAGACATGTGATGCTTGTCTCTTGTGACAGGAGTCATTGCTGCTTCATGCAGTTTTACACACAGCCCAGAGAGTGAGAATAATAATGACCTTCCCACAGGCCTAGTGGTCCAGGATAGAGTGGTTTCTAAACTGTGCTTGCTTTCTAAGTGGATTTATAGTCCGGTAGATACGCCATGTGGAGGACAAGTGTTCAACTTAGTGCTTAGATTACTGCTTAAGTATTAGACCCAGTTCCTAACGCTGCATTCCTGCCTAACATTGTAGGACACACTGTTATGTATAAATATGGACTTCAGAACATCAAATAGCGTGAAGCCTGAATTTACATAGGCCACATCGGTCTCCTATGGCGACACTCACCTACATGTCTTTGTCTTTGGAAAGCGTGGCATCCAAACAAAACTAAACTGAAATGGGCTGCATCTTATTATCGTTACCGTTATTGCTATGGTAGCAGCTCGTCCTCTGCTGGGCTTTGTGGTGTGACTGTGAATTATCTGCAGCATCATGCTGTGCTCCACCCACCCAAGTTGTAGAATGCATGCTGCAATCTGTAACTTGCCTTCATACTGTAGAACTGTGCTGCACCAACACTCCTCAGTAGCAGCTCTTCATAGCAGACTCAGAAAAAACATTATGTGGTTACTGAACCACCTTCACACAGATTCACTGTCTTTAAGTGGGCTTTTTGGCTCTTTTCATGTTGTCCAGCTTAAAGCTGTCTTTCATGTTTTCAAAAATCTTCAGGGGAAAAAGGCAAAATGTCAGCAGCAGAATTTCTAGGCTCTTCTTTCCTACAAAGTAATACAGACAGCGCTGACCCCACCTGTTACAGGTTTTTTGGGAGATGCCTTGTATTGTTTAGGAATTTAAATGTCACTTTAAATGACATCAGAGTAACTCGCAACAGTGCCCTTAGCATTAAACCGCTATACCGTACTGCTTCTACAAAGAAATTCAGCGCTCATGGTCTTCTTTGGTATGAAAAGCAGGTTTATAAATAATAATCAGACAGTTTTCCTCCTCAACCTGCTGTTAAAAGCTAAAACTGAAACTCTGCTAACACTTTACTGTAGCTCCCTCAATGAATTTTAGAACCTACCCTCACTGAAAAAAGATAGTTCTTAAAAGGTCTTTAGAACAGAGAATGGTTCTATTTAGAAGCACAAAGACCTAAATAACCATTTGCATGTTTAAATGGTGAAAGGGTTCTTCATATTGACAGCAAATGTGTTAGTTCTATATAACACCTGTTGCTGTTGTTCCAATGTCAAGCTTTTTTTTTATGGTGCTATACACAAAGCTTTAAATATATCTCTCAGACATTCAACTTAGCATATATATCTGAGATGCTACTGTAACACTGAGTGTGTTTACAATCACACTAATTAAATATTGTTCAGTGGTCCTGTAAACAGCATACTCTAAATTCTCTGATCAAATAAAGACTGCTATCAGATTTTAAGATATCCAACACACAGTGCTTCTCTGCATGCATACACTTACACTGACTTCTTTCGGATTTCTCAGTTTGTGCATGTACAAAATCAGACAGCGGTACCAGAAAAAGGCAAGCAGCCACCGTGAGATCCAAGAAAACACTTGTGGAGCAAAGCTGAAACCAACTACATGCTTGACAAAGCGAAGGATTTTAATATTCTTCATCTTCTAGATAATCTATGTTCATATTTTCAGGTGAAGAGGCTTAATGCAAGTTTTATCCTACATTAAGTATTATTCTGTGAGTTTATTTGCAGGTTACAAAGCAGAAATCCAGTTATTCCTCGACTCATGTAGACCCATGCAGAGTTTTCTAGTTATCTGATTACCCAAGTGCATGTAAATGTGTTGAATGAATTACTGACAGAATCTTCTTATTATACTATTACAGGGAAAAGCACTCAGTGTCACATTAGCATTACTGGTAATTGTAAGTGCAGATGCCATAATGTTCAATGCAGCAGACTTTTACTAATTATGTGACTTTAGTGCATACATTTTTTCTCACTTGTTATAAAACCCATTTACAGTGGGCTCAGCTTATATCTCACTAATGCTCTTGTTTCTGCATGCATTTAAATCCTCACTGCAGTTCCAACATTCTCTCACTATTAACACCCTTCATTTCAGAAGGAATGCTGGAGTCTACAGACTTTTGGACAGATAGTGTGTTTGTGACAGTGACAATATTTGCTCTCAGATTAGATGGCCTTGTTGTTTCCATGGTAAAATCTCACCGACCCATCTTACCGCTTCCGCTCCAGCAGGTAAGAAAGACTGGTCAGCAGCTTAAGGCATGATCTAAGTAAAAAATAAAAATATGACCTCTACAACAACTCTGGTACATTTTATACACTTGAATTTTAATATAATTTTAAGTAAATTAAAATATTTTATTTTGCAGTTTGAGATTTTGTGCTAAAAAATACTAAACATACTAAACACTGCATAGATTCAGTACCTAGACTTTTAGTAGTTGTGTTCAAGTTAAGACCAAGACCTAGAAAGGTGAATATAAACAAAACAATTCAGAGATGAACTTTTATTATTAAATGAAAAAGGCAACATAATAATAATAATAATAATAATAATAATAATAATAATAATAATAATAATAATACAGTCTGCTGCCAGAAGATGTTTGGACATTGGAACCAACAAACATCAACAAACAAGTAATGGTCAGTTAGGTAATTCTGAAAAGAACCAATTAAATCCTCAGTAAACAGATTCTGTTTTAAAAAGTTTAACAGTGGGGTTTAACCTGTGGCCTTCAGTGGGCAGTGGACAGTTTTTTTGGTTTTATTTTCAATGCAAAAAACATTTACAATCAAGGTGCTTAATACAAGGGGGGAAGGGGATGCTGGACTTTCTAATCTTGGATTCCCTGAATGTCTTAAAATCAATAAGAGGCGAGTCTTGAAAAGAAATGGTGTTAAACATTTTGTCCCGCCTGTGTAAAGTTACCACTTCAGAGCTGTGAGCTTTTCTTCTGACAGTGTTTGCGCTCCAGATAAACGGCCTTCTGGTTTCCATGGTGAAATCCAGCTGACCGAAGTCTGTTTGTTTGTCAGGTGAAAGAGGCCAGTCAGCAGCCTCAGATGGCCTTCACCGTGCGCCACACGGCCGTGTCCTTCCAGACGGAGGGTGAGACGTGGCGGGAGCAGAAGGAGCGGCGGGCGGCGCTGATGGTGGGCATCCTGATCGGCGTCTTCGTCCTCTGCTGGATCCCTTTCTTCCTGGCCGAGCTCATCACCCCACTGTGCTCCTGTGACATCCCTCCCGCCTGGAAGAGCGTCTTCCTGTGGCTGGGCTACTCCAACTCCTTCTTCAACCCGCTCATCTACACGGCCTTCAACAAGAACTACAACAGCGCCTTCAGGAACCTCTTTTCCAGGCAGCGCTGATTGGCCAAGGCAAATTGTTGGACTGCAGTGGTCAGTCAACAAAGTCGATTCGATGTAAATGATGTCCGTTCTGGAAAAAAAAAAAGTTGATGAACAAAAGCACTTTGTAATGTTCCTATGATTCAAACAGTCATTCTGATAGATTGTAATACACCACAGGAAGTGTAGGGGGCAATATGGCTTCTATTGTCTTCTATTTACAAAGCACTCCACAACCTTTATATGAGCTACACAGTCATTCTGACAGATTCTAGGAGGCTTCTGTTGTTTTCAACTTGGAATTATGATGGTTGGATTCTATCAAAGATGAAAACCACTGGGAGCTGGGGGCATACTTGCTCATTCAGTTGGATAATAATTGATTGTTTAATCGATTAAACAAACTAGTCGCACCCAAAAATATGCATCCACTAGCTGCTCTGTTATGATGAACTGGCCAATGATGAACTGTGCTCATGCCATCCATAGCAGCCACAGCACAGCATAGACAGGCATATAGAACAACAAAGAGACTAGAACTGAATCAACTGGACAGTCCTGCTTTAGCCATTCTTGTGTTTTTTTTTACTCACTAGCTTTCCTCAATGTCTTTATGTACAGTCACTGCATCTGTAGCTACCACATGCTGTCAGTTGTGTAAACGTGTGGAAATGTGGAAATTCACAGCAACAAAGCTGCAGTGAACTATCCAACTTGCAGCTTCATCTTCAACAGCGCCTTCAGGAACCTTCTCTCCGAGCAGCGAGAAAGAAAAGAATGAGAATAAAGGATGACAGCCAGGGAACGGGGGAAGGATAAAAGACGAGAGCGACAGTGGACGGACGGCTGTGCTTCACTCTTGCAGCTAAACAAGGATGTTGCTGGACCGGCTAATCTGCAGATCAAGAGACTCCAGAGAGGTCTTGCCGATGTGACTCTCTCTTTTTGTGTTGAGGTCAGACCCTGATTTGCGCGGAGACGCCATGACGATGTGTCCACCAACTCTTAGCAGGCCCGAGTTATGACTGTCATTTTTATATGCTGTTCAAATGTAATTAGACAAACTTTGTTATTACATTTGTTTTTCATTCGGCAGGTTCCAGTCTCACTTTTCCCTGTGTGTTTTGAGGTACAGTAAAGAGGCAGAAATGTGAAGGATGGCTTTTATTTCTACAAAACTGTAATGCAAATTGATATTTTTTTCCATCAAGTTCAAAATCAGAATAAAATATGTCTTCTTTTACCTATAAAGACAAATGTGGAATAGATTGGAGTTTTAGAATCTGCACTGTCCACTTGTTTCCTTAAGTCGGTAATAGTCAGTATTTTTTTCATTCTGTTTTATACATAATTTGAAAACACTAGTTGTCATCTTTCATAAGTTAAAAGATGTACAGATCAATAGAAATTGTTTTCGACAGAAAAAAATCTAGATTAATCAAGATGCTTTTATTTATTATCATTATTTTTTTTACATTCATTACATTCATACATCCATTATAAAATTGGTGCTGGCATTGTATTCAAGTTGGGACCAGAGCAATTAAAGACTAGAAATGTTCTGAAGTGTTCAAAAACAGGGGATGCAATCATGCTTGGCTATAAAAGAAGCTCTTCAAGGATTGTACAGATTGCAAGGATTTTACCTTCTGAAGTACATATAATGATCAAAAGATTCAGAGAATCCAGAGGAATCTCTGTGCATAAGGTAAAAAAGCAGAAAACCACACCTGACTTTTAGTGACCAGCACTGCAGTAAAACCAGCAGGTTTCTGTTAATGTTATTATTCATCACAGCGTTTACAGGTTAAGACTGTTCTGTGCACAGTGACAAATAAGATCTCAATAACATACACAAAACATACACTGCCAACTTCTCTGGACTTATCTGAAATGAAAATACTGTGTATTCTGTGTATTCAACCTTTTGTTTATGGAAATAATGGATGTTGTGTTCTCTGGGACAAAGATTTCCACTTTCAAAACTGGATCAGTTTGTGTTTTTGAATATGCACTGTTAAATATGCTCCTGTCCCAACTTGTATTCAGTTTAATGCAGAGTTTACTTGCTTCTTTCTGATTAATTAGCATTTTACACACATCCTTAATTGTTTTGGATTTGGGTTTGTATTATTCTTAATGGAAGAAAGCAGAGGTGGGAACTCGAGTCACTTGCCACTTGACTTCTGAAATTCCAGCCTGAGAAAAACATATAATAATAATAATAATAATAATAATAATAATAATAATAATTATAAAGCTGCATGTTTAGCTACTAGACATTACAGCGGGTGCTGGATTTGTTGGTTAAATGTGAAATGTAAAATCACAGTACAGAAAAATTAATAAAGTCATCATCACAGGATTCTGGCAGTGAATCAGTAACTTTTCTACTGTGCCAGGTTTGATCTCTTTTCATCCACAAGTTATTGTGTAAATGTGGTGAAGTTAGGAAGCTTGTGAGTTTATTGTGATGGGTTTGTGTTCATTTCCATTCAGGAGTCTCCAGAGTTCAGAGCATCTGCAGCTTCAAATGCTTGCCCTTCTGAGGCAGCGCTATTGGGGTTCTTTTGAATTTGAAGGTCAGTGAGATTTTTTAGAAGTCCATTCACCAAAATGTTGGAAGCTGTGACGTTAATGTAACTAAGCAACGTAAGCCCAAATTAGTATTGTGTTATCTACATACAACAAGCATACAAAGTCAAAATGAGTTGTTAAGAAATCTCTAATACACTTGCTTAGGTGGTTTCTGATACTGATATCTAAAAACATGGACAAAAGTCATGCTTGAAGGTGAGTTTTATTGTTTTAAGCTATAGCAATGTTTTTTATTGATTGCAGTGCATCATACAAAGTCAGAACGCAAAATTACTTCAAATGTTAAAACCAAAATGTTAAAAAAATGTTTAAATGTTAATTAAAAACTGGCAATTCAAGCCAATGTTTCTGCATAATTTAGTGGTTGAGATGTAAGCAGTCATTCCAAGTGGTTTGGTGGAACATCGATTGCAGAGATTGCTTTACTGTGGTGGTGATGGGAACCAAGGGTCACCATGTCTACAACACAAATGTAGACTTTTTTTTTCTATATCAAACTCACTAGTACACTTACATGTTTATGTAGAATGTTGATAAAATAGTGGAAAATCTGAAATAGTACATTTTCTTTGGGGGCCTCACAACTTCCTGCGTGTGTTTATTCCTCATGAACGAATTTTAAGGCCAAAATATTTTGAAAACTACAAAACCACCATGTCATTACTTTCTGTGAAGCAGCTTTTAGAGGCAGGCAACTGGTTCCCATCACACGTGCTGTGAAAAAGTCTAAAATGTTTTACACCAAACCTCTTTGAATTACTTTGTTTACATCTCAACCATTTAATTGTGCATCTCGCAAATTTTTAATTTAACATCTTGACAAGGTTTGATGTCAGTGTGTGATGATTTAGACATGCAGTTAGCATCATGCTAATTGCTCAAATAAAAGCTGGTTAGCTACATTGGCCTCGTAGCTCCAGGGAAAAGCTGAAGAAGCTCTAAACATGTCTGAACTGATAAATTACGTTTGAAATAAAGTTACAAAATCGTACCAGAAGTTCAGAATAAAGAAAACAGAGGCTGCTGCTATCGCTTAATGCTAATTATTCTGGTAACAGGCTAATTAAGAACTTCTTAATGCATGAAACTGAAATGAAATATTTCTGACAACATTTTATTGCGCTTTCTCAGCATTAAACTTATTGATGGCCCAAACCGCATGACTTTTCAGTGGAACTAAAGAACAGAAAGGGTAATAAGTGTAAAACTACTTGTGTGTTATTAGGACAACATGCCCTGCACATGCTTAATGAACTGGAGTATAGAACATCTGCTTGGTGGTCGCACTTCTCACTCTAGCTCTTTAGATGATATTAGGACTCTTCCTCAATTCCTCGAGTAACTCAAGCAACTTGACTGCTAACAATTCTTTGCATCAAAACTTCATTCAATCCATATGATTATATATAGCTCACTGTGTTCCATAATATCAGTGTTGCACAACAGGCGTACGATCAGAATGTGAAGAAGGTGTGATTTTATGGCGCCGATAGTGAATAGAGAAAGAGAGAGAAATTATTGAGGGACAAAAAGAATTGACAGGCCAGAGAAAATGATAGATAGTGTCAGATGTTAAGGATTGCGTCAGCAGGTATATTCAGTTTAGTCTGATTGCAGTGAGTTGGGTCAGCAGGTATATTCAGTTTAGTCTGATTGCAATGAGTTGGGTCAGCAGGTATATTCAGTTTAGTCTGATTGCAATGAGCTGGGTCAGCAGGTATATTCAGTTTAGTCTGATTGCAATAAGCTGGGTCAGCAGGTATATTCAGTTTAGTCTGATTGCAATAAGTTGGGTCAGCAGGTATATACAGTTTAGTCTGATTGCAATAATTTGGGTCAGCATGTATATTCAGTTTAGTCTGATTGCAGTGAGTTGGGTCAGCAGGTATATTCAGTTTAGTCTGATTGCAGTGAGTTGGGTCAGCAGGTATATTCAGTTTGGTCTGATTGCAGTGGGTTGGGTCAGCAGGTATATTCAGGTTAGTCTGATTGCAGTAAGTTGGGTCAGCAATCATATTAAGTTTAGTCTGATTGCAGTGAGTCGGGTCAGCAGGTATATTCAGTTTAGTTTGATTGCAGTGAGTCGGGTCAGCAGGTATATTCAGTTTAGTCTGATTGCAGTGAGTCGGGTCAGCAGGTATATGAGTTTAGTTTGATTGCAGTGAGTTGGGTTAGCAGGTATATTCAGTTTTGTTTGATTGCAGTGAGTCGGGTCAGCATGTATATTCAGTTTAGTCTGATTGCAGTGAGTCGGGTCAGCAGGTATATGAGTTTAGTCTGATTGCAGTGAGTTGGGTCAGCAGGTATATGAGTTTAGTTTGATTGCAGTGAGTTGGGTCAGCAGGTATATTCAGTTTAGTCTGATTGCAGTGAGTTGGGTCAGCAGGTATATTCAGTTTAGTCTGATTGCAGTGAGTTGGGTCAGCAGGTATATGAGTTTAGTTTGATTGCAGTGAGTCGGGTCAGCATGTATATGAGTTTGATTTGATTGCAGTGAGTTGGTTCAGCAGGTACATGAGTTTAGTCTGATTGCAGTGAGTTGGGTCAGCAGGTATATGAGTTTAGTTTGATTGCAGTGACATGGGTCAGCAGGTACATGAGTTTAGTCTGATTGCAGTGAGTTGGGTCAGCAGGTATATTCAGTTTAGTCTGATTGCAATAAGTTGGGTCAGCAGGTATATTCAGTTTAGTCTGATTGCAGTGAGTTGGGTCAGCAGGTATATTCAGTTTAGTCTGATTGCAATAAGTTGGGTCAGCAGGTATATTCAGTTTAGTCTGATTGCAGTGAGTTGGGTCAGCAGGTATATTCAGGTTAGTCTGATTGCAGTAAGTTGGGTCAGCAATTATATTAAGTTTAGTCTGATTGCAGTGAGTCGGGTCAGCAGGTATATTCAGTTTAGTTTGATTGCAGTGAGTCGGGTCAGCAGGTATATTCAGTTTAGTCTGATTGCAGTGAGTCGGGTCAGCAGGTATATGAGTTTAGTTTGATTGCAGTGAGTTGGGTTAGCAGGTATATTCAGTTTAGTTTGATTGCAGTGAGTCGGGTCAGCATGTATATTCAGTTTAGTCTGATTGCAGTGAGTCGGGTCAGCAGGTATATGAGTTTAGTCTGATTGCAGTGAGTTGGGTCAGCAGGTATATGAGTTTAGTTTGATTGCAGTGAGTTGGGTCAGCAGGTATATTCAGTTTAGTCTGATTGCAGTGAGTTGGGTCAGCAGGTATATTCAGTTTAGTCTGATTGCAGTGCGTCGGGTCAGCATGTATATTCAGTTTAGTCTGATTGCAGTGCGTCGGGTCAGCATGTATATTCAGTTTAGTCTGATTGCAGTGAGTTGGGTCAGCAGGTATATGAGTTTAGTTTGATTGCAGTGAGTCGGGTCAGCAGGTATATGAGTTTAGTCTGATTGCAGTGAGTTGGGTCAGCAGGTATATGAGTTTAGTTTGATTGCAGTGAGTTGGGTCAGCAGGTATATGAGTTTAGTTTGATTGCAGTGAGTTGGGTCAGCAGGTATTTAGATTAGAGTCAGGTGATTTTCAGAATTTGTTAAAATGGGCATGAACAGAATATAGCACAGAAGCCTTATCAGCTAAACATATAATATCAGATATTTCCCTAGTTTGCATTTAGTTTGTCCACTCTTTATTTACAGCTCATTTTCTTCATAAGACTCCCTTTCAGTTTCTCAAAGACATCTGCAGACACACCTCCAAAGATCAGTCTTAAAATGTAAAATGATCTAGACCTTGGGGGTGGGCAGTGCATTGTTCAGAGAACACCAGTAGCTTTTTTGTTTGATTGGGAAATGTTGTCCTTGGTTTTCTTTCCTTTTTCAAAGAAGGAGACTGGAACTGTTCAATGGTCTATGGAGTCTTGCAGGTGGACATTACAGAGAACCTCACAATCTTTACCTGCACCCTCAACTCTACATGCCTAGCCTGGAATGACCAGCTTCTTGTCCACGAAGAAGAGAGCAAACCTCGCCCAAACAGGGGCACAGTCTACAGCTACAAATGACCCTCAAATGACTTTGATCCTCTGACAGAAGGTACCAGAGTATCTGTTCCACCAGTAGCAGGCTCCGCAACAACTTTTTCCCCAAGGCTGTCAGACTGCTGAACACACTGATGCCACCTTACATACACCTGGACTAAGCAAGAGTACAGGGTGTGTCTACAGTCTGTGGTGGGTAAGACTGTCGACACACATGGTACCATCACTTAAACCTGCACTTTGTTTCTTAACTTTGATTCTGCTGTGAGTCTCAACCTCACTGTACAGTTTGCCTGCTGCTAAATGTCAATTTCCTATCAGTATACTGTCCTGTACAGTATTCATTGTCTTGGGTATTTAGGTTCTGTGGCTTTATTGTACATTTATTGGACGGTGCACTTATTGTATTTTTTACATTGTTGTGTGTCTGCACACTGTATAGTTATTTACATTGTGCTACTGTTGTGTTTTGCACGACGTGACTTGATGAACAATATTAATCCCAGTTTATACAAGTTATAATTAGAAATGACAATTAAAAACTCATTTTTTTACTCCAATTTTAGAAACTTCTGAATTATATGTTTTCACATATGTTTTTTCCATATGTAGGTGGATCTTATAATCAAATAAAAATAAAAATAATTAATCTTTACTGAATTTTATTGAATGTTTTGTTGGACATAATTTTTTAATTCTGTAATCTAAAGGCTTTTGGCCTTAATGCGTAGCACTTTCCTTTATGTTTGCAGTGGTGAGTTTTATGGGTGTTGGTGGAGCTGGTGTTTGCTGCAGGTCCTCCTCAGAGGTATTTTATCACATACCATAAAGGCCATAAAGTTCCTTCACGTTTATTACCTGTGAGACAAAGCCCATAACCACACGCTGAGCCGAGGACACACTTTCCCTTCAGTCAGAAATGTGGATCATGTTTATGCCCTTGACAGAAACATAAGACTGTCGACACACATGGTACCATCACTTAAACCTGCACTTTGTTTCTTAACTTTGATTCTGCTGTGAGTCTCAACCTCACTGTACAGTTTGCCTGCTGCTAAATGTCAATTTCCTATCAGTATACTGTCCTGTACAGTATTCATTGTCTTGGGTATTTAGGTTCTGTGGCTTTATTGTACATTTATTGGACGGTGCACTTATTGTATTTTTTACATTGTTGTGTGTCTGCACACTGTATAGTTATTTACATTGTGCTACTGTTGTGTTTTTGCACGACGTGACTTGATGAACAATATTAATCCCAGTTTATACAAGTTATAATTAGAAATGACAATTAAAAACTCATTTTTTTACTCCAATTTTAGAAACTTCTGAATTATATGTTTTCACATATGTTTTTTCCATATGTAGGTGGATCTTATAATCAAATAAAAATAAAAATAATTAATCTTTACTGAATTTTATTGAATGTTTTGTTGGACATAATTTTTTAATTCTGTAATCTAAAGGCTTTTGGTCTTAATGCGTAGCACTTTCCTTTATGTTTGCAGTGGTGAGTTTTATGGGTGTTGGTGGAGCTGGTGTTTGCTGCAGGTCCTCCTCAGAGGTATTTTATCACATACCATAAAGGCCATAAAGTTCCTTCACGTTTATTACCTGTGAGACAAAGCCCATAACCACACGCTGAGCCGAGGACACACTTTCCCTTCAGTCAGAAATGTGGATCATGTTTATGCCCTTGACAGAAACATATAAAGTCAAGAGTTTGGAGACTCATTGTTTTCGGTTGAGAAAAACACCTGCATATGTTTTTGGTGCCAGCAACTTTAAGCAAAGCTATCACACAAACTATCATCACCCATCCAATTTGCCAAGAAAACTAAACACACACTTTTTCATTTAGTTATACAAAAACAAACACAAAAAAATTTCAATGCTCTTCAGCATTATACAAACCTCTGCACTGGTTTCCACTACAAACTACAAATTTAAGTGCCAGGTCACGACAGACAAGTCTCGGTTCATGTTGTAAATCAATACAGACTTAATAATTAAGTCCATAGAGGCAAGTCTCAAGTCAAGCCCACAATCAAGACAGTCAAACCTCAAGTAAGATCCTGAGAAAGTCCATGCTTTTATTATATCACGGCTTGATAATTGCAATTCTTTATACATGGGAATCACTCAGTCGGCTTTGTCACGTTTGCAGTTAGTACACAATGTGGCAGCTTGGCTTTTAACAGGAACCAGGAAAAGAGAAAGAATCACACCTCTGCTAGCTTCTCTTCACAAGTTACTGGTAAAATATGAAGTTTTAAGGTTCTTAATGGTGTTGCCCCAACCTATACCTCTGATCTCTTGAGGCCATATTCAACCTCATGTGTTTTAAGATCTTCCAGTCAGTTGCTTTTAGCCACTCGGCCCTTTTAACTAAAATCCAAAGGTGACACAGCTTTCTCTGTAGCTGCCCCAAAACAGTGTAATAGTGTAATCATTTCAACTGATGCCTTTAAGTCAAACTTGAAAACCTACCTTTATTCTCAGGCCTTAAATGGTCTTTTTCATTAATTGTCCAGGTAACTTTTTCACATTCAATTTTAATATATTTATAGTTTTTGGTTAGTTCATAGTTTGTCTTTCTCTGTTTTGGCTTCCACACTCTTCTCCACTTCAACACTCTATTTAAACATGCTTTATAAATAAAGAATGAATTGACTTGACTTGACTTAGATTCATGCATTTCTCAATTCAAGTGTCAAGTCAATGCAAGCAAGTCTATCAAGTCAGGTCCTGAGTCAATACAGCCAAGTCCTAAGTCAAGCCAGGCAAGTCTTAGGTTAAATCTCAAGTCAACAAGGACAAGTCTTCGAAATTAGGACTAGTCTCAATTCAAGTTCAGAGTCCTGACATTTGAATCTTAAACTAGTTTAACAAATTGAATCAATGATGCTACAGTAATACAGTCTTTTAATGACTGCATTTTATTTCCCCAAACCTTAACAAAAACATAACAGTATAACTTTCAATAAAAAAAAGTGAAAGTGAAAGTGAAAAAAAAAAGTATTTTTCTTCTTCCACAGAAACAATTAGGCTTTCTCGGAAACGCTAGAAGGTTCCCCACTGGGGTCTATATATGTATATGTGTGAATATGAGCGACATAATTAAGCCTCTTTGACTGAAATAGGCCTCAGTCTTCTCTCTGTCAGTGTTTTATCTGACATTTATTTCCAGTATAATATAATCTGTGCCATTATTCTGGATCTGCTTCATTCAGCATTCAGCAGCGAATGAGATCAAAGTTCCTTTACTGCCTATCAGAGTGTGAAAGAGAAAAATAAGGTTGCTGAGAGCAGGGAGCACTGGAAGCTCGACAATATACATTGTTTCCCTCCTGCTGTGAAGGATGGACAGTGAGTGGAGTGCATTAAGAATTAAATTATAGTCTAGTAGAAAAACACAGTGAGTGGGGGTTTATAATGCTTCTTCAATATTTATAATATGAAAACATGAGAATGCTGGAAATGTTGTGTTTACTGGTACCTCATGCACAGAAATGACCTACTAGAAGAAAACATCATGTTATAGGAACTAAAAAAAAAATTCTCGAATTTTTAGTTGTTTTTAATTTAACAACCTAAAATATCTTTAAACAAGCAAGTGTTGTAGTAGGCCTCTGATATTTTTTTTTCAAAAGGAGAAAAAAGGATTAACATCTTGACAAGCCCAATAAAAAACTATCCAAGCACTTTTTTGTGGTACCTAGATAGACATAGTCAAGGGCGTAGGAGTGGGGTTGACATTGTGGGGGCCACGTTTGCTAATATGAATCAAAAGCCCACCTTATTCTCTAAATATTACCTATAAGCTGATTTCACTGTAGGTAAGGTAGTAAATCACTGTATGTATAGTGACGTAGAACAACACTGGAGTTACGGTGGTTGTGGAATAGTGGAATTACGGTAAATTGCAATTAAATACACAAAATACAACATTATCATTACTTCTGTTTATTATTATATAAATCCAATTAAAGCTCATTTTACTAAACAAGATACTCCACATTACATGCTACGGATGTCAGAAATCTGGATTATATACATTACTGGATTATATAATGTAACTTTACATTCCAGAGTGCTTTCTGACAAAAGTTAATATAAACGTTAGCTAACCCAAACCCTCTTGTCTGTTACCATAACAACATTATTATACAACAACATATTATAGTAAAGCCAGTTTGTATTGCAGTATATATGATCATCGTTGCTATTCATTGCTCTCATCACTGACCTCGCATTTAAAGCTGGTGCGAACTACCCAATGCTCCAACGAGGTGAGAGCTCAGGTCAGTGAAGCTGCTGATTGCAGGATATTTCTGAACAGGCATCTCAACACAAGCCTTAACAAAGTGAAAAACCCTGACTGCCTAACAACCAGAGCTAGTTGCTAACACCAAACACAGCGCGTGAATTGCGAAGACAAATTTGCTTTTAAAAGGTATTGAAAACAGTTTCCACTTTTTGTCTATGTCTACAGAGAACGTGTGCTACTTTGGTCAGGGTGAAAAAATGCCCACATGCAATTGTTACATGCCCTCGCTTTGAATAGTTTGAATATGAATAGTTTAATGAAATCTGCTCTGATTTGTTGGTTTAGAAGCAACATGTCAAAACGTAGGCAGGAAAATAAAATAAACCTCAACAACAACACAAAGTAAATGAAGGCTTCTAGCTCACTTAGACTTTCAGTTTACGATGATCTGCTTTAACCAACCAGCAGTGGAAGAAATCACAGAGCTTGGCTGCTACTTACAGGTTCCCTTTGGAGTCTGTGACGGTAGCTAAGGTTGGAACTGCTCCTCGCATATCCTTATTTCACTGCACCAATTCCGATATTTTCCAATATTTGAGATTTGACTGGATTGAAGTGTACAGTGAAAACCAACCTCTTTAAAGTTCTCTTTATTCTTCTTAAAGATGTGGAAGCTAAAGTTGCCTTTCTACTTTACAAATTTTTCTTTGGTGATGCAGCTGTGGCATTTAAGGTGGAATGGAGAGTCTTATTAAGAAGCTGGTAAATTGGATGAACTTCAGCCTTATTTGTAGATGCACAGCATTAATGCCTTCAGAATTCCATGAATACAGGGTAAAAAAATTCTAACATTCCCTTCACAGCTTGGAAACCTTCTGCACAGTCTGCTGGTGCCTGTACAAGTTGAGCATTTGAAGTGGAACAGAACATAAAGGGGGAACTGAAACCTTGTCCGTGAATAAACATCAGCCAAACCTGTTCAGAATTCCTTAAAAATTGTAAAGCAGGTTATTATTGTAAATAATTGTCAACATCATTATCACAGTCTGGACAGGATGTTTCTGCACAGTCTGCTAGAGCCTGTAAAACTGTAGCATTTAAGGTGGAATGGGATGTTTGCCCTCTTTTACAAACACAAGATTTGTATTTAAAGGAGGAACAACAGCTTTTGAGATTCACAGTATGTCACCTCTTTGTGCTTAACTCTCCTTTTCTAGTAAGACAATGTAAACACATGTTTTTATTCTATGGCACCAAGGACTCATTAAATCACACTTTGGTACACTGGGAGGCACCAGTTTTGTGAGAAAAGATGCCTCTAGATGCATCATTGACTGTGAATACGAGCCACAGTCTAAGCAGGTTTGAGTCAGTTGTTATTAATAGAAATTAATGGAATTAATGAAAAACAGCTGCAGCAGCTCTTCGCCAGGACTTCTTTACTGAAGGAGTCACTGTAAAACTGCTACCTTCAATCTCAAATATATGGTAACGTCTGTTACAAGCTTTAAATGTAGGTGTTTAATTTATAATGACCAAAACATGTTCATGTGACTCTGTTAGTTAATGCTAACATGCTCCTAAAATCCTATAGGGGTGCTAAAAACGAGCGTTAGTATTATAGTAATGTGGTTCGGGTGGTCAGGAGGTTCCTAGTTTGAATATCAGGAAATCATTTATCATAGGAATGTTTCTTTTTATTAATTTCTGAAGTTATGATTCAACCAAACCAATCAACAACCATCAAATAGATAGTTTCAGTTCAGAATTATTCTGTCACTTGTGTTTGCACACAGTGAAATTTAAACACCCACACTAGGGGGCAGTAAGCACATGTGTCACACGCCCAGGGAGCAGTTGGGGGTTAGGTGTCTTGCTCAAGGGCACTTCAGTCGTGTCATGTTGGTCCTGAGAATCGAACCAGAGACCTTCCAGTAACAAGACGAGATCCTTAACCTTCAGGCCACAACGTTTCTGTTGATGACATTTGATTGAGTAGCACTCAAAGCTGTTATAAAATGCTGGGTATACACATTCACATGACTGCCTTGCAAGAACTGAATTCTGTATTAAGAATTTAATATAACAATTGTGCTGTGAATGCTCACCTAATGTTCTGTGAGACTGCAAAGTAAGAAGTAAATGTGTTATTTAAATACTTCAAATGTCCATGTTTTTTGTGGATCTGTCTTAAGTAATATTGGAGCATCAGCACAGAACAAGCCACTTTATTGACCACTGTTGCAGATGAAAGCCACAGCTACTGCTGGCTGACATGGGAGGGAAGCTGACTCAGGCAAGCTGGGCCCTGCCTTTGAGTTCGTGATAGCGCAGTTCCTCTTTAGACTGGTGGGAGGGGCTATCACTTGCCGTACTTCAGGGTGACATCAACGTAGATCAACACATGGGAAAAGAAAGGATGTTGTAGCTGTTGTGTAAAAGTACTTGAGGCTGTGTGTTACAGTGATTTTAAAACAAAAAAGTACTAATACATATGTGTGTGTTTTTGGCCTCGACAGCAGTGGTCCTTACTACCTCATGTGGTTCAGTTAAAGCCTTGCTAGATTGCAATTATTGATTAGTAGTTGGGTCAATTGCTGCTGAGTAGAGCTGAGCACCTAGATCACACAAGAAGCAGCTACACTATCGTATTATATTCATGTCCTACGGTCTCTGTAGATTGTTTGCATGGTTTGCAAACATTATTTATCTGAAAGCAGACTCTTCTGACCACAATGCATGTTTCCACTGGGCGTTAGTCTATTTCAGTTGAGCTCAGGTTCAGAGAAGTCAGAAGCATTTCTAGACAATTTGAACTCACATTTGTGTGCTATTGTTTTGTCCGATTATCACAGAAGGTGCTTGTTTTCAATGGCTTACAATGGTCATTCAATGGTTTTTGACTTTTGCCCTTCAGGCACAGAATCCCTGAATAGTTTGATGATATTATACAACCAAACAACTATCAACATAACTATCTGAATTTAGTATAAACCAGCGTGCGCTGATTTTATAGAGGAGTTTATTTTTATGTTCTCCATTTGCAGAACAGATCTGAACCACTGTGAGACCCCAGTGAATTCCAAAATTGTAGCGAGCACAGTTCAGGGAGAACCACAGGGGTCAGCCATTCAAAACACCCAAACAGAGCCAGAGCGCCCAAGTCTGTGACCAAAGCAGACACATCTTGCTTTTGGGGATGACTCTGTAAATGGTGTAAGAAATCAGAAACTCATAGTTCAATGTCAGCCAAACATCACAGTTTCTGAACTGAATCAAATGCTTCTTTACCGGCCGAACACACAACAGTGAAACAGATCCTTGTGCATGTTGAATCTTAAGTATTAAAAAAAAGGATTTTAATGATCTCTGAGATGGATTGCACACTAGCAAAACTGGTGACAAATGCCTCACAGAAAACTTTATTTTCTCCCAATGCAACTTCTCTGTCCTCACCAGTGGAGATGCGTCATCACTAAGGATGCTGTTGTCACTCCAAAACCACAACATTGACCAGTGCAAACACCCAAAGACACTATTATCACTCCAGAGCCAAAACATCCTCTCTCTACTGAAAATGCAGAGTTATTGGATGAGAGCCATGTTTTATGTTACAAACTGCTGGAGACATTGAAACCACATGAGCAATCTGAATCATCCAACATCTCATCCTCACCCCACCTGAACTTCCCAGTATCTGTATGGACAAAGTAGTCACTTTCCTTGACAGCTAGTCCTCAGGTACAGAGAAGAATCACATGAGCTTCTCCCTCACGGTCATCTACTGCCCCAAGGACCCAGCAACCTCACTTCTCCCCACCACTGTCACCAGTGAAGGAGTTAGGTAAGCATCAGAGAAAGAGACGAGCCACAAAACCATCAGATCGGCAGCTTTGCTCCCAACTGCATTGTCAGCCCATCTTTCTCTACCAAAGGGGAAAAGACCTACTCAAGTGATCAAACGGATTGATATTTTTCAGGTCCGTGCTGCTACAGTGATGATGTCAGCAGTCTAAGTTTTAAAAAAAGCTACAATTCTGTAAACCAGTGATCTCTCAGATTACAGTACTTGTCAGAAACAGAACGAACAGAGATTTCTTTAGGAATTTACAGTCAGACACATAAAAATCCACAGTCACCTACGAATATACAAATCTGTCTGCGGGATACTTGAGACGAACCATTTGGTGGGTACATCAAACAGAGAAATCATGGCAAACAAGATTAACACAATAGGTAAATAGAACAAAAACATGTCTCGGAGTGGGATAGCCCCGAGAACAGTCTCAAATATGACATTGCAAACGAAATAGAAAAACTATATACAGTATAACAATAATCTGAAAATAGACAAATATCCAACAAGCTCATAGGTTGAAAATGTCACATCCTGCCCTGTTTCCCTCGTCCTCGCCTGTTTGTTTACGTTCCTGTTTGTAGTCATGTGCTTGTGTTTACGTTTTTCACCATGTGGTTCTCTTTGCTGTAGTCATGTGATCCTTGTCTCCCCCCTCCACCTGGTTCCCATCCTTGTCACCTCCCATTGTCACCAGCTGTCTCCTGTTTCCTCTCGTTATCCTGTGTATATGTAGTGTATATGTACTGTTCATTGGTGGTTCGTTTTCTGTGGTTTGTGTTATGCGTGCACCCTGTCAACCCTAGTGTTTTTGTTTTGATGACATTTCTTGTTTGTTTACTTTCTTAGTGTTTATTGTTTGGTTCTCATTAAAGTATTTTAGTTAAATCCTGCGGCTGCGCCCTCCCCCTTCGTCCTGCCTATCTCCTGGCCCAGCGTTACAGAAAGCATGTAGAGCTGAAAGCGTATTGAGTCTGCTCTTTAACTTCAGTTCACTTTAACTTTTTGAATGCCTCACATGTTGGCAAGACGGTGGAGGCATAGCAGCAATATTTGATTTTTCTTTTAACTGTGAACAGTTATTACTTGGTGACTTTATTATTTGAGTATTTGTGTTCAGTTTGGTGAAAAGGAGCACCAACAATACTACTTGTTATTACAGGACTCCAAAACACAGCAGTAAATTTATTGTTTTTATGTTATCATCTATTTCTACTGAATTTGATCATTGTGTTATTGCTGGTGGTTTTAACATACATACTGACAAAATCAAGGACATTTATGCTAAAGAAATCTGTGATACACGTGACTCTTTTGAACTCTCTCAGTATGTAACTGTAAGCACACACTCTCATGATCACTCTCTGGATATGGTTATCCTTAAGTGTTTCAACATATCAGCCACCATTAAGGAAGTTGCTGTGACAGATCATTATTTTGTATTCTTTGATACATGGACGTCACTAGATATCAACACCAAATATGCCAGCTTTAAGAAATAGAAAAGTTTTATAAATGACAGCACAGCATCACTTTTCCTGAGAAAAATGTGCCCTGCATCGTGTAAACGATCTGATTCTGTTGAGGCTTTGCTGGACGTCTTTAACTCAAAAATGATTAGTGGTAAGGATGAGACTGCACCAATTAAAGTTAAAATCATGTCATGCAGACAGAAAGCTCCCTGGAGGAATGCTACAGCAGTTCAACTCCAAAAGGAAGAGCGTAGGAAGGCCGAGCGTAGGAAGGCCGAGTGTAGGAAGGCCGAGCATGAATGGCGTAAAAGTAAGCTTCACTTTCACAAAGAAATCTTTAAAGATAGACTGCAAGATTATACCTCAATAATGTGCAAAGCTAGACAATCCTTCCTCTCCACCATTAACAACAGCAGAATACTCTTCATCATGGTTGACACGCTAACAAAGTCACCGTCTACTTTGGCCCCTGAATTAACTTCAACTGACAGATTTAAGGAGTTTGCAAGGATTCTCAATATCGTAGCAGCCATTAGTATATCTGTATCCACCAATGAGCATGTATCCTCTCCATCACCACACAAAAATATCATGAATAGAATGGGTCAGTTTAATGCCATTAATGAAGAAGTTTTAATCTATAGCATGATTCATCTCAAAACATGCACCTGAAGTCTTGACACAATGCCAACAATGTTTTTAGAAATTTATTTTTCTCTATATCAGCAGATATAGATCGTAAATACACCACTGATATCAGGAGATTATCCAAACTCACTAAAAACTGCAGGTGTGAAGCCTCTCTTAAAAAGAAAAACCTAGAGCCAACCCTAGTAAGAATTTATAGACTGATTTCAAATGTTTCTGAAACTGTCTCAGTGACCTGTGGTGTCCCCCAGGGCTTGATTCTTGGGCCCCTCTTATTTAATCTATATATGCTTCCATTTGGTGAAATCCTACATAAGTATGGGATGTCTTACCACAGCTATGCAGATGACATTAATATCTACTGGCCCTCAGCCCAAATAATTTATGGTCCCCTTTTGTAGACGCATTTATATTAACATCCTGCTCTGTAGATAGGGGGCGGGGTCAGCGGCGGCTTTGGGCATGCGCAGTGAGTGTAGTGGGTGGTGGAGTGGTGAGGGTCTGCTCTAACTGTGAGACTGAGCACTGTGAGTGTAGAGGGTGGTGAGGGTCTGCTCTGACTGTGAGACTGAGCACTGTGAGTGTAGTGGGTGGTGGAGTGGTGAAGGTCTGCTCTGACTGTGAGACTGAGCACTGTGAGTGTAGTGGTTCGTGGAGTGGTGAGGGTCTGTTCTTACTGTGAGACTGAGCACTGTGAGTGTAGTGGGTGGTGGAGTGGTGAGGGTCTGCTCTGACTGTGAGACTGAGCACTGTGAGTGTAGTGGGTGGTGGATTGGTGAGGGTCTGCTCTGACTGTGAGACTGAGCACTGTGAGTGTAGTGGGCCGTGGAGTGGTGAGGGTCTGCTCTGACTGTGAGACTGAGCACTGTGAGTGTAGTGGGTGGTGAGGGTCTGCTCTGACTGTGAGACTGAGCACTGTGAGTGTAGTGGGTCGTGGAGTGGTGAGGGTCTGCTCTGACTGTGAGACTGAGCACTGTGAGTGTAGTGGGTCGTGGAATGGTGAGGGTCTACTCTGACTGTGAGACTGAGCACTGGGAGTGTTGTGGGTCGTGGAGTGGTGACGGTCTACTCTGACTGTGAGACTGAGCACTGGGAGTGTTGTGGGTCGTGGAGTGGTGTGAGTCTGCTCTGACCGTGAGACTGAGCACTGGGAGTGTTGAGGGACGAGGCTCACGGCAGCCCCTGCTGCTCGCTGAGGACAGTAACTGAAGATTAGGTGTGTTCACTTCAGATTCTCCATAAGTCTCCAGTAAAACCAGAAAAAGTTGCTAGATTTGTCGCTAGTCGCTTTAAACAAAAAGTCCCTAGAGGGTCTGAAAATTCGCTAAATATAATTGGCAACACTGCCCATAGGCACTTTTAAACCTCGTACTTCTTTTTTATTTCTTTTTAATGTATTAAAAAATTTCAATATTGCCTTTCAAATGCCTTTTTGTGCACGTATTTGTCTTTTTGTCTTTATTTATGTAAAGCACTTTGAGTTTGAGTTCAAAGTTTTATCAAACCTTGCCCCAACAATCCACAGGAATGGGCTCCTCTAGCAGCTGCCCAGCTTTCAGAATAAATAAAATAACTGATGCCTGTAAAACAGAAGAAGACATAGCAAGGACTGTCTCTGATGGTCAAGTTGAGGTCTGCAAGAGCAAAATAACATTTCAAGAAAACTGCTCATAGGATTGGTTGCAAGGAAAATCTGTATCTCTACAGCTACACCTGCACCTACATGACCTTCATGGAAGAATCATCAGAGGAAAACCTTTCCTGTATCTTCATCACTCCAGCCAGTGGCCAAGGGAATGTTTCACTGGTAAGGAGAAGAATGGATTTGATCAAACACCAGCAAATACTGGAAACATTACACAATGTGTAAAAAGCTGCCAATGAATAGAGGGTGGCTTCTACAACAAGATAATGATCCTAAACGCACATCAAAATCCAAACTCGACTACCTCAAGAGGTGCAAGCTGAATGTTTTCCCATGGCTCTCACAGTTCTTGAACTAAATATCACTGAAAATGTGTAGATAGACCTCAAAAGTATAGACCCTGCAAAGATCTTACAGGACTATAAGCCTGTTAGAAGGAAAATAATTAAAAGCCCTTTAGTTGGCTACAAAAAGCTGTTATACTTGCCAAAGAGCGTTTGAATGAGTACTGACCGTGTAAAGTGTTAACTTTTGCTTCAGGCTCTTTTCCTTTGTTACTTTGAAACTGTGAAAAATTAAGGAAAAAAACTATTAAAAAAACAAAGGCTTTAGCTTTTTTAACTTCATGCCTTTTGGAAATCTATTTTTTTTATTTGCTTACATACACATTTTAACAGGTGTGCCCAAACTTTTGTATGCCACCGTATATTAATTTATCTTCAAGCAGACCCGAAGGCCTTTACAATTGTGAAACACATACAATCAGTCAGGTTGTTTTAATGCTGTTTGAATGGGTGTGCTGGGCAAATAGGACCATTTCATGCAGTTGTGTTTTGTGCTGAAGAAAGAACACAACAAAGAGCGCATTTGCATTTAAACGTGGAGGCGGTGGCGGACATGAAAGCAGAACGGGGTCGTGCTTCCTGTAATTTTTGTTTACACGGTCGTCCTCTCCTCTGATTCTCGCCGCACTACTGAGCCGGAGAATTACCTCAGATAAACATTCACGTGAGCTGCTCTGCATTCGCACTGAAAAATGATTCTCCCTATATGAAAGAGAGAGTGAGAGACAGAGAGCTTTGATAAGGAGATAAGGAGACAGAGAAAAATCTGTGCACCCAGGCTGCAGACGACAGTCTAGATTTACTGAGGCCTTTATAATCACTGTCATATCAGAATTTCATTCATATTATTTTATTTTTCTACCATTCATATTTCTCTGCTCTCCATATTGTAGAATGACAGTCAAAAAAACAACTCCTCATGATTTTCAGTAACAGTAGCTGTAGGTTCTTCTGTAGACTTCATGTTGTTAATTAGGTTTCTTTTGGTGCCACCCCCACCTCAGTTACCCTTTACATTGTGTTAAATTTTCATTTGGACCAACAGAAATGGTTGAAAATGATTTGGAACAGAATCTAAAATCATTCAATTTCATTACAAATAAAAAAGAATCCTACTTCTATGAATTAGCGTTTTGGAGATCCAACGATTTTGGGACATAGGGCCTTGGATAGAACCATAGGGACATAGGGCTGTTAAAACATAGAACTCTAGAAACATGGAAATTAGGGCCATGGGAACATATAGTCTTAGAAACTGAAAACCCTAATAACATTAAACACTGTGAACATAAAACCTTGGGAAGATAGTGGAGAAAGTGAAGTAGAAAGTGGAGTACATATCACCTTAGGAACATTAAACACTGGGAAAACAGAACCTTGGGAACAAAAAAATGCTGAGAACACAGTACCATGGAAACATAGGGCTTTCATAGGACCTCTGGAGCAGAGAACTGTGAAACAATAGAATCCTGGAAACATACAGCCATGGGAGCATGGAAACGTGGGAACATATAACCCAGGAAATGTAGAAACCTGGCAACATAGGACTTTAAGAACATAGAACCTTTGGAACATAGAACCCTGGGAATGCTGGGAACACAGGGCCTTTGGGATATAGAACTAGGGGAACTCTCATTTTAATTGTGGAACTAAATTACAACTTTTATTAGATAATGAGGCTGTCATTTGTTTATATAGTTTTAAATGACTTCTAATGGGTTCTGCTATTCCTGTCGACAAGCATCTGTAAAACACATTGAGCTGGCACTGGTATGAAAAATTTTGTATAAAAAAGATTGTTATTGATTATTATTATTATTGTTGTTGTTGTTGTTGTATAGAAAACTGGGAACATAGGACCTTGGGAATGTAGCACCATTTGTAGATCATAAGACCTAGAGAACATAGAAACATGGACAATTAGGACCCTAGTAACATGAAGAATGAGAACATATAAGCAAAAGGGCCTTGGGAACATGAAACTCAAGAGGAATAAAAGGATGTGAAACTATGGGAAAGTACAGCGCTTAAAACATATTGCCTTGGGAACAAACACATTTGGGAAAATAGGGCCTTGGGAACACAGAACTCTGGGATCATAGGGCACTGAAACATAGGCCTTAAGGATACAGGTCATTGGAAACACTAGGAACATAGGGCTGTGGGAGCATAGAACCTTGCCAGATACTAGATACTAGATAGAACCCTATTTATTAGTGGGCCTTTGGAAGACAGAAACCTACAAACACAGGGCATTTGGGTAGTAAAATTCTGAAAACATAGAACAATAGGAACATAGGGCATTGGAAACATAGAACTCTGGAAAAAATATAGCCTTGAGAACACTGAACCACAGGAACATAGAAACCTGGGAACATAGAACCCAGGGAACATTGAGCATTTAAAACATACACCCCTAGACACATAGAATCATAGGAACCTGGGGCCTTGGGAACCTTGAAAACATACAGTCTTGAGGACATAGAACCACGCTAACATAAAAACCTAGGAACATAGAACCCAGGGGCATTTGAAACATACAACCCTAGACACATAGAATCATGGGAACATAATGCATTGGGGACATAGAAACCTGGGAACAAAGAACTCAGGGAACATTGAGCATTTGAAACATGGAACCATAGGCATATAGAATAATGGGAACATAGGGCCTTCTGAGCGTAGAATTACCTGCTTGATGTCTTCAGTCTACCTCCAAATGAGATATGAGTTACTCCACCTTTCATAATTTCATAACAAGAAAAATGAAATAAGAATTTCTATTGTTCTATTCTATGGGAAATGTTCACACTGTGCAAATAGCAGTTGTCAATAGCGAAATAAATAAATAAATAAAACCCCAAATAGCTGATTTACAAGGGTCTCTTGAAACTGATGACAATCACATTGCTGTAGCACAACGGTTATGAATTTGATCAAAATGAATTCTGAGATATATTTGTCTTCCGGCTCCAGTAAAGTTATGCGCCAAATCCTCTATAAGACAGTGGCGCCCAAAGAGAGTTTGTAGGTGGAGTGGGAGGGAATGGGAATGAGATCGGGAGGCATGAAGGGGAGATGTGTTTTTTACACTGAGAATCTCAGGCTGCCTCAACGTGCTATCACAATTATTGAAGCCATCAGTGACAAATTGTGACAGTTACAGCTAACTGAGACTCTATAAACACTAAATGAGCCAAATCATAGATGAAACCAAAGTTTCTTTAATTTTTGCTACAAAAGATGTGTGATGCAGTATACAGTCCATATATTGAAGCTAAACTGCAAAATACCTACACAGTCATGTTCAAAAGCCTGAATGAAAATAACACAACTACAGAAAATACACCTCTGCACCTTTTAATACACAGTTATTGTTTTATTACTGAGTTTTTCATACTGGGAGAAAAATAAGACAAAAAGTTTGGCCTTTTACAAAGAACATGACACATTTAATTTTTTTTGTTAATTGTTTTTACCAATATGACCAAAAAATACGAATTAAAAATAAAACTAATAATAATAATATGTTTTTTATAAGCACATTTCAGGCCATAACAGAACATAATAACAAGTTCACAAACAGTGAAACAGAAAAATCATACAAAACAATGAAGCATATCTTAAGCGCTAAGTTTATAGAAATAAACAAAATACAAAACTACAAATGTGAAAATGCTATTTAAAAAATATTTAAATGACAGGCACATGTAGAGATACAGGGGGATAGAGTTTCATAATGTTGGGCCAACAATACAGCTCTTGAACCATACATACAATCATTTAAAGATTTTGAAAATAAGAGTAGTATTTCACTTGTATGCAGTCTTTTGGACTGAAGGTCAGTGCAGATCTTTTAAATCAGGAGTTATGTGTTGCCGTGATGAGGTGTGTGTGAGAAGTTGTATATATTGGAACTCTTTCTGTCAGGGACCCAAGCTAGAACTGAGTTGCACTAATCCAGTCTGGATGTAATAAAGACATGAATGAGGGCTTAATAAATAAGAGGTGACAGAACTCTGAGCACTTGGGCTGGACTGACATAGGACTGGACAACAACAAGAAGATGCGGTGGTTGTGGGCATTATGAAGAGGCCGCTATGGCAATGCAAGGTAAGCATGGGAAGTTTTAGGATGTTGGACTGGAAGTAGGAGGGTGGTCCTCCACCCCGCTATGCCACAAGTCCATTTAGTTAATTATATGGCTTAGTTGAGATAATTATAGGTCTAATTATAATTTAGTTAATTACTGGTCTTACCACTAATGTAGTAAGAAATAGCTCAGGTGCTTATGTCGACTAAGACCTATGCTTTCAAGAATAAAAGTTATTTTTAAATTGGCTAGCTATAGACCTACAGCAACTTTCACAGTCTCCCTTTTTTGTTTAGCACATAAATGTGAACAATATTAAAGATGCACATGATCACTTGATATTTGCATATAGCAGAGTGGTCTACTGCAGCTCTTTCTGTACAGCTCATCAATTAAATCAATTGATCATCAATTAAAGGTTCTTAAACAATGTTTCTACATTACCATTAGCACTTAAAGAACCAGTTGCTTGGTACTGGCTGCTTTATTAGAAATGACAACCTTATGCTTCTCCACTGGCCACTTTATTAGAAATAACTACATGTACTTTCACTCACTGGCCAGTTTATTTGAAATACCTACCTGTACTTTCATTCATTGGCCACTTTATTAGAAACACCTACCTTGTGCTTCTTCTCTGGCCACTTTATTAGAAACACTTACCTTGTACCTTCACTCAGTGGCCACTTTATTAAAAACACCTACCTTGTACTTCCAGTCATTGGCCACTTTATTAGAAATACCTACCTTGTGCCTTCACTCACTGGCCACTTTATTAAAAACACCTACCTTGTGCTTCCACTCACTGGCCACTTTTTTCAAAACACTTACCCTGTGCTTCCACTCACTGGCCACTTTATTAAAAACACCTACTCTGTGCTTCCACTTATTGGCCACTTTATTAAAAGCACCTACCTTGTGCTTCCACTCACTGGCCACTTTATTAGAAACACCAACAGTGTACTTCCACTCATTGGACACATTATTAGAAACGCCCACCTCGTACTTCCACTCACTGGCCACTTTATTAGAAACACCAACAGTGTACTTCCACTCATTGGACACATTATTAGAAACGCCCACCTCGTACTTCCACTCACTGGCCACTTTATTAGAAACCTTATGGCGCTCCACCTTCCTTACAGATTCAGTAAGCATATAATTACATCTGTTGCTGCACAATCTTCATTCATCTTTGGTCAGTTTCTGTCCAGTGAGTATAGATTTTCATACAGAGAGTGTAATAAAACTGGGCATTATTGTACTCAGGTCTGTGCTTATCCCCCTCTGCATCTCCAGCTTCAGGGATCAGTCAGTGATCTGAAACAAATGAAAGACTTTAGACTCTTTTGTAGAGACTGCTTCTTGTCCCCCGAGAACAGCTCAGGCTCAGTGAGAGAGAGTGTCTGGGTTTAAATTAAAATTGTTTGTGACATTTATTAGCTTCAGGAGATGCCCTTGAAGATACTCAGTTGCCAAAATCAATCAAGCAATCGATCAGTCAAGAAAAGAAAATCAGGTTTGTATTCCATCATCCGAGGTCATTCTGAGGTCAGTGGAGAGACAATGAGGATGTAACTACACTTGTACATTAATACAAACAACAACACACCCTAATTCAACTCATCCTGAAGGTACTGAGTGGTACTCCATCACTCTGGGGAAAGCCGTTCTACTGGTCAACAGGATAGAGCTGGGGGGCTTTATATCTCTCTAGCCCATGTTTGCTATTGGACAGATGATTTTCTATGGAGATTTAAGCAATAAGCCTCAAGAGGCTCTGTGTTACAGCATCTTTAGCACTGCTGAGGATGTTCTCAAGCATGGCGTAAAGTGAAGTAAATCCCCCTTTCCCATAATAATACACCAGCCTTGCACTGTTGAATGAAGGGAAGCACCAATCCGAAGGCGCACCTGAATCTCTGCTCCCTATAAAGTGCACAACGCAGGAATCGAAATGTATGTTCCTGAACCCCAACAGTGTGTAGTAGAGCTAAAAGACAGTTCATTTGATTTTGTAGTCCATTTACATTCTGTAGGCTTTCTTAGATGTTGAGATAGATACAATAATGTGCATAAAACACAACCCAACATTATTTAATTTCCAACCAAAATGCCTGTTAAATAATTTATTTTCAGAAGACATTTCAGAAGAGATTACGTATAGGCTTAGGACATGTCCCTACTAATATTTTAGGAAGTCAAAGTTGTCCATACCAATATTTGAGCGAACCTGTTCAAATTATTTTCAGAGTGAGGTCATATTAGAGACTCCCAGAGACTCCAAGATGTCTCCAAGGTGACCAATTTAAGAATGCTAGTATTTGATTGGCTGAAAGGGAGGGGGCTATCACATCACAGTGTTCAAATATTGTACTCACTGTCCAACACAGAGGAGGCGAGAGCTGATCAGTGTGTTAATGGTAAGTAATCAGGGCTGTTAGTCTACATACCTCAAGCATGGGCAGAAGTGTAGTCTTTCAGGTGACTTACTCGCTTTCCTCTCCTGCCTGCACTGCTCAGAACACATAACCTAATTCATCACAAGGATTTTTTTGTGACGGTTTTCGGATTTTAAGATGGGAAATAATCCTTTTCTTTTAATAAACTATAAAATGTTAGCAACTAGCAGTGTGATTTGGCAGGTCTGATCATTATTAAATTATAATCCTTTTGGACGTTGTACCCCTGTTATACTGTTATACAAGATAAATAGACTAGTTTGAAGAAGTTACCATTAATCATTGATTAACAACCAATTTAACAATAAACCATTATTTTTTTCTTGATAAAACATCGCTTCACTTCTGTATATGTCACACCTTCAGTGCCTTCTAGGCCTTCAGGGAAGAAGTATGGTCATTTTCAGGTCTTTTTTTATTACGCTTGTTGTATTTAAACTCTGGGAGCATTTCATGGTTAAGTTTTGGTTTGAAAAAAAAAAAATCTTGAAACACTTGAAATACAGTCCAATACCTCTCTTAGGTATCTAGGTAGATATAGCCAATCGAGCTCTTTCATTGGTTAGGACTTTATGAGCTGGACTGAAAGCCTTACAAAGTAAACTACCAACATATTTAAGAAACAACTAAACATATTTTGACGCACAAAATTTTTTTTTATTCTGGATCTTGTAGATACGTCACTCTTTAATGTCGGTTACATGCTTCTAAAGTGTGGACCAAAACATGTGAATCACTGTTAGCTTAGCTTTAATACACTGTGCTGAGCCCTGCTGAGCAAGGCTGTTAAATTAAAATTAGGAGTCGCCACACGCCAAACCAGCGTCTTCAGGCCGACCACAGGCCCCAACCGCACGTGTCTTGGGACCCCGTAAGTGCATATTGCCAGTGAGTTCTGTGACGCACATCAATCTTTTCCCTTTTTCCCCACCACTCGCAGTTCACTACAATACTATTAATGAACCATAGAAGGATGCATCTTGTTTTTGACCAAATTTGAACATTCATTGCCTGAACTGAAGCCCAGGCTCTCATAGCCATGGTTCACCACTGGCATACCTCACACCTCTGATTGAGTTTTCAGGCTTTTTGTTGCTTTTGTTGGCCTGCTGTTCTATTGCTCCCTCTTTTTTGTACAATCAGCTCACAAGACCCGCTATCGTTTCTATTGTAGCTGTGAGTAATTTGTACTAGGAAACTTTTTCCCAAGTTGAAATGTTTTCCCACAAGCAGCTAAAGACTCTCCACACCGCCAAAAAAGCCCTGAAGAGGCCGCCGCTTGATTCCTGATTGTGCTTTTTAAAACAATTTCACTTTAGCAACTCACTGCATGCACAACACTGAAAACAAGACGTTAGCACGTTATTTGAGGTTTTAATTGTATTAATTTAAATATAGATTTTAAATGTAGGGACAGTATATACCACTTTGTAATGCTGGTATTCCTTTTCATAGCACTTTTGGATCACACAGCCTCCATTCCTTCCATAAAAAACCTGAAATATTGAATCGTCTTCACTACCATACAAGTCTTCCACTGTAAGATGGACCACTCCGCACACCTCCAAGCCCAGAGAAGGGTATGGTTAACATAAGACTTGTGTTTGGCACAAGCTCGTGTCTGGCATTCGTGGACGTAACTACATATAATGCGGCTTAACAAAAGTTTGCCAAAGTAATCCTGAGCCCATGTGGTTATTAAAGGAAATGTCCACACTCTCTGCAATGCAATAAAAGTCAAATACATTTTTTAGAAATCACTGCTTTCTTTTTAATATTTGTATTTTCCACACTTTTTCAACTATTTCTGATTGGGGTTATAAGAATATTCATATTTCATGCAATGTCAGGACAAAAGGAACTTACGCAGATTGTCATTAGAAAACAATTATAGAAGAATTTAAAGATTTGTAGTTAGTCACCATTACCAAATGCAATTAGCCACTGTTAACGGATTTTCCATCTGTCAGTTTTCTCAAGAATTTTGAAAATGGACAAACCTGAAATTTCAAAAATACCCAAATATCACAAAACATTCAGCTTAACTGTGGTGGAAAAGATAGAACATCACTAAAGCTGAATTGCAAAAAAAGGTCATGGAAGGTATTCCTTTTAGTAAAATATGACACATCACAGTAAGTAACGTGATTCCGTTCAACCTTGCTTGTCATGCAATGTAAGCGTGAATACATGACTGTGAACGTTTCACCTACCACCCTCTGCACGTGGCCAGAATCGTCCCTACAGATGGTCTGATCAAAGAGCATAGCTTGACGAAGGTTGCTTTACACATCCTGAAAGCTCTGAAGAATGCACAATGCTCCCTCTACATTCTCAGGTGCAAGGTAGATGTCCTCGTGGTGGCATGGAGACTTCAGCCTTTTAATTAGGTCATTGCTTGTCCAACACAGCCAAGACAGCAAATGCTGTACAGATGATCCTACCAAGTTAAATCTCTCCATCTTGCTGTACAGGTTTATGATGTTTTCTTGTATAATTGCAGTGGAAATAGAAATATGACATTTTTGTAAACGCACATAACATTTCTGAACATCTGAATGGAAACCTCTCTAGTAAGAAAACTCACTAGTAAGGATACCTTGATGCAATACAAACATAATCTGTATTATGTAAATGAAGTTTATCCCTATAAGTTTAGTGCTAACATACTGTTAAAATCTTATAGGGGCACTAGCTATAGATGTCCATGCTTACCCTTATAACTGTCCTAGTAGTAAAAATAAGTGAGTATGCTTTTACTTTTACTTTATAAGTACTTCAATGTACTACACACAATTATACTTAAATGTTAATACAGACAAGTATGCAGAAAAAAGGTTTATTTGACCTCTTCTGATGAAGACACTTAAGAAAAGTTAATTACTGTACAAAAAGGCATCCAGTACACTATTTGTTTGGATTTTTGTTTTTATAAAGATTTATAAAGAATACTAATACCTTCTTTTGGAGTATGTCTTTTGGAGTATCTCTTTTTATATGAGGTCCACTAGTAATTACACTTAAGTAAAAGTAGTTTCAATTATATTTTAAGTAGAAAAATAGAACTTAAATCAAAACCCAGTCATATACTACAAAAATAACATAAACGTAGTAACTACAAGTATTATGTTACGTTCACTTACAAGCATATCTTTAGTTTAAAACCTTCTAAACTAGTAATATACTGAGATACCTGGACTTATAAAGTGGTCTTTCATAACCTAAACAGTGAGATAGTAGTATATAACTTGTAAATTAAGGGCCTGGATTTGATTCCGAGACACACACAGCGACCAGGTTCCTTTCTGTGGGCTGTTTATTCTCCCTGTGTTTGAGTGGGTTTCCTCCAACTGTCCTAAGACCCAAAGACATGCAGTGAAATGAACTGGAGATGCTAAATAACCCCCTAGATGTGCATGCCTAGACAAAAGATGTAAACTAGTTGTGTACTCAAAGTTTACAACTCTTTAAAGTATACTTTACTTTCAGAAATTAAGTACTGGGCTAATTCTGTCCCAAAAAGTATTTAAATAGTACCCATACAAGTAATACTAGTAGTACATTGATATTAATATACTTACTTCAGCTTTACTAAAGTTTACATAATAAAATTAATATTTAAGTATACTTATTTTTTGTAAGGGTAATTGAGACCGGCTGAGAAATGTGCACCAGCATTAGTTTAGCGCTAACAAAATATTAAGCTTCCGTAGGGGCGTTAGCAGGCATTAGCATAATCACCATATTGATATCACTTATTGATCTAGTGCTGGTCTGCTAATGGTTTAGTGGGATCAGCACCCAAAACACAACATATGGTACTTTTGCTGTTCAAGTGCACCAGCAAATATCCAAGTGCACCAGCATTAGCTTAGTGCTAACATAAGCCGCCTGTTAGCTGTAAACGTCTACATACTTAACAACTCGACCCAGTTAAGACATGCAAGTAGCAAAGTGATAATCAGTGAAGCATAAAATTCCATTAGATTTTGTTGCATGTAACATTGCATGTAATAGGATCAGTGATGAAACTAAACAATCACAATGATACACCAATGTTTGACAAGTAACCCGAAACCACACGACATGTCAAAAATGAATTACCCACAAAGACAACATCTGTCTCTGGTTCTCACTGGACGCCAGGTGCCTCACCTTGACAGCTTGTGCCTGGAGAGATTATTCTTCCTGTTGATCTTGGGAGACCCGTGTTATAAATCTGCACCTGTCGGCCCACCGACAGGAAAATAAATGGCACTTCAGCAGCCTGCGGCTCAAACCACTGTAAGAACTCCAAGAACTCCAGCCAGACAGGGTGTGAAGGGTATACAAAAGTGGTGAGATGTTAGGGTTAAAGGTAAGTTCAGCAAAAAACCCAAATAACTGATACCCAAAAGAACTGTAGGAATCATTTCTTTAATATAATCTTAACTTGTTTATTCAGTTTCTTGCACACCGTTAGCTATACTCATTGACAAATTCAGGCCTTCAAGCTGTTTACTACTGTTTTTAGCTACACTAATGCATGTTTGTCCACATTTAAAGGTGACAGTGCGTCAGGAACAGCAAAATCTGCTCTATTAGAGATTAATGAACAATTCCACGTTATTATTTAGACCTGACCGTTGACTCACTAATTGGTTCAGCAATTGTTAGCAGTGTTAGACTTATTGCTCCAGAAAATGTATTGTTCCTAAACCTAGTGACCCTACTTCATAAAGGCAGAAGCTGCTATCCTGAGAAGAGGTTACAGAGGGATAAAAGGCAAGAACAGACTGTTTGCTGCTCTGGAGGAATTAACATTGCATCGATGTAGGCCAGCTGCCCAAACATGAAAAGCTTAGAGGAAACTGAGGAGGGAAGTTTGTTGACGTTAACCCTCCTAGCTTCCCTGTGGTCTACACACCTTAAAATGCCTCTCCCGACAAATAATTTCTGACTCTTTGAAAGAAGTGGGAATATTGCATGGAAAACCTGGATTCTAATCTTTCCGTTCATACCATGCTTGAAGACATTTTATTATGAATATAGTTGTGTAAAGTCTTGAAAGCAAAACAACTTCAACACATCCTGTTTTGTTAGTTTTTGGCAAAACACTTGTTGTCTGGATTATTTTGATACAGGCTTCATGATGATCAGTAATTCAGTGTGCATGAGCATGGCTCACATTTGGTACCAAACAGCACTTTATCAGTTTCTGGAATTGACAGGTTTCTCTCCAGATCAGTTTGTGAGATGTTATGAATGGTATGAAATAGTTCACTGCAGAGACTCAGTGGTGCTTATAGGAACCAGTGTGCGGGAATATTTTGCCACAGAACACACTGTGTGTATCTCTTCACCGTGAATAGTCATAAAATTGTTATAAAACTAAAGTTTCAGACATCAGAGAATGTATTTATAACCACTGCATGTCAGGAAGCCTTTAGAGGTGGACGTCTGGACGTCACCACCACCATGTACAACCCTGACTCCAGAACTAGGTGTTTCACACCCACACTGAATTACACTGTGTCAATCAAAACCATTTAATTTTCCCCATTTGAACATTAGAACTTTCCCCATTAACCCCACATCGCTCCAGGGGTAGTTATAATTCCGCCCCCCCCCACCCACCCCAGGACACGGGCCACTGTGTCAGTGAATGCAGCAGTATAGAGCAAAGGCAGCGTACCTGAGCTTATCTCTGCCATTACTGGAGTCTGTAGGAGAAAATGGCCAGCTTGTATTTGAAGCACACTTTCTCCGGTTCCTCTGCAGCCCTGCTGATCTACACAGGTGATACAGCTAACTGCAAATTGAACCTGTGACAAGCAGCGCTAGTCAATAACGATACCTTCCCAGTGCTTTTCCAGCAGCGGGATGAACACGGAGTTGCTCAGGGTTGGGCTGACTGAGCTTCTCACAGAGACTCTGATTGCAGACAACATCAGTAGCACCTGCAAAAGATCAGAAAAACCACTCTCTCTCGTCTCTCTCTCTCTCATCTATCCTTCTCTCCTCTCCCATCTGTTGTCTCTCTCTCTTCTGTCCTTCTCCACTTTCTATGTCTATCTCACTTTTCTTTTTATGTCTCTCCATCTCTTTCTGCCTTCGTCTCTTATTTCTATTTCTATCTCATTCTTCTTGCTATCTCTACCTCTCTCTCAACTTTCTATCTCTCTCTTGCTCCCTCATCTCTCTCACTTTGTTCCCTCTTTCTTTCACTGTTCTCTCTCTCTCTGCTCTTTCTCTCTCTCTCTCACTCTCCTCAGCCCATCTGTTTGGCCTTTTGTTGTACCCCTTGAGGGCCTGAGATTCCCCAGGTCTCTCTCGCTCTCTCACACATACACACGTCTGAACCTGTTCTCTGACTGGAACACACACACACACACACACACACACAAACACACACACACATGGTTGTCACAGTCTTACAGTGTTCCTGCTTCCCGCTGTGACCTGGAGTCAACATTCAACTGCAACATTCAATGAGCTTCTGTTTCAGCCTCACAAACACTAGATCTGGATTTATATGGTGGAACTTGCCTGCAGCAACATTTCTCTGCAACTTCATACATGCAATTTATTCAACTACTCTACTAAGTAGTCAGACCAGCAAGTAGTCAGACCAGCAAGTAGTCAGACCAGCAACTCATTTCTACCTCTCAGAGGGCCTAAAATATTCTAAACACACACACACACACACACACACACACACATAGAATTTTATTTTATCTACTTACAGTTTGACAATCAACATCTAAACAATTACAAAAATATAGGCAAATAAATTATTCAAACGTGTCTATTCACTCTGTGTTGGAACGTGAGGGGTTAAGTGGAAGCCTGTGAGCCTGTGTCTTCCCCTTTAAGGACTGTAATGTCTCCGAAGAATGTTGGTGATTGGTGGTCCCACTGTTCATGTACAGAGGGGGCCAGGCAGTTATGATTCAACGCGATACTAATTTCAAATGACAGTAAAACTGACCAATCATATCTTCCCTCTAAGTGGGCGGGCCTAACTGTATGGTAATTTCTGACCACTGTGGCGGGAAACAGTGGAGAAACAGCTAGCTAGTGCTAGGCTACCACCGCTAACTAGATTGCTGAGTCACGATGAAAGGCCATGTTTAAGCACGTGTTTATGAAAATTGCGTGAAACATATGTGTGTGTGGTTGGGGGAGGAGGGGGGGGGGTTGGAAGAGAGGGCCGAGGCTTAAGGGTCACGGTTCGCTACTGATGTGTATATATATATATATATATATATATATATATATATATATATATATATATATATATACTTTTTCAATTGAAACTGACAAACAAAGTAAATCGTGCATTTACATTTGAAGATAAATGCCATATTGAAGCATTGGACTGGGGGTGTTCAAACATTTGCATGCGACTTTAAGTCAAACATGAGAACAATGTTTTCAGGATGTGGCTGCTGTAAAAGTTCCTGATGTAAATGACTTTTATTCTAAAGGAATTAGAAGAGGCGGCGCTTTATGTAACGTGTCCACCAGTACAGTGTCTCCTCACACATTCTGATGAGGTTTGTTGTTTACACCGCCGCTGTCATTTCGTATGTGTCTCCAGCGAATGCTCAGACGGGATTAATTTCACGATGCAAGAGGAGCGCTCCGGCCTTTCATGCACCGAAAGCGCCGGCGCTTCTATTAGAGGGCAAGGAACACAAAGACGGAGCATGCTAGTGCGAATGACGGAATATCAAGTGTGAGTGTGCACGTAGTCCCCGCAGAAATGCACGCGCTCGACAATCATCAGGCGTTCTCCCTCGTCTCCTCCAGCCTCTCTCTCCTGATGAGAGTCTATTGGCCGAGCGCTGAGAGCCCTACAGTAATCCTCTCAGCCTGCTAAGCTAGTCCGGTGCTCCGTGTTCGGGTTAATAAACCCAGCAGCAGCAGCATGTAGAGGCATGGATAAGTTCAGTGAATTTAAACCCCCCTCAGTCCAAATTCAGTCTATCAGGCTCAGTGACAAACCTTGACTGTCGGGGCTGGGCCTTCAGGTCAGGCTATAAATGTCAAAACTTGATCAAAAATAAAAAAAACCCTACTTATTATGATAATGCTAATACCTGCTAGCGTCCTGTGAGGTTCTAGTAGTATGTTAGCATAAAGCTAACAGCAATTTGCATTTAACAGTGTTATTTTATATATATGTACTGGTATATTGGTGGTATTGGTGATGTCTCTAGTGGTCTATATGATTCCATTACTCTTTAGCTACATTATGTTCATGTGCATAACTAAAGAAGTTCAATGTCAGACAACAAATCTATCTCAGCTGATGTACTATATTAGGAGGGGAGAAATGTGTAAATTGTATAAAGTCGTTCTGATGAACTTTCCCTTTAATTAAACAGCTCAATTTCTGCATGACCTCGGGTTCCACTGAGGCAGGACTACTAATCTCACTCAGACAGAATTCATTATGTTAAGGAAATATTAATTAATTATTTTTTTATAGGTAAAAATATGCCTTTTGCTATAGACAGTTAACAAAAGGTGCAGATTTACTGTACTGTTTCTAATCACTATCCAAATTTCAGTATTGATCATATTAAGATTTTTTATAAGAGATTAAAATAATCAGATTTCTTCCAATGAAGCTCTGACGACTATGATCAGAGGCTTCTGAACAAACTGGCGGAGTTCACACAGCTCGAGGTACAAAGCAAAAGGGCACACCACCAAATAGTATGAAATTCTGAAACTCTGTTTTAAAGCTTATACTTTTCCCTCATTGGGAAATTTGTCATGAAACATTAAGCACTAAATTGAAAGACAAACCAAAAACACAAGCATTTTTACTCTCTTCTGACTTTTTTTCTCTCTCTCTTTCACTCTCTCTCTCTCTCTCTCTCTCTTTCTCAATCACTTTCACTTCTTATCCAGTAAGTAAAAAGACTGTCAGTCAAACACAAATACAAACACATGAGAGGGTGTATTTTCATATTTCTCCAGTTTCCTTGGCAACCACTTGTTGATGGTGCTGAAAATCTCTCTCTCTCTTGCTGTCTTCCTATTTGTCTTTCTCTCTCTTTATCTCTGTCTCTATCTCTCTATCTGATTATCTCGCTCCACCTATGCTCCATCTTTATCTCTCTCACTCTCACTATCTATTTCTCTCTCTCTCATCTCTGTCTCTGCTTATTTATTTATTTCACTGTCTCTCTCTGTGTATCTCTCATTTTCTGTTGCTCTTTCTATTGCGCTCTCTCTGTCTCTCTCTCTCTCTCTCTCTCTCTCTTTCTCACCCTGTATTATAGAGGCTGCTGTTTTAAATGCATGAGTCCGTAGAACTGTTTGATGTCAGTGATTGTGGGGTAATTACTGGTCTCAAGGGAAAGTGGGAAGAGAGAGAGACCTTGAAAGGCAGACAGAGAGAGAGAGAGAGGTGAATGCTGTGAGGGTGGGGTTGTATTTGCATGTTAGAGGTCCGCTACCAGATCTGAGCCCGTTAGGACCCAATAAAATATCAGGTTTTGGGCTGTTTGTTAGTAAAGATGTGTTTAGTATAGTCATGGATTTTCCCTACGGTAAACCCCCAAGTGTCCTATGTTCCCAGGATCCCATATTCTCATTGTCCTGCATTTACAGGGCCCTGTCTTCCCAGGGTCCTACTTTTCCAGGATCCCATGTTTCAAGAACTCTACACTTACAGGGTCCAAGGTGCTATTTACCAGGTGTCCTCAGTTGTCTAAACACTGGAAAGTTCCCAGGGTCCTGTTTTCTCAGGGATCTACATTTGCAGTGTCCTATGTTTTCAGGGCCCTCCATTAAAGGGGTGTATATTCTTTGGGCCCTCCATTACAACGGCCCTATATTTTTAGAGCCCAATTTTTCATGGACCTATATATTTATGATGTCATGTTTCCAAATTCTTTTTTCCTAGGGTTCATTGTTTTTAGGACTTTAGCTTAGCAGGGCCATCATGGCAATATGTTTCCAACTTCATATGTTTACAGCTTCCTATATTCCCAGGACCATACTTCCCTTGGGTTCTTTGTTCTCAAGGTTAAAAGTTTCCATGGTCCTATATTCCATGGACCATACATTCCCAGGGGCTTAACCCTCTCATGATCCTATGTTCTAAATATGTTCTCAGAGCCCTACTTTCCTAAGGTCCTGTCCCTAGTGAAAAAAATGCATTTAATTCTATTAACAATATACCAGTTGTTGTGCATGTTGTAAATATACTACCAAATTTGTGTACTTACTTAAAATATGTTAAAAATATATTAACATCATGCTTTCATCAAATACTCACAAGTAAATTCACACTGTAAAAAATATATAATTGTAATTTTTAGAAATACATTACTGTGAAGTTTATTTTTAGTTAAATATAGTTTAATTTGATTTAATGTGCTTCTTACATACTTATTTTTAAATATATTTTAGTACATTTTTAGTGTGTTACACATACTATAGTAAAAGACTTAAAGCGCACATAATCAAACTGTGTAATTAAGTGTATTTTTAGAAAATGAATTTTATTGTAATTGTAAAACATGTTTTGAAAAATCAATAATATTAATTATATATTAATTATATATAAATTATATAATTAATTATATATAAGTAACATTTTTTCAGGCACTTTTTAAAATAATATGTTGTGATTTTAGTTTTAATTTGTCAGTGCCAGCTGACATTTTGCATATATTTTGTATTTTTTTCACATCATGCTTTAATTATCTTCACAAGAGTATATATATATATATATATATATATATATATATATATATATATATATATATATATATATATATATATATATATATATATATATATTATCCATGGATATATACTTTAGGAGCTTAAATTTTAGCTTGTGTAAAATGCATTAAATAAATGTTTATTAACATACAACTAAAAATACAAGTGTCTTCTCAAGTAAATAGAGCTAATATTAATTAATGGTAAACAGTTTATTATATAACAACAGAATTACACATCAATTTGATTTACTGATTTATGCATATTTTATACATATATAAAAACATTCAATTCAGCAGACTGGAAGATTATTGGAGAAAGACATATTTGGTTGGTTTAGATCCCTATTTTATTAGCTTATTAGCTTCTTCCATTGACATTAACTATTTCACAAAACAACTGATTGCTTGTGCTGTCCGAAAAGTAACATTATAATTTCCCCTGTTATCATTTAAATAAGCAAAGGCATCCTGTGCTCTTGCAATAACATCTTGTTTAAAATTGCAGTTAGACAAAACTTTATATAACAAGCTGCTACAAATCTTAACATCACACAGAAATGACTCTATCACTGTATTGGCGTAGCATCCTTTGTCCCTTTCAACATTGTTTGGCAGTGGAATAACATACATTTAGTCTTTTGACACAACCATTACACATTTTCTTTTGAGTGAGTGAGGATGCGCCGCAAATACATTATTCGTGTCAGCCACTTCAATCGTAAATGTAGAGGATAAATTCATTTCAATATCTCTGCAAAGCTTTCTGCTGTTTGCAAGCTCCTTTACTCTAAAACACAAGAAGTATCTGTAGTGGAAGCTCATGATTTTGCAGAAGGTTCCATCTCTTAACTGTATAACTGAATCATGTCTGAGTTGTGCGATTATAAGAATAATACACCACATTGAAACATGAAACAGATGAAGCAGGTGTAAAATAAACCTGAATGAACTGTTACTCCAATAAATTTGCAAAACAGATGTACTCTCCTTTTCTGGGCATCCAAAACCTCTCACGTGAGCTGGTAACTCTGCTAACCTCTTAGTATGGCTAGATATACTTTAGAGGATCATTGCAGCAAGAGCATTGCTATTTGGAGGTAGTGCTATGTGCATGTTAGATAACCCAGCTGGCTAACATTAGTAAATGGTTTAAATCTTGCTGGCACCAGCTGGCTAGCTTGCCATGGCAACTCTCCGACCATTCATGGTTATTTAATCTTAGCGTAAGTATGATTAGCTGAACTAAACATAACTTAGGTTTCTGTAAATGTTGTACATCTGATCAAAGAACTGATTTAAAGTCACCCCCCACTAGTGACATAGTAGAGTCTGACCACCACAAGCCAGTAAATGTAATGTAGTGTGTGTGACCAAGAGAGAGAGAGAGTGAGAGAGAATATGTGAATCAGAATTTCACATTTTGATGATGTTGCTTTTCGTGGTTGCCCTGAATCTGTTTTGTCCCCCTGTGTTTTCTTTTTTTTTTAATATTCTATTTCTTTTTAGACAAAGAATGCAAAGCTTACCCAGGCAGCAACAGCTGAAGTGATGCAAAATCTAAAGACTACCCTTAGACAAAAAAAAAGCCCTGACATCCACACAAGATGGTTCTGCTGAGACAAATATTGACATGCTTGAGCAGAAAAGTCCACCATATATACTTATTTAATTTTTATGTATTTCTTCTGTGAGAGAACTTTCAGTTTCCTCTCTGTTTTTAAGGATGATAAGAGTGACATAAGAGTGAGTCATATTACAAATTCCATGGCCGACATGCTGTATCAACTAAGAGGCAAGTTATTTGCATCACATGTACAGACTTTACATGGGTAGAACATTCCATGTTGGGTTTAAGCCACTTCGGGTAGGTCTAAAAAACATTTTCCTAAGACCCCAGAAATTAGGTAGATTGGATTTTGACCGCAGTTGGTTGTTTGATTGTTATTATGCAGCACTTTAATAATGTGTTATTAAGCTGATGTTGTAATAGGTTCCATCTGTTAATTTCGAAATTAAAGATATAAAAGCGTACTGACTGGATCATACTATCTGGACCATGCTATATGGACAAAGCTCACCAGATCATGCTAAACGTGCCAACAAGTCTTGACCGCAATGACTGAGGCATGGCTAACTGAATCAGACTGCGGACTTTCTTCTCATAGCTTTGATTAATCGTTGGTCCTCTTTGCGTTTATTGAGGGACCTGTTTCTTTAAAGTCCAAACTCTTGGTTTATTGGCTTATATTTTTGGCCATGTCCCTCCAAGGCCTCTATACACCTCCATCTCATTAGGTGAGTGGTCTGTTGTACATGGTTTTTGGCTTCACCTTACTGAGTTAAATTGTACGATCTGGCAGGGTTTGTATTCCCAAATCCCGCACCTGATCACCACGGCCCCAGATGAATTAATAATGTGGAACAAAAGCAGACCGTGTGAGAAACTGCTATGGAAATGGTAATATCTAGCAGGAAAGGGAAATGAGAAAACTTCATTGTGTGTCATCACAGATGTGTCAGGGTATTGTTAGTTTATCAACCCAGATTTCAACAAAACATTTTGGCAAGAAATGTGTTTTTGTGGAGCACACTGAACTACAGCACAATAATAATGATGTATAGCAGCTTGGATTAAAGAAGTCTGTCACTTTGGGATGGAAATTCGGGATGGATGGATCAGATAAATGAAGACGGCTGGAACAACTACAGAAGGCAAAGGAACCAATGAATTATTAATAACTCAATTGAGACCAGTGAATGTTGTCGGTACTGTTTGGTGATAATGAAATTGCAATAGGTATTGAAATGAAATGTTAGTAAGACAGTTTGTAAAATGTTACAAAGAAGTTACTGTGGGTTCTGGTTAGAAATGATGATAAAATTGTTAGATGATGTCAGAGAGAAGCTGAGAAGGCATGCATGGATGACTCTGGATGATAGAAGTGTTTATCTTTTGGATTCAGACATTTCTGAATAAGTAGGTTTGGATGCTGGAGGAAAAATGGTGAGAAGGTAAAATTTAGATGATGTCAGAAAGAAGGTAAGGGGTAGGTTTGGATGATGTTGGGAAGATAGTTAGGAGGTAGGTTTGGATGGTGTTGGGGTGATTGAGAGGAGGTAGTTTTGGATGATGCTGTAAAAATTGCTAGATGATGTCGAAGAGAAGCTGGGAAGGCAACCATGGATGACCTTGGACAATGGAAGTGTTTAGCTTCGGATGATGTTGGGAAATTTAGGTAAATAGGTAGGTTTAAATGATGCTGAAAAAATGGTGAGAAGGTAAAATTTAGATGATGTCAGTGAGAGGATGAGGAGGCAAGTTTGGATGATGTTGGGTTGATGTTGAGGAGGTATGTTTGGATAATGTTGGGGAGATGTTGAGGAGGCAGGTTTGGATGAGGTTGGGGAGATGGAGAGGAGGTAGGTTTGGATTATGTTGGGGAGATGTTAAGAAGATATGTTTGAATAATGTTGGGGAGATGTTGAGGAGGTATGTTTGGATAATGTTGGGGAGATGTTGAGGAGGCAGGTTTGGATGATGGGGAGATGGAGAGGAAGTGGGTTTGGATTATGTTGGGGAGATGTTGAGAAGATATGTTTGAATAATGTTGGGGAGATGTTGAGGAGACAGGTTTGGGTGATGTTGGGGAGATGGAGAGGAGACAGGTTTGGATGATGTTGGGGAGATGGAGAGGAGGCAGGTTTGGATGGTGTTGGGGAGATGGAGAGGAGGTAGGTTTGGATGATGTTGGGGAGATGGAGAGGAGGTGGGTTTGGATTATGTTGGGGAGATGTTGAGAAGATATGTTTGAATAATGTTGAGGAGACAGGTTTGGATGATGTTGGGGAGATGGGGAGGAGGTAGGGTTGGATGATGCTGTAAAAATTGCTAAATGATATCAGAGAGAAGGCGAGTAAGCATCCATGGATAACCTTGGACAATGGAAGTGTTTAGCTTTGGATGATGTTGGGAAATTTCTAAATATGTAGGTTTGGGGAGATGTTGAGGTGGTATGTTTGGATAATGTTGGGGAGATGTTGAGGAGGCAGTTTTGGATGATGTTGGGGAGATGGAGAGGAGGTAGGTTTGAATTATGTTGGGGAGATGTTGATGAGGTATGTTTAGATAATGTTGGAGAGATGTTGAGGAGGCAGGTTTGGATGATGTTGGGGAGATTGAGAGGAGGTAGGTTTGGATGATATTTGACTTTGATGCCAGGTTTTCTTTTGTTTTGGGTCTATATGTGAACAGTTTTCATGCCTCGGACCCCCTCAGAAACTGACTGTAAAAAAGGCCATATGGTCCTGCCCTTTAACTGATGAAATTGAAGGCCTGGTGAAAAGGTAATCTAATGATGCTTTCTGTAGCTGCAAATAAACAGTGTCTGGAGAAAAAGCGCAGAGCTTCAGGGAAAAAGTGGACTTCACTGGAATGTGTGTGTAATGACACACACATTCCAAAATAATGAGATGTTTTTAATTGGAGTGCAATTCTGTTCAGTTAAACCCACTTTTTCTCAATGGCTCCTAGCTGAATAAAATAATTACAGAACGGAGCTACAGAACGTGCCGTGAAACCCAATGCCCTCAACAAATATGCGATGGTTTATCATCCAGCCCATTGTTGATTGTACTTTTTTTTTAGTTTGAGGCAAGTGATTGCCTTAAAATATTTACGTAATGCAAACTAGAGAAAATTTAATGGTTTGAGTAAAATCAACTTAAATGTCAAATAGACTGGAAGTAATCATTTGAGTTGAATATAATGAAATCTAAATTGCTTGTACTTAAAATATTTTGTAAAATCAACCCTGTATTCAAAATTAAATTGCAAAACTTAAAAATAGTCTCCATAAAAAGATGATGTTTTCCTACATCAAAAGAACACAGACAGCAGTTAAATTTAGTTTGATTTTATTCAAAATTACAACCCTTGAAGGGTTCAGTAGTGACGATGACTGATTTTAATTGGTCTAGTTAGAAAACTGTTTGGCTTACAATAATTTTTAAATGCAGTTTACACATTGAAATGACAAAAACACAGTAAATAACATTTTCTAACTTTAGATAAGCATCAACTGCAGAACAACAGTTTTACATGACTTGAATATGAAAACAACTTACCAAGTTCCAGAATATGAATAGAAAAGACTTCGAAACCTTTACAAGGTCCACTAAACAAGCTCAAACTAGTTTTGATTGAACTGACCAATGAGAATCTGGCAAGGTGCTACGGGGCGTGGTCAAAGCTAAAACCTGATGTTTTAAGTTTGTTCAACTTAAAAATATTAGTGTATTCAGTTATACTTTGAAAATAGTAGAACATACTAAAACATTTTAAGTAATGCAATAAAACTTTTGTTTTTAAGCAATCATTACACAAACTCTTGGCACAGAAACAAATTACAGGTTAACAGTGTATGCAGTGAAAACAAATAATGTTTAGGATCCATGTTTCTATAAAATGATTTGTAGGTCAAATGGTTTTGACATTTTTTTGTCTATTTAATCTTTGAGGTTTTTGGTCCACACACTCTGTACATCCCTATAATTAAGTGGAACACAGGAAAAATACATAAACAATGAATCAAAATGAGTTCTAATCACTTTTGTTGAATTATGGGAGTTTGTTTAGTACACTTTACTTACTCAAACACATTCGTGAGGAGCCACTTGAACCAAGATATCATTGATTCTTGTTGGCCGCTGAAGTAAGCGAGTGAACACAGGGAAAAAAAAGTTGGCAGCATAAATTTTGCAGAGGGTTTATATTTCACGCTCGGCTTTCACACAAGCAGCTCTGTTAACTCGCTGGAATGCTTGTTTCTGATATCAAAAAAAAAACAGCCATATGTAGACAGACTGCTGGTCAAGCTTGTTCAGAAACTGGAACAGACTGCGTCCAGCCTCAAGGCCAGCAGAGTGTGGCAGCACGTACCATCTTTAAAAGTGCAGCAGACAGCATGGTGCCATACAGAAGGGCGGCCGGACGGATCCTAAAAAACTCGGGCCGCCTGAAGGGCTCTACGTGGAAGGAATGTTGTTATTCAGAAATTCGGCTCCCCACATTCTGAAGTGCAGCGTCTGGGAAGGCAGACAGCCGTGCAGAGATAATGTTTATTGGGAAAGCTTCCATTTGGCAAGCGCTCCTTTTAATATGCTAGATAGACTAATAGCGCAAATCCTCTAAAAGCTGGTTTCTCTTCGCTGTTGCTGAAAGCTGTTGGCCAAGGGAATCACAAGGCTATTCAAAAAACAGGAGGACTATTCAGCGGCCAACTAATACTTCAATTACAGTAGTGTCCACAGCAATTTCCTCTATACAGTTAGTACCCGTGGTTGGGGTGGTGGTGGAGGTGTATCGCATGTATCCAATTGAAAACAGCCCACTCTTAATAAGACAATTACACCCATGCGAGCGATGACTGCATTGAGATATGATGACTGTTTTCGCCGATTCAAAGCCCTCCGGGTTTTGTTTCGGATCTTCAATGGACAGGAAAGAGAAAAGAGTGAAAAACAAAATTAGGACAAGGTAGACAAAAAGAGCGTAGTGCTGTAAAAACGGGGATGAGAACTGACAAAAGAATGAACACTTGTGTTGGTACCGGCGGGCCTGAGGTGGGTTAATAACAGTGCTGTGAGAAGTGTATCTGTGTGAGGATCAAAAGGGCCAAATTACTGCACCTGCACCTGCCGTCTCCATCTCTCTCTCTCCCTCTCTCTCTCTATCCCTCTCTCTTTTTCTCTCAGGATACACTATAAAATCCTATATCATAGAAAAACTCACAAAACAAGCTCTGCACCAGTACCTTTCAGAGCCATACAGGATGCTTTTGTAAAGTGATTGATTCAGGTTCTGCCCACAAACGCATTCCACAGTTTGACTGGTTAGTCTGTTTTTGTCAGTTCATAAAACTCTTCATACACTATACTATACTATACTATCTAAACTTTGTGAAACAAGACTATTACAGCTGCCCTTACAGATAAGAAGTTTATTAAAGTGTGCTATAAGCCTGCTTCTTTTAAACTAACTGTAACCAATTGCGGACAGTTTTATGCTCTTATTAGAGACATATTAAACACAATTAGACTTAAGTATACTAGGTTTATAGTCTATAAATATATTTATCCTAAACTCAGTTTGCAAAATGATGTATTCTATGTTGCCTGGCTGCTAACACACTAGTGGCACTCATGTAAGCTTTAGCGGCAACACAATATTTAACAGTTCTTCTTCTGTAAAAGTTCTTTTCTAGTATGGTAATGAGCTCTTCCACCTCTTAAGCTTGCCTTCTTGCGTTTTTGTTTTGAATAACAATTGACTCTTTCCACCAAACTCTTGGGAAACTGGGCCAGTTTTTAGACTTATGAATATGCTGTGGCATATTGTAAATTTATCCTGGGTATAGTTACAGTTGCTGATTTATGAAGGACCAACTGGGTAAACCAATCTGCTCCAGCGCCACCATAAGGTAAGATAAGTGCTGCGTCTAAAGTCAGTTAAGAATAATGAAGACAAAAATTGTCCCAAAATTCTGAAGTCATGTGAACCCTAGTTCATGTTTTAGTAGCTGGGATGTAAACTAGTTGTGTACTCAAAGTTTACAACTCAGAAAAAGGGCTGACCAGCAGTCATGTGTCTAATATATCACTAGAAAAGATGTAAATAAGCCTAAATACAATACAAAGTACCTAAAATATCTTATTCTGATAAGTAGATAAGTATATAATAACTAGAGCTCCAGTTTGAAGAAGAAAAGTTTAGTTACAGATTTCTCCTGGACCCCCCACATAAAAGCTTTCTGTCTGCAAAAATAGCTTTAATGTCCCCCCGAGTGCCTATAACTTTAGCACAGTATTATATTTGAAGGCCAAAGATGAATAAATAGTGAAAGAAACTGCAGCTGTTTGTGTAAGCTGGCTAGTTAAACCAGGATGCTTTTCGGTTTCATTTTCATGTCAAATATCCATTAATAATTGATATTCAAATACATATTAATTCATCTCAAATGTTGTTTGATATGTCAGTTGATCATGCTATGGTGTGAAATGTGCATTTTGATTGGCTGTTTCATAAGACATGTTCGCTCACAACTGTAGTTACTTGTTCGTTGTAAGTTTTACTATGTAAAGCCAGTCTAACAAATGCAAGAGCTTCCAAACATCTCAGAGGGGAAAAACATAAAAAACACTTTGCCAGAAAATGTTTGACTCCTCAGTTAGTGTAATTTACCGAATACCAAAGGAGGGCTGATTTGAGACGCAGGCGCGGCAGGGACATGGCGTGTATCTGGAGGTTTTCTTCAATTTCGGCTCCTCCGCTGCTCGTGATTAGCCTTGCTGGCTGTGTTTCGGTGGGATCAAGCCCGGTCGGGGTGACGTCAGGCACAGGTGCAACGGATGTGTCACTGCCATAGCACTGCTGCTTTCCTCAGGGGTGGTGTGCGCGAGGCTGGGAAGACGCCTTTTCATACCAGACGTTCATTATGATTCATCAAATTCACACACGTACAGCGCAGATCCAGGATTAGATGCGGCTCTGTGACAGAACAACAACAGTCAGATACAGAACAGGATGGTAGGCACTTGCTGGATATTATTCTGTGCCTTGGTCTGGAAGTTTTACATGAGAACACACAAAAAACCTACAACCTTGCTTTAAGAATCAGTAACACACGGGTTTCAGTATCATTTGTCCTCATGCAATTACATAAGAGTACCTTAATGGTTGTAACAGCATATTATCTCTTAAGTAATATAATAACTGAGTGTAACTGCATTAACTGTAGTTAGCATTTGTTTTCCAGATGTTTTGTTCAGCATTATAAGGAAGCGTTATAACTTACATTAAGATACTAGAAATGTCATCTTACCTTCCTGTCCTGGAAAACACAAAAGCAAAAAAGACAACTGCTAACCACCATTATAGTCAGCATTATTAATTATAAGTATAATTAACTATAATTATGTCCAATAATGCAAGAGAAAATCTGCTGTATATAATTATATAAAGAGACCCTCATGTAATTACACAAAAGAAAAAAAAAGTTAGTTAAAAGGATGTAAAAGTAATAGACATACATGAGTAATTACATAAGCTGTAATCCATCTCTAACAGTGGCTACATCACTAGTAGTTACATTGTTTTTATATGTGTTGTTCACATGTAACTACACCATTATTTGCCACAGTGACATACATATAGTGGAACTATATATATATATATATATATATATATATATATATATATATATATATATTGTCGCTGTCCAAAACATCCCCATTTTTGTCGATTTTGAGTTTGCTACATCATTTGAACACGCCAATATGTGAAAATTTCATGATAAATGGACCAACAGAAGCGCTCCAAAATAGCTTTATAATTCTGGTTCCATTGACTTCCATTGAAAGTAAAATATGTTTTTGGCCTCTCCTGTAAAGTTTAAATTTTAAGGATACTTGTTTTTCATTGGACAGCAACGATATATATATATATATATATATATATATATATATATATATATATATATATATATATATATATATATATATATATATATATATATATATATATATATAGTTAGTTAGTTAGTATGTGAAATGGTTATGGATGCACTACCTGATGTCTGGCTCACTGTTTTATAAGAGTTTTGAGAAGTTTCTCTAGAACTGAGCGTTTCACTCCAAACCACTCTAAATGATCCTGTTAACATCTGTTAAATTATACAGTACTCAATCTCTATTTCCAGAAGTTCAGTAATTAATGAATTATTAAAGGTATTTGGCCACTGTGTTCCTCCAAAAAGAAGCGAAAGAAAGGTCCTCTTAGATGCCAGTTGATTAATCTGATTAATCTATTAGGCTATTCAACATTGTTTCAAAAAGTTTCTCGCTCATAACTATTCACTTGATTAAGAAGAACAATCATCTTTATTCAATCACTGCTCTGTCACTGCAGCATAATTGATTTTCATCAACTCTGTGCTATTATCATACTGCATAATTGTTATCCACAATCTGGATAATGATTTGCAAATGTCACATCATCACATCATATGTGGACCAGACATATGTATGCAGAACCCCCGGGGGGGCCTGCCGAACTAGCCTGTGGTCGAAACTGGCCTTTCCTCCATTAATGTTCCATCTAGCCAATCCTCCACCACCCAGGACATCAATTTACATATCAGTCAGAGTGACCAGAGTGTTTCCTTTGCCATTTCTTCCTCATCTTCATATTTGTCTCTGACACTTCTTCCCATCGGATTTCTTTCAGTCTTAAGACTCAGCTCACGATTACACTTTCACACTCATGCTGTCAGAATTTCAAAGTGTTTGTTTGTTTCCTTCACATCATTGCCAAAAACAAAGCTCTCCACCGACTCAGACGTTACAGACTGCAGTGCAGATCCCTCAGACAGGTTTTGAAGTGTGGAGCTACTGCAAAATCTACTTTTTCACAAATACTGTCAACAAACGTGCTTAAAAAGAAAACTTTCTAAATGGTTCTCGGTTCCTGGTGTGTAGTTCGAGAGCTTGAGTCATCACACACCATCTACTGCTTGCCCAATTTTAAATGTAAACCTTACATACACATGTTGTCACAAATAGAACATCCTTTTTATTGGGTTTGGGAAGGTATTTTGCATATTTAGACCAATAGTATGCAGAAACCATAATTCCACCAGTTTTCCAAGTGACTACTTAATTACATAGTTAAAATGTAAACCAAGTCAAGTGCTTTCATGTAAAATGCTTCATTTTAGAGTCAGAATTGCTCACAGCGGTGGTGAAAAAAGCCCGACGTCCACCTCTAAAAGCTCCTTCACAGAAAGTTATTGCATAAAATGATTATGAGCGTGTCACCTGATGTTTTATGATCAATTTGAGATTTTGACCTAAAATTCCATTCATGGTGGATGTAGGAACTTCCGTCATTGTAAAGAACCTTTACAATGAACCTCTTGAACCTCAGCGAACATGAATTTCTGGACCAGTGGAGCTTCCTGCTGTCCAGTGCTTTGTGGAAAGCTGGCCCCCCTAAGATCCTGCTTACTTACTTAATCAGAGATGTTTTCTTATCCTGCCATCACAAACTAATGAGTCGTTTCTTCTCCATCTTCACAAAAACTCTGAGCTGGTTCTCACAGCTGCTCTGACAGGACTCCTGTTTTCCTCTTTTTTCTCTACTTCAATAATAAATATGATAATAAATAAATCTTATTCTTTTTCTATTGCTTTTGTATTTTACTATGCAGTGTCAACTGCATGGGCTCCCCTTTTAAAGACCAGGTCCTCTCAATGTTTCTTCCTCTTTAATCTGAGAGAGTTTTTTCCTGCCACTGTCGCCTCTGGCTTGCTCATTGGGGGGTTGGGCCCAGATTTTCTGCAAAGCTGCTTTGTGTCAACATCTGTTGTAAAAGGCACTACATAAATAAACCTTGACTTGAACTAATTCCCACCAAACCACTCGGAAGGACTTTGTTTACATGTCAAACAAAGAATTATGAAAAGTGTTACCCTTATTTACCTATAGAAAGATTTCCTGTTAGAGGAAGAGATGTGATCGTGTTCCTGTCAGTCCTTCTCTTTGTCTCCTGCACTACAAAACAAAGAGAAAACCATTCAAGCCACCTGCCTCTTCCATATGTGTCCCACAGTGTCCTCCTCATAATATTATACAACAAAAAGGTAATCTGATCAAGGCTTTATCCTAAGTATAGCAGATCCTGATGTGAACAGTGTGCTCCACAAATACGAAGGTCCTGTCAAAGAGCAGCTGACAGCATTGGCGTTAATGTAACATGACCAGGCTGATGCAGCATGTTAGCCTGTAGGTTTTCCTGGAGTAGGAGATATATTCACAAGTTTGAACATCTCCTACTCCAGATCACATCTGACAGTATCAGGACAACTCAAACACACAGAACCTCTATGCATCTTCTTCATCTGTTCGACTTCCTGTTTGTCCTCTCCGGTGTCTTATTATTGCCGTTGATTCTCATTGTTCACACTGAGAAAAGCCTGAAGCCTTCAGCGTAGGTCTCTCACAAATATTACATAACAACGTCTTCTGCCAGGCTGAAGCCACTGCATATGAATAAAACAAACAGCAGGAATATAATTTATTGATATGTCATGAGTCTTACATAAAACAACGACTAACATGTTCTGACTGGTAGGAAAACCTTTAGAGGTCAGAGATTAGTTTCTTTTGTCTATTTAATGTATGTTAATAACTCCTGTAGAGGGCGGCGGTGAGTGATGTTTGTTTATTAGATGTTTGTTAATAACTCCTTAACAGGGCGGTAGTGAGTGATGTTTGTTTATTTGATGTTTGTTAATACTCCTTTAGAGGGCAGTGGTGAGCGATGATTGTTTATTAGATGTTAATAACTCCTTTAGAGGGCGGTGGTGAGCGATGATTGTTTATTAGCTGTTAATAACTCCTTTAGAGGGCGGCGGTGAGTGATGTTTGTTTATTAGATGTTTGTTAATACTCCTTTAGAGGGCGGTGGTGAGTGATGTTTGTTTATTAGATGTTTGTTAATAACTCCTTAGCAGGGCGGTAGTGAGTGATGTTTGTTTATTTGATGTTTGTTAATACTCCTTAACAGGGCGGTAGTGAGTGATGTTTGTTTATTTGATGTTTGTTAATACTCCTTTAGAGGGCGGTGGTGAGTGATGTGTGTTTATTAGATGTTAATAACTCCTTTAGAGGGTGGCGGTGAGTGATGTTTGTTTAATTGATGTTAATAACTCCTTTAGAGGGCAGTGGTGAGTGATGTGTGTTTATTAGATGTTAATAACTCCTTTAGAGGGTGGTGGTGAGTGATGTATGTTTATTTGATGTTTGTTAATAACTCCTTTAGAGGGCGGTGGTGAGTGATGTTTGTTTATTTGATGTTTGTTAATAACTCCTTTAGGGGATGGTGGTGAGTGATGTGTGTTTATTAAATGTTAATAACTCCTTTAGAGGGCGGTGGTAAGCGATGTTTGTTTATTTTGTGTTAATAACTCCTTTAGAGGGCGGTGGTGAGTGTTGTTTGTTTATTTGATGTTTGTTAATAACTCCTTTAGAGGGCGGTGGTGAGTGATGTTTGTTTATTTGATGTTTGTTAATAACTCCTTTAGGGGATGGTGGTGAGTGATGTGTGTTTATTAAATGTTAATAACTCCTTTAGAGGGCGGTGGTAAGCGATGTTTGTTTATTTGGTGTTAATAACTCCTTTAGAGGGCGGTGGTGAGTGTTGTTTGTTTATTTGATGTTTGTTAATACTCCTTTAGACGGTGGCGCTGAGTGATGTTGGTTTATTTGATGTTAATACTTTTTTAGAGGGCGGTGGTGAATGATGTTTGTTTATTTGATGTTTGTTAATAACTCTTTTAGAGGGCGGTGGTGAGTGATGTTTGTTTATTGAATGTTTGTTAATAACTCCTTTAGAGGGCGGTGGTGAGTGATGTTGGTTTATTTGATGTTAATACTTTTTTAGAGGGTGGTGGTGAAGGATGTTTGTTTATTTGATGTTTGTTAATACTCCTTTAGAGGGCGGTGGTGAGTGATGTTTGTTTATTAGATGTTAATAACTCCTTTACAGGGCGGCGGTGAGTAATGTTTGTTTAATTGATGTTAATAACTCCTTTACAGGGCGGCGGTGAGTAATGTTTGTTTAATTGATGTTAATAACTCCTTTAGAGGGCGGTGGTGAGTGATGTTTGTCTATTGGATGTTTGTTAATACTTCTTTAGAGGGCGGTGGTGAGTGATTTGTGTTTATTAGATGTTAATAACTCCTTTAGAGGGCGGTGGTGAGCGATGTTTGTTTATTTGGTGTTAATAACTCCTTTAGAGGGCGGTGATGAGTGATGTTTGTTTATTTGATGTTTGTTAATAACTCCTTTAGAGGGCTGTGGTGAGTGTTGTTTGTTTATTTGATGTTTGTTAATACTCCTTTAGAGGGCGGCGGTGAGTGATGTTGGTTTATTTGATGTTAATACTTTTTTAGAGGGCAGTGGTGAGTGATGTTTGTTTATTAGATGTTTGTTAATAACTCCTTTAGAGGGCGGTGGTGAATGATGTTTGTTTATTTGATGTTTGTTAATAACTCCTTTAGAGGGCGGTGGTGAGTGATGTTTGTTTATTGAATGTTTGTTAATAACTCCTTTAGAGGGCGGTGGTGAATGATGTTTGTTTATTTGATGTTTGTTAATAACTCCTTTAGAGGGCGGTGGTGAGTGATGTTTGTTTATTGAATGTTTGTTAATAACTCCTTTACAGGGCGACGGTGAGTGATGTTTGCTTATTAGATGTTTGTTAAGAACTCCTTTTGAGGGCGGCGGTGAGTGATGTTTGTTTATTAGATGTTTGTTAATAACTCCTTTAGAGGGTGGTGGTGAGTGATGTGTTTTTATTTGATGTTTGTTAATAATTCCTTTAGAGGGCGGTGGTGAATGATGTTTGTTTATTTGATGTTTGTTAATAACTCTTTTAGAGGACATCAGTGAGTGATGTTTGTTTATTGAATGTTTGTTAATAACTCCTTTAGAGGGCGGTGGTGAGTGACGTTTGTTTATTAGATGTTAATAACTCCTTTAGAGGGCAGTGGTGAGCGATGAATGTTTATTTGATGTTTGTTAATAACTCCTTTAGAGGGCGGTGGTGAGTGATGTTTGTTTATTGAATGTTTGTTAATAACTCCTTTAGAGGGCGGTGGTGAGTGATGTTTGTTTATTAGATGTTAATAACTCCTTTAGAGGGCGACAGTGAGTGATGTTTGCTTATTAGATGTTTGTTAATAACTCATTTAGAGGGCGGTGGTGAGTGATGTTTGTTTATTTGATGTTTGTTAATAACTCCTTTACAGGGCGGCGGTGAGTGATGTTTGCTTATTAGATGTTTGTTAATAACTCCTTTTGAGGGTGGCGGTGAGTGATGTTTGTTTATTAGATGTTTGTTAATAACTCCTTTAGAGGGTGGTGGTGAGTGATGTGTTTTTATTTGATGTTTGTTAATAATTCCTTTAGAGGGCAGTGGTGAGTGATGTGTGTTTATTTGATGTTTGTTAATAATTCCTTTAGAGGGCGGTGGTGAATGATGTTTGTTTATTTGATGTTTGTTAATAACTCTTTTAGAGGGCATCAGTGAGTGATGTTTGTTTATTGAATGTTTGTTAATAACTCCTTTAGAGGGCGGTGGTGAGTGACGTTTGTTTATTAGATGTTAATAACTCCTTTAGAGGGCGACAGTGAGTGATGTTTGCTTATTAGATGTTTGTTAATAACTCATTTAGAGGGCGGTGGTGAGTGATGTTTGTTTATTTGATGTTTGCTAATAACTCCTTTACAGGGCGGCGGTGAGTGATGTTTGCTTATTAGATGTTTGTTAATAACTCCTTTTGAGGGCGGTGGTGAGTGATGTTTGTTAATAACTCCTTTAGAGGGTGGTGGTGAGTGATGTGTTTTTATTTGATGTTTGTTAATAATTCCTTTAGAGGGCAGTGGTGAGTGATGTGTGTTTATTTGATGTTTGTTTATAATTCCTTTAGAGGGCGGTGGTGAATGATGTTTGTTTATTTGATGTTTGTTAATAACTCTTTTAGAGGGCATCAGTGAGTGATGTTTGTTTATTGAATGTTTGTTAATAACTCCTTTAGAGGGCGGTGGTGAGTGACGTTTGTTTATTAGATGTTAATAACTCCTTTAGAGGGCGACAGTGAGTGATGTTTGCTTATTAGATGTTTGTTAATAACTCATTTAGAGGGCGGTGGTGAGTGATGTTTGTTTATTTGATGTTTGCTAATAACTCCTTTACAGGGCGGCGGTGAGTGATGTTTGCTTATTAGATGTTTGTTAATAACTCCTTTTGAGGGCGGTGGTGAGTGATGTTTGTTAATAACTCCTTTAGAGGGTGGTGGTGAGTGATGTGTTTTTATTTGATGTTTGTTAATAATTCCTTTAGAGGGCAGTGGTGAGTGATGTGTGTTTATTTGATGTTTGTTTATAATTCCTTTAGAGGGCGGTGGTGAATGATGTTTGTTTATTTGATGTTTGTTAATAACTCTTTTAGAGGGCATCAGTGAGTGATGTTTGTTTATTGAATGTTTGTTAATAACTCCTTTAGAGGGCGGTGGTGAGTGACGTTTGTTTATTAGATGTTAATAACTCCTTTAGAGGGCAGTGGTGAGCGATGATTGTTTATTAGATGTTAATAACTCCTTTAGAGGGCGGCAGTGAGTGATGTTTGTTTTTTGATGTTTGTTAATAACTCCTTTAGAGGGCGGTGGTGAGTGATGTTTGTTTATTAGATGTTTGTTAATACTCCTTTTGAGGGTGGTGGTGAGTGATGTTTGTTTATTGGATGTTTGTTAATAATTCCTTTAGAGGGCGGTGGTGAGTGATGTTTGTTTAATTGATGTTAATAACTCCTTTAGAGGGCGGTGGTGAGTGATGTTTGTTTATTAGATGTTTGTTAATAATTCCTTTAGAGGGCGGTGGTGAATGATGTGTGTTTATTTGATGTTTGTCAATAATTCCTTTAGAGGGCGGTGGTGAGTGATGTTTGTTTATTAGATGTTAATAAGTCATTTAGAGAGCGGTGGTGAGTGATGTTTGTTAATTAGATGTTTGTTAATAATTCCTTTAGAGGGCAGTGGTGAGTGATGTGTGTTTATTTGATGTTTGTTAATAATTCCTTTAGAGGGCGGTGGTGAGTGATGTGTGTTTATTTGATGTTAATAACTCATTTAGAGGGCGGTGGTGAGTGAAGTTTGTTTATTTGATGTTTGTTAATAATTCCTTTAGAGGGCGGTGGTGAGTGATGTGTGTTTATTTGATGTTAATAACTCATTTAGAGGGCGGTGGTGAGTGAAGTTTGTTTATTTGATGTTTGTCAATAATTCCTTTAGAGGGCGGTGGTGAGTGATGTTTGTTTATTAGATGTTAATAAGTCATTTAGAGAGCGGTGGTGAGTGATGTTTGTTAATTAGATGTTTGTTAATAACTCTTTTAGAGGGTATCAGTGAGTGATGTTTGTTTATTTCATGTTTATTAATACTCCTTTAGAGGGCGGCGGTGAGTGATGTTTGTTTATTTCATGTTTATTAATACTCCTTTAGATGGCGGTGGTGAGCGATGTTTGTTTATTTCATGTTTATTAATATTCCTTCAGAGGGCGGTGGTGAGTGATGTTTGTTTATTTTTCTTTTTAATGACACCTTTCATGAAAACATCATTATCTAAATAAAATTGCAATATGTAATGTAATATGTATGTAATTTCTGTGTAATCCTAAGAATTTGATTTCTCATACGTTAACGTTTGATCTTAATATGATACTTGAAATTCAATAATTTGGTGTACTACTGTTAACATTACATTTACACAAACATCTGGATGCTTCAGGATTGTGATTATGCAATCATAATGGTCTCAAAATAATAACTCCTCTGCATTTTCACCCTGTAACAATAAGAACACCAAGCTAGAAAGATATTAAAATTCTAATGTAAAAAGGGAAAGCGTCTCTCCTCCTTGCTTTTACTTTTTCTCTCCTACTGTGTTCATTCTGAATGCCTTTGAAAATGCTTTCGACTCGATTGCGTTTCCATTTTCACACACTTGACAACCTGTCAATCGTTCCATCAACAGCACGCAGAGCACACGGCGACAGATTTGACGTTAGAAGATGGAGTGAAACAGAGCAATAGACAAACTTGTGATGATTACTATGTCTTTATACACGGCCCCCCAAGAATGTTCAATCGAAGGTGTTGCAGATTTTTCTGATTTGATAAGTGGGTGGAAATCATTGCCCGTGTAAGCCGACTGTAGGCTGCGGATGGAGATGAATTCAGCCTCGAGGACTCCTCTGAAGTACATAGTGAGATCTGGATATACACCAATCAGCCATGACAATAAATCCACCTTCTTGTATATACACACCTTATCCATTTTATCAGCTCCATTTATAATAGGAGCACTTTGTAGTTCTACACTTACAGACTGTAGTTCATGTGTTTCCCAGCATACTTTGTTAGGCCCCTTTCGCCCTATTCTTCATTAATCAGCACCCCACAAAGGACCACCACAGAGCAGATATTATTAGGGAGGTGGATGAATCATTTTCAGCACTGCAGTGACACTGACATGGTAGTGGTGTGTTAGTGTGTGCTGTGCTGGTACAAGTGGATCAGACACAGCAGTGCTGCTGGAGTTTTCAAACACTGTTCTATTAGACACTTCTACCTTGCTGGTCCATGTAGATGTAGCTGCACAGTTTGTGTCGGTCGTTCTCTGGTCCTTCATTAGTGATCACAGGACGCTGCTGGCTGGATGTTGCTGGCTGTTGGCTGGATGGTGCTGATTTAAACACTCCAGCAGCACCACAGTGTCTGATCCACTTACATCAGCACAACACACACTAACACACCACCATCATGTCAGTGTCACTGCAGTGCTGGGAATGATCCACCTCCCTATTAGTACCTGCTCTGTGGGGTCCTGTGGGGGTCCTGACCATTGAAGAGCAGGGTAAAAGGGGATAAACAATGTATGCAGTCAAACAGATGGACTACAGTCTGTAATTGTTGAATAACCAAGTGCTTCTATATGGTAAGTGTATGAATATGTATTTGTAGTGTATGTACACCCTCTGTAGTGTATGTACACCACCCTAGTGTATATCACTACCTCCAAGTCACACTAGCTGTTGAAGTTGATAACTGTCACTGTATCCTGTTGGTACCATGCATATTTTAACATATTCAGCTGGAGGGGTCTGTACTGTTTTGCTTTCCTTCTGAACGTTAATAATACAAACTGCTTGTATATGTGTAAAACCAACAGATGGGGAATGTAGTGTTAGCTTGCATTAACAATGGCTTTTAGCTAGCTTAATTCTGCATTCCTCCCAAATCCATGAACCATATTAGCAGGTGTGCAGAAGGCAGACCAATACATCTTCCTCGGATGTGGCCTCAATGTTCTCTCAGTTTATGCAACCATTTTCGAATTATACAGTCCACCTTAAACAGGGCTGCTGTATCATTCTAATTAAGGCATTCAGAATGTAACTGCTGCACTGTTTAAGGTGGACCAGAATTTAAAAAAATGATTGAACAGTGTACTGTTGGCCCGGCCCTGATGAAATGATTGACAGGCTGGGAAGTGAAAATGAAAGTGCAGTTGAATTAATTTTTAAAGGCATTTTGCCTCCATGTGAACACAGTAGGTGAGGATATATAATAACAAAGAGAAGAGATACAGTTAACAGTACAGTTGAAAACTAAATTACAGTTAAAATACATTTTAATTCTTATGTATCACACAAGACATCACTATGCAGTTCTGGAAACGCATTTTCATTTAAATAAAGCAATTCTTGATATGTGTACATCAAATGTCAATGCTAGTGCATCAACTAATTGTATATGAATTTTCAATTAGAGCCCAAATTTGCTTGTACCCTATCAGTCAAAAGTTTGGACACACCTACCAGGGTTTTCTTATTTTTACCATTTTATAATAATAATATTAATAAATAATTGTGAAGACCACAATAAAGCATCTGATTGTGGTTTCAAGAATGTTTATAGATTCTTTTAGAAGAGCTTTTAGAAATTTTATATACGTTTAACTTTCTTGCTAGCAGCTTCATGAGGATAAAAATTTAAAAATAATTTGGTGGGGGGGGGGTGTTATTAAAAATATACATTGTCATTTTGTATTTCATTATAAAATGTTAATTTTAGAAATGTTTAGTGACCAACTTCACTGTTTAAACTTGTGTTTCAACACGTTAATTATAAATATAGCTAAGTGTATCCAAACTTGTGACTGGTGGGGTACGACTGGAAAATTGAAATTCAAACATAGGATCACATTCTGATATGTTATAAAAATTTCAAGACACAAGCAAGGTGGGTTTTAATGGATAAGAGCTTCAGTGTAACAATAAAGATGCACACTTCAGTCACCAAACGTGTCTTGACTGCTTGACCATAACTAAGGTAAGTGGGGTGATACGAGTCCATCTGATATCCCACTGAATTGTTGCTTTAATGGTGCACAAAGGAGAGCTGGGTAAGACTGGTTATAGCCATTAGCGTTAAGCTTTTGAGTCTGATTTTGAGGTAAGAGCTATAAACCTATATGAACACTGACTTTGAGGGAAAATCAATCCATACTCTGAAGATGAGATTAAAGCAAACAACTTTTAGAACCATTGTTTGGGACGTTACACCAAATCAGCAGTGCAGAACATCTAAGAGAAACTACAGGATGAATACCTTCTGATGCGCCGGTGGTTTTAAGGGAAAACGATGGCAGAAAAATCGTTAGAGGTGTGGAGGAAAAGCCCGAGATAAAAGACAAGCTGCAGAGAGCGCAGGTGAAGGTATCACGACTCACCGTTTACAGAGCGGTTCAAAAGGAGAAATACTGAGACTTCACTACAAAACAGCTCATCAACACCAGGAACAGAAAGGTCAGCACAGAACTCGCAAAGAAGAATAAAGCTGAGCTGAAAGAGCTGTGGAGCTAAGTTTCACAGACAGATGATGAAAAATGAACTTTTATCAAAAAGATGGAAAGGGAAAAGTGTGAAAGAACAGAGGGACTGCCAATGACCACATAAAGCAGAGGCATGGCTCAGACCCGTATGCACTGAACTACAGAGTGATTACAATAAAATGAAATAAAGTGACCAGTGAGTGAGGTCAGTGTTTCTTTTATAGTGGCTAGTAAGTGTAAGTACAAGCTAGGTGTTTCTAATAAAGTGGCCAGTGAGTGGAAGTACAAGGTAGGTTTTTCTAATAACCTGGCCAGTGAGTGGAAGTACAAGTCCAGTGTTTCTTATATAGTGGCCTGTAAGTATAAGTACAAGCTAGGTGTTTTTAATAAAGTGGCCAGTTAATGAAATTACAACTTAGGCATTTCTAATACAGTGGCCAGTTAATGGAAGTACAAGGTAGGTGTTTTTTTTATAAAATGGCCAGTTAGTGGATGTACAAGGTGGGTGTTTCTAATGAAGTGGCCAGTTTGTAGAGGTACAAGGTGGGTGTTTCTAATAAAGTGACCAGTTTGTGGAAGTACAAGGTGAGTGTTTCTAATAAAGTGGCCAATGAGTAGAGGTATAAGGTAGGTGCTGCTAATAAAGCATCCAGTGAGTGGAAGTACAGGGTCAGTATTTCTTTGGTGTTTCTAATGAAGTGGCCAGTTAGTAGAGGTACAAGGTAGGTGTTTCTAATAAAGTTGCCAGTTAGTAGAGGTACATGGTAGGTGCTTTTAATAAAGTTGCCAGTTAGTAGAGGTACATGGTAGGTGCTTCTAATAAAGTTGCCAGTTAGTTTCATATAGTGGCCTGTAAGTATAAGTACAAGTTTCTAATAAAGTGGTCAGTTAAAGAAAATACAAGCTAGGAGTTTCTAATAAAGTGGATGTACAAGGTGTGCTAGAAACTTTATTAGAACTTTGCAGGCTAATAACTAATAGAAACTTCATTATGAATGTTCTACATCTCTATTCATTATTCCTGACTCACAGATATTTCTTCTTTCTTCAGCTAATGAGTCAAAAGCTGTGAAGTTGCAGTAGCGACATATTAAATTCATTTCATACATTCATCCGTAACCGTGTTGGTTTTCTCTTGTTAAAACTTCTGACTGATTGTCTACGTGAATGGATCAGACGTCCTTTTCTCCGTTATTAAAGGGCTGTGGATACAGACTCAGATTGGCGGTGACTGAATGCAGGTAAATTACATCCCTGCGGTTTTGATAGGATCACTGATTGGACAATCTCTTCCCTGCTGTCATGAGCAAGTCCTGATTATTAGGTAGCTTTTTCCAGCCTGATTTTTCAAGGCACACATATTCAAAATAAGATTCATTTATGGCACAGCGGGATGTGTCTGAGCACAAGAAGGCAGGACATTTTCAGCTTTAGCATCATTTAAAGCCATCATGCATAGAAAGCGAAACAGATCTAAGCTATATTTAACAAGAGCACTCGCGTTCTATAATATGCAGTAAAAGTGCTGATATTTCAGTGGAACTGAAAGAGTAATTTAAACCTACACTCCACTACAAGTGTTCTTATGTCAATGAAGGATAAAAGTAGCTGGCAAGAGCCGCCTTGAGCAAAAAGTCTGAAGCTCAAAAACTCCCGAAAGAACTGTAGTGGAACTTCTTACTGCATCCAGCTTTAATCAGCACAGGAACTGACGTAAATACTAAATACTTTGGAGACCACAACACACAATCAGTTAATAGCTAGAACATGTTGGACATTTCACCATACTTTAGTTATGCTGCTTTAGAATGCTACATCAAGTTATCCAAAGTAATTAGCTAGTCCTTTGGTGACTGCTAAAGCATGTTGGAAATTTAGTGTAAATTACTTAAACTGTCTCAGAACTTCAGAACATCATCTTACTCAAAATAAATAATTAGTACTTTGGAGACTGTACCCCAGACCTACTCAGTAACTATCTAGAACCTGTGGAACATGTCAGTGTAATTTAGCTACAGTGTCTCAGAACTAAACATCATGTTCCCCCAGTAAATAACTAGTACTTTAAAGATGATGTCCACAGTTACTCTCAGAACTTTACATCATTTTACCCAACATAATTATCTAGTACTTTAGAGACTGTACCCCACACTTACTCATTTTATATCTACAGCACTTTACTGTTATTTAGTTACACTATCTTAGAACTTTCTATTATGTTTTCCCAAAATATTATGTGGTATATGTCAGATTGTACCCCACACTTAATATATATTGATGTTAGATTAGTTGATGTACCTCACACATACTCAGTAACTTTCTAGAACCTGTCGGTCATTTCAGTGTAATTCAGTTACAGTGGTTCAGAAATTAATATAATGTTACCTAAAATAACTACTAGTACTTTGAAGAGTGTTTCCCACACTTACCCAGTTGATGTCTAGAATTGAGTAGGGCATTTTAAACAAATTTAGTCAAACTGTCTTAGAACTTAACATCATGTTACATAAAATAACTTACCTAAAATAATTGTGTACTCCACAATTTCTCAGTAACTATCAAGAACCTGATGGACATTTCTGTGCTATTTAGTTGAACCATCTCAGAACTTAATATCATGTTACCTACAATAAATAAATATAAATAAATAACCAATACTTAAAAGGCTGCACCCCACACTTACTGAGGTAATATCTAGAACCTGTTGCACATTTTAGTGTCATTTAGTTACATACAGTCGCCACATTTTGCTGTCTAGGACCTTTTAGCCACTTCAGTCTTATTCAGTTACAATGTCCTGGAATTTATTATCAGTTTACCCATAAAATTACCCAGTACCTTTGAGTTTACAACACTTTCCTGGTTAATATCCAGAATGTAACGGGTTGCAAAAGAAACTTTTTACTGTTTATTTACTATTTCTCTTTTTTTTGGGTTTAACTTCATTTTGTTGTGTTTGATCAGCTCCTGTTCTGCTTTACTCTTGTTTAAGTGATTATTGAAGAATTCTTACTACTGCCAATCATAATAATAATTAGCGATAATTAACATTATTGAGTGTTATGGAAAAACTAATTGTCCAGCCCTTATTTGATACCTAAAATTGAAGGTGAGTGCCCCCAGGTCAGTGTGAAGGAAAAAAAAAATAATTCAGATCGTTCTTCCACATTTGGAAACCCAGATGGAGTCGGACTCGCTCAAGTGAATAAAATCCGTCATTGTGTTTTGGTGTGCCGGGGTAATTGATGTGGATGCTCACCGCACCCCTCTGCTTTTGTCTTTAGGGATCGTGACAGCTCGATGAGCTACAATTACCTGAAAATAATTGCAGCAATTATCTGCTGATGTAATCAATTAGCATTTCTGTTGTTTCGTGATGCGTAAGTGCTCTGAAAACATTCAAAAACGGGGGAAATGTGGCATCTCCAAGGCTGGATCAGGTTCAAGTGTACTGCTTGTTTGCAAGGGGGATAAAGTCATGGAAACCTGAAGGCAGTGCTGTAAACACTGGCGTAGGAGAGAGGGGCGATAGAAAGAAGGAAAAAGGAAAGAATGAAAGGTCACCAAGTTGACCAAAGGACTTTATTCCTCCTGAAAATACAGATGGCCTTTACGCTTACAATGGCTACAGTATCACCATTGCTTTCTCTGCTGGCTGCTCTATCACTGGCCAATAAAAGGTGGGCTTAGAGAAGTGTCTGACCTCAAAGAAAACTCAAAGGTATTCAATATTTCAGGATAAGCCAAAGACTTTTTCAAAGTGACCTTCAATTATCATCTATACTGTTGAACGAAGCGGCTGGCTTTATAGAGACAATGCGATTGACTCTTGTTCAGGCTCTTCAGACGGGTGAGGCTTTAATCTGCAGTTCTACTGCCCTCTGCTGCTTAAAAACGGCACTACAACCATAGATGACTGGAGAAAAAATGATCAGCTGGGTGGACTGTACATTTCACATTCCATGCAAATTATTTTTACTTGTATGTTGCAACAGCCATTGTCCCAAAGCAGATTTCCAGTAATAAGCAGGCAGGAGAAAAAAGAAGAACCACTGAGAGGAACCAAGATTCGAATGAGAAACTTTCTAAGAGCTGAAGGAAGAACCACTGAGAGAAACCACAAACTCAAAGAAGAACTTCTCTAAGAGCTTGAAAAAGAAACTGTGTTTCCGACAAGACCCAGTCCAAACTCAACTCTACTTAACTGACTTAATTAATTAATTGTAAATGTTACAACACAGGACAAGTACACGTTCAGTCCTGTCACATTCACCATTGGTCAGTTTCTTTTGTCCACATATGAATTGTGTGATCGGTCAAATAATGACTGCAGTAAACTGTTCAAAACTAGAAACCTGGCACTGAATTGTTCCCCTTTCAATCATTAAACGTGCTGTTCTTCATTAATCACATGATTGTAAAGAACGTGAGCTGAACGTTCAGATATTTTGGTTCCGTTAGCTTCATAAAAGGCCTTTCTGAACAAGAAACCAAATGAATAGGAAAACAAATCACACATCAGTCGTGCTTTTATAATAATTCTGATTAAATAAATTAATGATCTGACCGAGCACTGGCTCAGAATAATAAAAATACAGAGGGTGAATACAGAAAAAAACATTGTGTTTCGAAGAAACTGCAGCATGTAACTCTATTTAAGCAGAGCCCTAATAAAAAAAGAAGCTGTAAAAATATCCTGCTTTAATTCCACTGTTAGAGATGCTGCAGTTCATTTACATATTGTCGCTGTCCAATAAAAAACATGTATCTAAATTTTTGACGATTTTGAGTTTTCTACATCATTTGAACACACCAATGATCGTTTACAATGTGTGAAGATTTCATGATGAATGGACCCATAGAAATATTCCAAAATATCTTGGAAAAAAATCTGGTTCCATTGACTTACACTGAAAGTAAGGTAGATTTTTGGTCTCTCCTGTAAAGTTGCAATTTTGAAGATATTTGTTTTTCATTGGACAGCGACGGTATTTACCCACCAACCAATTAATTACATACACCTCCTTGTGTCGACTCATTGTCCATTTTATCAACTCTACTTACCACATAGGTGCATTTTATATTTCTACACTTACAGACTGTAGTCCACACACACTCATTCACATATCTTGTTAGCCCATTTCACCCTGTACTTCAAGCAATCAGGACCCCCACAGGACCACGACAAAGCAGGTATCATTAGGGTGCTGGATCATTCTCAGCACTACAGTGACATGATGGTGGTGTGTTAGTGTATGTTGTACTGGTGTGAGTGGATCAGACACAGCAGTGGTGCTGGAGTTTTTAAACACCATGTTCACTCACTGTCCACTCTATTAGGCCTTGGTTTTCCACCTTGCAGGAGTAAAGTCACAGATGAGAGCTTATCGGTTGCTGGACAGTTTGTGTTCGCCATTCTCTGCTCCTTCATCAGTGTTCATCAGATGCTGTTGAATGGCTGGTTTTGGTTGGTGGACTATTCTGACTGACAGTAAGGTGTCGAGCTGCACTGCTGTGTGTGATCTGCTTGTGCAAGTACAACATGCTCTGATACGGCCCTACCACGTCAGTGCCACTACAGTGCTCCGAATGAGCCACCATCCAACAAATACCTGCTCTGTGGTGGCACTGAAGAACAGGGTGAAAGGGGGTTAGCAACGTATACAGTGAAACGGATGGACTACAGTCAGTAAATGTAAAACTACAAAATGCATCTGTATAATACTTTATTCTTATATAGTGCTTTTCCAAAACCTAAAGATGCTTACAATCATTAGCAGATTATAGTTATTTGTAGAAAGAAAATAGAAATATTAAACACACAAAGAGTAAAGAAGAAGCATAAACCTGACAATAATTAGATATCAGAGATGAGTTGAAGAGTAAGTTAGGCAGAGGTAAGGTTGTAGGCAAGGGGGAAGAGGTGATTCTTAAGATTAGAATTAAATATGGAAAGAGAGGAAGACTGGTTGATAATTGATGATAAAATGGCCAATGAGTGTGTAGATACAAGCAGGTGTGACCAGTGAGTGTATTTGCTCATGAACAGCTTGTTTTAGTCTTAACAGTACAGTAACAAAAACAGTCTGTTTATTTTTGGGGAAAAGTGAATTACAATTGTTTTCATTGTATAAAAACACACAAAAGTCATCAATGGATGAAAAAGTACAGAAACAATAAAGAAAATCGCCGCACTCAGTTATTCAGCAGATTTCTCAGCTATATGGATTCAGTTATTTCAGATTTCAAGTTAGTGGTGCTTTGTTTTGAAACGGCATACTGCAGCTTTAGGATGTTCTGAATTCTCTGTTTGCTTTTGAACAGGTTCGCAGTGTCAACACGAGGCAGTGAAAACAGGTCATGTTTGCTGTTTAACGTTGTTTTTCCATTCAAAGCACTTTGTAATAGCTGATGAATGTATCGTACACCTTAACAGGCACACTCCACTACACAAGCTAAAGATTAACCTGCATGTGTTGTACGTTGGACAAATGTAGGCCAATTTCTGTATAAACGGTCAAAAGTACAGTACAAGTTCCTCAGTGATTTACCTGTGCTCAGTTTTAACAAGGGACAGCGTGTTTCAAAACATACTGTACATAAATATTACTAGCACTGGAAGTAGAAAAGCTCCACAATGCCACACAAACATGAACCTCTGGTGGCTTTTGTGCACATTTGAACCTAATCTATAGTGTTGTTGGAACCAGATAGACTACTACAAACAATAGAAGCTGTTTCATTGTTCACACCACCACAGCAAAGGAGATGGCCTGGAACATAATTACTGAACTATACACACTGACTGAGCACTTTGTCAGGGAAACCTTCTTGTATCTACACCCTTTGTCGATTTTGCTGCTGGTAACATCGAACAGTCCACCAACCGAAACCATCTAACCACCTGTGTCCTGTGGGCAGCGGCCTGTGGGCTGTGTCCTGTGGGCAGCGTTCTGTGGGTAGCATCCACTCGTACAACACACACTAACACACCACCACCTTGTCAGCATCACTAAAGCGCTAAAAATGATCCACCTTCCAAATAATGCCTGCATTGTGGTCGTCCTGTGGGGGTCCCGATCATTGAAGAACAGAGAGAAAGGGGACTAACAGGTGACATACCGTCAGTAATTGGACTGATGGGTCTCTAAAGAAAGTTGTTTCTTTCTGCCCATTTTGAGCCGGTCAGCAAGCCATCAACTGCTGATGCTTCAGATACTAAACTAACCTAGAATGTTGTTCTCCCTTTTATGCTCACTTATTAGAAAAATGTTTTTCAGCTGTGCATCACAATTGAGCAAGAGTGTCCTAACAACCAATTAGTCCAATAACATCCTTAACTTGGATTGGCGGCCGTACCAGGAGATTTAGACAGAGGACTGAGAATTGCTGATAATAGGACTATATGCAAAATAAGCCTCTATACAAAAATAGACTTTAATACAAACATTTTTATTCTTTAATAAAGAAGTGTGGAGTGTGGCATGCATAAATATAGTTGAAATATACTGAAAGGTATTTGTGATTTGTCTTTCAGTAGCTGATGGTATAATATGCTGAAACTAGGCTACTTCAGTATACAGGATACACCACTGAATCATAACACAAGGTCAAAATTATGATGGTCTGGACATTGGCCTGAAGAAATGTCCTCGAACTGGACCTTACTGAATTCTAATTAAATACCCCTGCTATACAGGGTGACTCACAGCAGTGCATGCCCACCATATGTTTGCCTGTTTTTATTCTCCTCACACAGTAATGACACTCATTTATGTTAACAAAAAATCATAGTACAGCTATGTACTGTGTAAGTACTACATATATATACTACTAAGTTTAAATCTAAGTTTAGTTTTTTTTTAGTGTAGCTACAGTGTAAGACAAAAAACTTCACTTGGCCCCCTTTGGAGCAGAGCTGGATGTCCTCCAGGTCATTTTGGTTTGAGAGCCTTGCTATAAATAGTTAAAATTAAATTGTAAAGTTGTGTTTTCTGAGTTTAGGTTTTAGGTTAATCATTCACTCTTATCTTTTAAAAGACTTGCACAAACGCACATGCACGCCTGCACGTCAACACCCCGCACTCGCTGTGCCTTGTTCTTATTTTATGAATGGGGTTATCTTCAAAACACTGCCAGCGTCTGTCTCACACCCCCTCGGGAGATGTACGGTGATTGGGTGGCTCGAACACACGCCGCTCGTTCTGCCAGCTGATTGGCTGACAGGGCTGAGCTGAGCTCACAGCCCACAGTGTTGTTTTTCAAAAGCTTTGGCTGAGGCTCGCTCCCCTCGTGCACTCAAGAACGTTTCCCTCAGCTCAGCGCTTCACTGGGAGCAGCTATTATTTCACCACATCAGTCAGGTCAGAAGAGGGCAGGACGCTCAGGAACAAAACAACAAAGCGAGAAAAAAAACGCACGCCTCTCTGCAGATACCAACACAAACATCTAGTTTCTTGACAAAATATGGCACTGTGCAAAAGTCAAAGGCCACCATTTAATGTCCTGTCAAAAAGACCATTACGTACAAGTAACTCATTTTCCAGTTTCCAGAAAACAGGGCAGAGCATATAATCACACTGAAGACTCAACACATTAATATAATATCAGATATTCATGTAGTGTTTTTTTTCTGGAGGCTCACTTTCAGACATCAGCTTCTGAAGCTAGAATGGAGCTTGTTTATTTTCTATTTAAGTGCTGGTTTAAGTGCTGTTTATTTGATGGTGACAGTTTTAATGGTCTACCACAGGGGTATTTAATCAGAAGTCAGTAAGGTCCAGTTAGAGGACATTTCTTCATAACATAGAGGACGCCATCATGATTTCTTACTTGTGTTATGATTCAGTGGCGTATCCTGTATACTGAAGTAGCCAAGAATTAGCATGTTATACCATCAGCAACTGAAAGACAAACAAATTACAAATACCCTTCAAAATATTTCAACAATATTTACTGTTTTAAATGCTGAACTAAATGAATTATTAATATTATTTATATGTATTATTATTTATAACTTCAAATTAAAAAAACTTTTAATTTGAACAAAACAAGGGCTGCATTAAAAAACAATGTCTTTGAAAAAAGTAGAACATAAAGTGATTATTTATAGAAAAAATAAACGCAGTCTTCTCGTTAACTCAGTTTCACATCTTGTTGGTTTGGAGTTGCCTGTGGAAAGAATAAACATATATGTCTTCATTCTTGGTTGAAAAGTCAGTTTTCACTGTTGACATTTCTTTTTAAGAGCACATGGTCTCAACGAGCCTTTCTCCGACTCACTTTATTCTTCAAGTCCTGCTTCTCACTTCGTACCTTGCCTGTGTGGCTCAGGCGATTGGTCTGTGAGTTTACTGCACGGTAAAGCCCGCATACTGTAAAGCCAAGAAAAATTCCCCCACTTAAAAGAAACACTTTCAATATCAGATCATTCTAAGTAGTTTATCGCTTTGGGTCCGCATTGGACAATGTCTGGGTCCAGACCCGGACCACAGTCCACTATTTATGACCTCTGGTCTACCAGGTCTTTCAGGTGGTTGTTATGGGTCTAATATACTCTTTACCTTTTGCTCATCCAGCTTTGTTTTTTTCACCTTGACTTTCTTCTTCTTCTTCTTCTTCTCATGCAGGTGGATTATCTTATATTCAGACAAAAATTCGGCCCTGATATTTTTGGCCCAGGTCGTCCACGACAATCGGTCAGCCACCACCCACCAGTACTCCAAAATATGTGTACTTACTGTACTATTGCTTCAGGCCACTACAAAGCTAAGCAGTAAGTGGACAAGTGTAACAGCGTACTAACTCATTCTTAACTGACTCCCTGGAGAGCTACCCAGTAATAATAGTAGGCTATGTATCCCACTAGTTACCCACTAGGACAGCTCTGATGTTTTTTTTCTATGGGCACAGACATATGTATCTTTATTCAGGGAACCCTAAGCCTAATAATTTTAATTTTCTATCATAATGAGAAACCTTAAGCACTCACTGCAACGTGGTCTAAGCGAATGCAATGTTGACAAAATAGCGCAAACTAGTTAACAATAGAATAGTCAGTCCACGCAACAAAACAATGCTTAAACCCTATACTGTGCTATTTGACTTTGCCACCATCTTATTATTATCATTGATATTAATTGAATTATCATCATCATTGTTGTCATGACGACACTATGGCACTCAACGCACGCTACCTCTCTGAAGCTACTTCACACTTACCACTTCAACTACACTAGTCTCCTCCTGCTTCCGCTCACTCTTTCCCTCTGCTTCCCTCTCACACCCCTCCTCTGTCAGGCTGTAGCCACCAGACACCTCTCCTCCTCCTAGTTTCACCTGCTGTTGCTGCACAATGTCAGGTGCTATACATGTTAAAGCTGCAGCAAATGGCAAATGTGTGCTTTTTCCACACCTGGCGGCTCCTGCATCTAGTTTTTAAAGTGTTTTTCTGTCCTGCAACTTCTCTGCACTTCCCTGTTTCACATACATCCACAGATTTCTGGCTCTCTGAGTCACGTCATCTGATACGAGAAACACAAACACAGAAGTGGAGGGGTGGGGCCGAGTAAGACATGTGATTGGGCCTGCTCAGTGTCAGAATAGAAAATGAACCAATGGAATCTCTGCTTTACGGAGAGCTGTTGGCCATGTTTATATTAATTCAGCGTTATACATTAAATTATATTGGCCCAAGAGTGCAGCAGTCCATCGGAAATATGCCTGGCATGCTAGATTACCTGTCCAACCTCACTTATATCTTATAACATATGTCCTGAGCCATGAATAAATTGGAAAATTAATTAAATGAAGAGTCTCAGACTTTTGTAAATGTCTGGATGCATCAACATGCACACAGTCAGCTTTTAAGACCAAACTGAAATTGAAGGTGAGCTTCCTAAAAAGAATGGATGCTATTATGAAGGTAAAGAATGGGTACTTTAAATACTGAAATATCTCCATTCTATTCTATTCTATTCTATTCTATTCTACACTGATCAGCTACAACATCATACCACCACATCAGTGTAATCGCAGTGCTGAGAATATTCCACCTCCTACATAATACCTGCTTTGTGGTGGTCCTGTGGGGGACCTGTCCATTGCAGAACAGAGGTGGTTTTAAGGTTATGGTTGATTAGTATATTATCTACATGCCACACTTCTGTTTAACTGTATATTAAATGTATAACTTACTTAAGTGTATATTTAATGATTACATTACTTAATGGCCATTTTGACAGAAGAGAAATTAAGCGTGGTCTCTGACTTATGCTCAGTAGGGCACAGATTTTAAAAGTAACACCCCCCCCCCACCCTCCCCCAGCAAGTAGTTTGTGTCTAAGCCTCTAGCTCTATTTTAGGCAAACGGGGCCACTTTCCAAAAAAGATTGTTTGAATTTGTGTACCACTTTTTTGGTCACTGTAGGATTCTATTTGCACCATTTCATAGCGTTGGTGTCTTCACTATTATTCTAACATGTGCAAAACAGTAAAACCAATAAGGAAACCCTTGTGGGAGTGGATGTGCCCAAACTTTTGACTGCTGTAAATCATAATTGCTACTAAAGCACTACTAAAACCAACATCTGAATAGCAGAAAAAGCATGCACAGACGAAAAACTGCTTGTGTTGGGGGAAGAAGCAACGGCATCAAACCAAAACAAAATTACATTTTCACAGCATGTTTTATAAGCCCACATTCTGTAAAACGGGATAAAATTGGGTCTTGATCGTAATCCTGCGTCTGAAAGGCTGGATTAGAACATCTTCCACCACGCAACTTCCCCGAGTGTCAGGGGAGGGTGTAAGAACGTCAAAGTAGCGCGTGATGAGTCAATTTATGGCAGCCAGCTTTAACGTTTTCATCAGTGGAAGTACGGCGGCGCTCCTTCCCGCCTTCATACGGGATTCATTTGATCTGTCAGAACATTCTGCTGCTGCTGCTTCCACAGAGAGAAAGAACACGAGACAAATGGAGCTGTAAAATGAAAAAAAAAAAACATCCTTCATTTGAGGCTTACACATCATGACCATGTTCACTGGTCTCTGAGCTGCGAGAGTAAAAGAGTTGTAAATGCCTGCATTGCCCTATTTCAGTCTCAGTCTTCGTGTGAAGCAGTCTTTTGTACTTTTCCAGTCACTGGAAGGATTAAAGTCACGCTTAAATCATAAATGACCTGTTTTACATTGTTAGTTCATGTCTCTGGTCACATGAAGCACAATTCATCATATCAACATTCTTAATTATAATGTGTGTACAGTGTAGTAATACTCATTTTTCATATTGTTGTGAACTTATGCTGTTTGCTCAAGTTTTTTTCCCATCACTGATTGACAATCGATTAGGAAAATTAAGGTTACAGCAAGGTTGTAGAGTCCGACTAGGCCACAAGTCAGGACATTTTTCGCTGTGACGGTGGAGCCTGACTAGGTCACGAGTTGGGGATGTCATACCATGACAGCCTAGTTTGACTGGGCTGTGAGCTGGAGACTTGGCATTGCAACAGTGGAGTTTGACTAGGTCGTAAGTTGGGGACGTCATACCATGACAGCCTAGTTTGTTTAGGTTGCGAGCTGGGTACGTCACACCAGTGCAGTTTAACCGAATGAACTGAAATGTCAAACCGCAACAGTGGAGTTGGACTAGACCGAGAGAAGAGTTTGACTAGGTGTCGATCCAGTGACTTCACAATGAAACAATGTACTTCACATTTCGACAGCAGAGTATGATTAGGTGTCAATCCAGGGACTTCAAACCACAACAGTGTAGTGACACAAGCTGGGGACTTCACATACCCACAGTGTAATTTGACTGGACTATGAACCAGGGACTTTGCACCACCACAGCGTAGTCTGACAAAGTGTCGAGTCGAAGACATCCCACCACAACAGTGGAGTATGACCAGGCCGCAAACCAGGAACTTTGCACCACAACAGTATAGTTTGACTGGCCTGTGAGTCAGAGATTCACGCCACGACAGCACAGTTTGACTAGGTATCGAGTCGAGGACATCACACCACAACAGTGGAGTTTGACCAGACTGTGAGACTCAGACATTGCACAGAAACAGCATAGTTGACTGGGTGTCAATCCGTCAACTTTACACCACAACCGCAGAGTTTAAATAAACGGCAAGCCTGAAATTTAGTTCTTATTAGTTATGTAATATATTTTGTGATGCCCATGATGTGATTTGTTTTATTTGTTTACTATTTGTACTCAGGATTGTCCAGTTATACTCCACCAATTTCATCCTCATGCCAGTAAAGTAATTCACATGAATGTTCTCTATGAACGTGCTTTCTGCTTTCTTTCTATATTTATATTTTAAGCTTGTGTTGGACAAAATTGCTTTTGTTGAAAATTGCGAGGATGCCTACTTCTTAGATAACACCGGCGTTGTGGGGGTTGGGCTGGTAAATGAAGTAAGGGGCCTGGGTGAGGTTTTGGCGGTGAAGGTGGAAGGATAGCCCTAGGGGGCTTCATGTCTTCCTGATGCTTTTTCTTTTCACTCAAGACTGCTTCCCCCACCTCTACATGCCAGCTTATCTCTCCACCACACATTGCCACACAGACACCCAACATAAGCCACTGTCTGCACCGTCTTTTCAACCAGCCAGCCAAAAAATGTAGAAACCCTGAGAAAGAGCTACATGTTTTCTAGTTTCCTGCGTGTCCAGGGACGTTAAAGCTATAGGTCTGGAAGAGCAAAGCAGTGCCCCCCTCTTCAGAAATAACTCTTAACATTCTTATCACCACTGGCTTAGCTACCCCGCCCAATAACATGCTTGAAAACTGTAATTGAAATTGGGGAGCGGGAATGTCGATGAACTTTTAACATCTTAGTGTGAGAGCCTAGTGTGGGTTCAAACAAAAAATAGGCCATTCTGTGTCCTCATAGAAAGCAATTTCTGACATTCTCAATATCTTAAGTGAGCTAGAAATTGAAATATCTTTGCATCTTTCACTGGGCAATGCGTGAACCGAGACCTCAAAGAAACGCTCCAGGCCAGTGCTGCACGCTTCTTTAGGAAAGACAATAGTTGCATATTTAACCAATATGATTAAATTATCTTTGTTCTTTATCTATGTTCTTAAATGGTTCTTGTCCTTGATGGAAAACTTGTTTTTTATGGTTCTTTAAAAAGCTTTTTAAAGGGTTCTACATGGTTTTAGAATGGGATTCCACTGTTTTGGAAGAAGCTTTTTTGGTACTGTAGCACAGATCATTTTTCTCTATCATTTTTGCTCAATCTTCTTTGTAAATATGTTTGACTTGAACGCCAATTGCACAATCTGGACTTTATGTTCCCAGTTCTTGGTATCTCATTAGTATTTCATGTTCTTAGGAAGTTTTTTAATTCAAGTCTTGTTCCTTTCCTGCTGTTCACTTTATTTAGATCCACATGAATAAAATATGTTACATCAACACAGTTTCTGCAATTTATTTTACTTACTTTTGAATAGAATTACAAAGAGGTAAAGCATTTTATTCACGTGGAACCAACGTGCTCATTTGAATCATGTAAATTCAAGGCAATAGTTTACTCTTATGGGAGTTTCTTATTTGGTTCCTCTCACTGGTCCTTCCCTGTGCTCTTAGGGAGTTTCTTCCTTTTGGCATACAAATCAAACTGAACTAATTTGAATTGTATGGCTTGTTATATGGTTGTATGGTTGTTCGCACATAGAGGAGCAGGATAAACCTGCTTTATGTGTAGCAACATTGTGGAATAGGGAACACATTAGAGGAAGAAACATAACAAAGTGTAACATATATTCAAATTTCTTTGCAAATCAATGACTGTGGCTTTAAGAGCGAAGATAAAAGTTGTGAGTACATTTTTTTATCAAAATGAATAAACGCTGCTTCTCTGGCTTCCCATAGCAGATCCTAATAGAGTGGAGAACCGTCATCGTAAAGTAAGTCACACAAGCATTCACAAAGGAGAAGAAGGCTGATTAAAGAATTGTCGTACTTCCCTCGTATGCCTCTGACAGAATTAGAAAGGCCCTTAACTCGTTCTGGGTTTCTGGGTCGCAGTGGAACGGAGGAGAATGAGTTTGGGGATTTTGAGTGCAAGCCTGGCATTGGCTGCTAATCTGAAGCGCTTTTGAGAAAACGCTCAAAAACATACACTGCATTTTTAGGAATTTGACGTTTCAGCAAGGACAGAAATGCTTGCATGATGTTAATTGATGGGATATACTGTACGCTTCCATTAGCCCTGTGAGGGGCGAGGGGCGGGGGCTGTATAAACTAGATTTTTCACTGTTCATTTAAACATCCTTCTATCACAGCTCTTCAAACAATTTGTGACGATCATTTAACCAGAAAGGCCCTACATGGAGTTTTTTTATAAGTCATACAGATTAGCTCCTTTCATTAATGGATTCAATTGGTTTTTGTTCAAAAGCTGAAACAAAGCTTGCATACGCACAGACAAATCATGTTACCAAGATGATGCTGCAGATAAATAAGTTGGAAAAATGAATGAATGCTTCAGGGGGAGCGCATCTTCATTTTGGAAAAGGGATTTGCATGAGAAAGATGATTTATCCCTCGTATTAGTTTTCCCAAACTGCCACGGGGTTATGAAGCATTCTCATTTACAACAGACATTGCTTAATCTCCTGGCTCGACGACTTAATTATGTTTACTCGGCTCTGCTGAGCTGGTAATGAATGACAGAAACTGGATTGGAGCTTCTGCCCTGGCGCTGGCTGACTGATGTTTTTTCGGTAGCAAAAAATAAAACTACCAGCCTTTTAACGGCCTCACTAACTCCCCAGCTGTCATTAAAGAGACAGCTCAACCACATACACTAACACGGCTAACGATGACCGACGGCTATTAACCACAAATAAGCATGATGTCATTTATATAATGCTAGTTGCTCGCTACTAACTTTTATTTACTGTTAGCATTTATTACTGATTGAATAATTTATAATAGTTACCTATTTTTAGTTGATAGTAATTAATAGTAGTTATGTATAAGGTGTAGTAGATACTGAATACTATATAGTAAACACAAAATGTATATTAAGTACTGAAAATGGTACTTATTAAACAATTTATGTATTAGTTACTACCACAAATCATGCCATTGATCTAGAATTAAGAAATTAGAACTATTTGTCACTTGTGTTTGCACACAATGGAATTTGACCGCCGCATTTAACCCATCTATGCAGTGAAACACCCGCTTATACACACACTATTGAACACATACACTAGGGGGCGGTGAGCACACTTGCCTGGAGCCGTGGGCAGCTCTATCCACGGGGCCTGAGGAGCAGTTGTGTGGTAGGTCCTGTCCGTTCATGGAATTAAACCAATCTGTTGAGAATTAACCGAATTGTGCATTACACAACTTTACCAGTCTTCTGTTGCTAATCAAAAAACAATACAATCTCTCAGTTTCAACATTTGATATGCTGTACTGTTTTCAATTAAATACTTATTTACATTTTGCACGTCCTAACTTTTTTGGAAAGTTGCAGGAGCAAAATGCTATTTAGTAGATCGATTGATAAAAGTGACAGGACCTGCCTTTTATGTGTCAACGCGATAGATAGCTAGCAAAGCTAATTCGCTGCTATGATACGACTGTTATTCTGCAACAGGGAGACATGCAGTCAGAAGCAGTGCTAAAAAATACACAGTGAATCCCTGAAACGATTCTGTTTTTGAACTCCACTGACCTGCAGTTTAAGGGTTAACGTGAGGCCTGTGCTTGAGTGGGTGTGTGCGTTGTGAAAGTACTCAGTGTTACCCTCCCAGCAAATAAACTCTGATAAGCCTGTGTTGATTTTGTTTCCTTGCTGCGTCCGTGCTCGTCCTGACCCACCTCCCTGACGTGTACACTTCATCACTCAGCTGACCGCCTGGACTCTGCTCTGTAGGCTTACACCTGTGTTACTGACGCTACGTGCTACACATGGAGTCACATCCCTTGCGGCTAATGACTTCGGCTGCGCCAATGGTGCCAATTTCCTTTTTTTACATATAGAAAGAAAATTTCCTCCACAGTCCTGTACCACACACAGCAGCAACCCTCAGCTATAGCGTTTATTTCTGATAGCGCTGCCTTTTAGTAGTATGTTAGCACTAAGCTAACAATGAGTGGCCATTAAGAATAAACACAGATATTTGAAGCTTGCAACAGCTAGTCGCATGTATTTATGCTTTTATGTATCAGTTATACCGTGACTCTTTCCATAAAGAGTCCTGACAGAGAGTTGCCACCGCTGTACTGCTGCTGCCCATTCCTAACAACTGCTTAGACCATGCATTCAAAGTCAGTGACATCTAGAACTTGATAGATAGATAGACTAGAAATACATTTTTGGTCCCACTTACTCTAAATCAAAACATGACTGGTTGATTTCTTTGACACTTCCTAATTATGTTCTTTAGTTATTTTAAGGTTTTTAGTCCAACTCATGAAATTCTAACCAATGGGAGAGCTCACTTAGCTGTATCTACTGAGATGCCACAGAGAAAACTGTCCTGCTTGGATACAATTTCATAGGGTGTTTTGTTTCCAACCAAAATACAAATAAATTACATATATTTTTGATTATTAGGTCTTCTCTGAATACCCAGTAGGCCCTGAGTTGGGAATGTTCAAGGCCCTAACATTATTCTCTGCTCTGCTTTTAGTGTGAATAGTTTTTTTAGACATTGGTGTCATAGATAGTTGCTCCTATGAACACCATCCTTTGCTATCCTTTTTTTGTGTTTTAACACATTTTAACATGTTTTGTAGGTATTTTAATAAGTTCCCAAATTCTTTGTTAGGACAGAAAACTACCATCAAAACAGAGCTACTGCCTCAGAATCCACTATACACTGTAAATGCTGCAAAGATGCTACAGAAATGTTCAATTCAAGTGGACTTTTGAAACATACCAATAGTTTCCACTTTGACAGGATGTAATGCAGCATACATGTGTTTTTTTTTCAGTGTAGCTTTTATAATATATGAGGTAGGCTGAAACAAAGGCTGCACTGTCAGCAACAGCTGCAAAACTGCTGAAAAAACTATGCTGTGTTTTACCCATCTCTGCTGACATCACACAAAAAAAGTATCTTGGTCAGCGTCTTATGTCCTATATGAGTCCTAGGACTCTGCGGTGTAGACTAAGGCTTTAAAGAAGTGGATACAGGAAAGTTGCTGTACAAATCTATTGAGGTCCCTTTCCACTGACCTTTACCTTAAAGTGGCTACCTTACATTACCTCACTCGTATCACTACATCTGTTTTAAACATGCATATTAGTATGCTACAGTCATACCACACGTCTCTAGAGTAAGATTTTCTGCTATAAATACTCCCAATAAAACACTTAAGATGATGAATCTTTAAGGAAGGAAGAAAGATATCTAACATTACTGCCAGGAAGCTGAACATGTTATTGAGCTGTGACACTGTGAACTGTAGGCACTACCACAGTCTTCAAATCATTGCTACAATGGATAGACTAGAAACACTGAAATAACAGAAATGACTCGTCATATAAGAAGAACAACAGGCTAGCTAAAGTCGGCAAGGCAGTAGTCTTGCTATCTAGCTATCTATATGATTTTCTATAATTAGATAGGGTGATAGGGTTTGCTATAACACAGACCAGAGGCTAGGCTAGGTGCCAGGATTAGTTGACGCTACATGGCATAAAGCATTCTTTGTACTGTAGTGAGATGAAAGTATGTAAAATTGTGAATTCTGTCAAACCAATGAGGCTGGATGTTGTGCTAAAGAATACTGCAGAACAGTGACAAATTACATTTCACATCTAGGGTTAGGCCAAAATGCTACTGTGGTGCTAGCAGGAGAAGGCTGATCTCATGGTGGAGAACAAGCCGAGAAAACATGTTTTTGTGCATTATTAGAGGGTTTGTCAAATTTGAATTGTGATTTTAAACATGTTTGTAAAATGGCAATCTGACCTTCAGTTTCAAGTATTTTGGTCACTCACTATTGAGAGAGATAAGGAGCCCGGTTCTTGCATGGCTCTTGTAAGTGCCCGGTGGTGCTAAACAGACTTTAGTTTAAGAAACGACAGGGTGGCAGTACCACAGCATTGCTGACCTCTCTGACCTTCTTTTCTAAGAGGCCACAAAATTTAGGTTGATGTGTAGCCCCACCCAATGTATGCATGTGCAAGAATATGCATTTTTTTATATTTTTTTGATGTATTTTTTTTTTTAATGTGGGCTTTTAAGAATTGAGAATAGCTACATCTCTTACTGCATAGTAACCGAGGATTTATATTTAAAAAGGATATGTAGGTGCCATAAATACAAGCACCGTACTGCTTTTACGTGCAGCACGGTACAGATAAAGAGCCAAAAAAACAAGACGCAGTGTTGAGCTGACCTCACATTACAGGTCACGGTACTGATAGCACACTCAGCGTCGCCAAGAGAGTCTCCTGTCCATACGTGGAAGTGTGAAAAAAATCTGTCTGAACTGGTTCTTTTCAATAAATCAGTTGAACCGACTCCTAACTGAATCAAAACAAAACAATGTTTACGTCCGCGTTATAGGCTTTTCGAAAATTCAGACAGTAATATTTCATAGTTTAATCTCAAAAGCGTTCTCTATTCATGTGTGTGCACAGTACCATTTCTTTTTGTGAAGTGTGTTTGTTTTCCTCTGGTTGTGTCTGTGTTTATGTTTGTTATCTGCATCATATCTGGAATGACGTCGGATTCACTTAAATCTCATTGTATGCAGATGAAACGAGAGGAAGTCCGCTAGACTAATCACTAAATGATGGCTGAATCGAAAAGCGCTATAAATGAAAGAGATGCGAACAAAGTGGACTTTTATGAATCAGTGAGTCATTGAACCGACCGTTCGGTTCATTATAACGTAGCGTTCGAAAGAATCGGTTCAGCAAATTGAATTGGCTCTCCTCATCAACGATCCATATACGCAGTGATGGCCCCGCCCACTTTCGCTCCAAGCCCTTCCTCTCTGTCGCGTCACATTGGGTGGTGTGTGGAGACGTCATATCGCCCGCCGCCTTGTGATTGGTCAGTTCGGCTCACCAGACACCACGGCGCTTCGTTTTTCTTTGCCCGGCGCGTGAGGCGCAGAGAACGATCAATGTAGATGTTGTGGAAAGGAAAGAGAGATTTTAGGACTTACTTTTGTTTCTTGTTTGTATAAATTAAGCTCTTACTTGGACAGAAAACACGTAATGTAACCAGAAATAGCGAAGAAAGTTAATCTGAAATTGGCATTTAATCGAGCTTTTTAAAAGAAGAACAGAAGTGGCAGTGAAGACCTCAAGGAAATAAAGGTAGTATTACTTATTTTAGTCATTAAATCTTCAGTCCGTTTCAAAGCTCGTGTTTAGTCTGTAAAGCTGCATATTTTTTTGCTTACAACTGTCATTTGTGTCCTCAAAGCTGCAGTTTCCTGCTTTGTTCTGGTCAGGAAAACAATTGTCTGGTTTACAGCTACTATTTTGGGCAGTGGATATGTATTTTTCTTTTGTTTTAAGGTGGGCGTGAATGTAGTTTCCTGCCTTATTTCTCATTGCGGCCATTGAAACTGTAATTTCCTGGCTTTGAGCACTTATCTTAACCATTTAACTTGCAGTTTGCTGACTTGTACATCATATTTCCTGTCTCTAGATCCTCATGCCTAAGCTGGAGGACCGTTGCTGGACGTGCTCTTGTTCCCCCGGCATGAAGTCGAAAGGTTTCCCGCCGGCCTCCAGAGCCCGGGAGATGATGTCTGCTGTGGCCGGAGCAGTGAGCCAGGCTTGCGGCTCTCTCCGCCGCCTCCATACGGCCAGTCTGGTTCGCCGTGGAGTGGTGCTGTTTGCCGTTGGCGTCTTCCTCGCCCTGGTTCTTTACTTACTGCAGATAAAGAAGAACGTCGTGCTGTTTCCTGAAGAGGTACTGGACACCCTGCTGTCATCCTCTTGGTGGATCCCACTGGGCTGCGGAACCGCTGCTGGTAAGTGGAACCACTAAAGCCGAGAACTTTGGCCACTGTGAACCTTGGCGCTACCGCTTTTGAACAATAGATTCACTGATTCTCTTCACAGTTTTCAGTAATAAAATGTTTCTTTTCACTGTAAACGGCAATCATTATAAGAATCTTCGTGTTTCACCTTATATGGTGCAGCTGTTACTTTCTAGCAAATGTCTATCTGATGCCAGATCCGAGTGTAGGAGCACTTTATTTAAGGTAGCACCCGAATCTTTAGTAACCGTGAAATAGTTATTTTATCAGTAGGAAAGCGTATAAATGTGTCTTAAATGGGTTTAACAGCCAGATTTGTGGAGAAAATCCTGAGAAGACAGATGTCAGACAGGTTGGCAGCACATAACAGGATGCTAGCACAATGTTAAGTGAGTCAAAGAGGATGTTTATGTTACGGGTCATGTCAGGAGATGCGTACATACGTTGATGTACATCATGGTGACCCTGATCTGGGGGCGCACCGCGTTACGTAAGTGTACATTAAGTTGTGACTTTAGGGCTGAGTTTGTTTTTGGACTCGTATCGGCTGCTGCTCTGCTCGCGTTGCTTGGCAACAGCTGGAGGGGTCGGTTGGACTGTGCTGCGTTCTCATTGGCTGCTCAGGAACGGGTGAGGTGCCAGGGCGCCACGCTATTGGCTGGCGCGTCGAACATGCCACACATCAAAGCAAAAAAAATGACGTCGCGTCATCCGGCAACGCCCGCCGCATTCCACACAGCGCGGGGCGGGAACTAAGTTCACCAGCAGTCCCACATCAGCTTTAGAACTTTTCCTGCTCAAACGCCTTTATTCATACCATCATAACATCACACACACAATTATTTCGACATGTCTTATTGTTTATGGTACACATATGAAAAGCCCAAGTTTGTTTCCCTGGACCAGCATGTCTTCAGGAAATTGTTTTTTTTCTGTGTGAATTAGTGGAGAATAGTTTCAACAGTTTTCTTTTACAGAGCATTTTTGTCTTATGCTCTTTTGGAGATTTCCTCTGAACAGCAACAATACATAGCATCAAACTCTTTCATGTCAAAAGAGAAACTTATGTTTTTTCATTATGAGGACTCTTATGTTCCAGCAATGACATGGTTGAAGTGTACAAATACTTTTGGGGCCGCTGTTATGCTACACACCCAAATCAGTCATATAATGACTTCTACACCCAAATTGCACACTTCAACGGTCATATCATTCCATTCAGTGTATTATGTAGATGCAGATGTTGTCTCAGAGCAGCTTTCTAATGTGTCTCAATCCTGTTTCCTCAGCTGTGGTTGGCCTGTTATATCCATGCTTGGACAGCCATCTTGGGGAGCCACACAAGTTCAAGAGGGAGTGGGCCAGTGTCATGCGCTGCATAGCTGTGTTTGTGGGCATTAACCACGCCAGTGCTGTATCCTTACCAACACCAGTGTTTCTCAGTGTGAATCGATGAGGCTAAACTGCTGTAGGCTAAATAAGAGGACATGCTGAATTGAGCTGTTTTTTAATGTCTACGCAAAAACAGGCCTTTTTGCAGCTTGGTGTCTACTTATAAACTGCACACACTGAGGGGTGAATGGTTTGTTTTAAAGATTGTTAACATACTGCATCAAACTCTATTTGAACTGTGGCATGTGACATCATCATTGATCTTTCAATTGCCAGGTCACTGTAATCCAACAGTCAGTTCTTTTTGAAACCTGCACATACAAAAGGAAACTTCGTTTTTACTTTTGCTTTTGCTTTTCCCGAAATATGTACATACCTACTTTTCTTTAACTCAAGCCTTTTCTTAGAAACTGGACTTTGCCAATAACATGCAGCTTTCTCTAACACTGGCTGCTCTGTCCCTGGGCCTGTGGTGGACGTTCGACCGCTCAAGGAGTGGCTTCGGTTTGGGACTGACCACTGCCCTCCTGGCCACGCTCATCGCTCAGTTGTTGGTTTACAACGGCATCTATCAGTGAGTAATGGTCATTAATGCAGATGATGAATCTGTTCTTCATTAGGTGGTTCTATCAGAAAAACATGGATTTAAAGCACACAAAGGAGAACTAATCCAGTCATTCAGAGTGTTTTGGTTTGAAATGGTTCATCACAGACTCTTCTTAACAATGGGATCACACAGGGGTCAGCCTGTCTACCATGCCATGTCACCAAAACCATCAGTTTCATGTCAAACCACTTTGAATTACTTTATTTACATACGTACGTCTGCTTTATGTTGTTTATTACCTGCAATAACTGTGACTTCTAAGGGTTTAAACAGAAGCGTAGATTTGTCTCCTTAGCTTGCTGTTTGATGTCTGTATTTCAGATACACATCTACAGAGGTTCGGTCCGTACGCTCTTGGCTGCCCTGCATCTTTTTCTCTGGAGGTGTGACGGTGGGCAACATTGGACGACAGCTGGCGATGGTCAGTTCATTCCTCTTTTTTTTCAACCACACTTTCAAGCCTGCAGTACACTTAGGACTGAAAGATGAATTGTTTAACACTGAAATTCTGAATCTTTTAATTAAAATGGTCTGATGATCGCGGTCAGTTAAAATAATTGCAGTCTTGCAAAAAGGCTGTGTAATAATTTTGTTAGGGTTAGCAGTAACTAGAGATATTAAAATGCTAAGTGTAAATGACTGTATAGATAATAAAAATAAACATAATAACAATAATCAGCAAAAAGTCTTTGAATCAGAGTCATTCTGTCTTCTTTCTATTTGTCACAAACTTCGCCCAAACTGCAGCCAACTGCTCTCTCTGTGCAACCGTGCCTCTTTCCTCCGCTCCACTGGACTACTAATTACTTGCACTCTCTATGTGTGATCCTGATGTCAGCTGTCCTCACAATGTCTTCAAAATGCGTACATGTGACTGCAGGTCCGTGGTGTTCGTCAGTGGTCCTTTTTTGTTTGCAGTATCTAGCTATGCTCACGCCCCAACGGTGTAACATCTGACAGACAGCTTAATTAAGCTTTGTTGTTTGGAGGCATATTGTTTCTGAGGCCCAAAAAAGCCACTCAGTGAAAGGCCCAAAAGCTGATTACCTTCTTTGTTTTTCATGCTAATGGCCTGATGGGGCAAGCCAGTCAAGCACTTTATTTACTAGGCTGTGCATTTCTGTTGTTGTTGTCGTTGTTGTTGTTGTTTGGGTAGTTGGCACTGATCTGTGGGTATTCACTGGACTGAGATTAAGGTCATATCAGGTTTTCTTGTCTGACAGGCAAACGGTAGATTTTTAAAGTGGATTTCAGTGAATTTAGCCTCTCTGGTGGTCATGGGGTTTGGATTGACAGCTTTGTAGAGGCATAACCAGCTGAGAGTTGAAGGTGATTTATCATGTATTTTGTATGTGTACGTACACGACACTACGCATTCAAATACATATATACCTGCTCCTTCAGCATTCTATCTGAAATGAAGGGGTAATCATAGGTAGTTTGTCTCTCTTTGCTGCAGTAACAGCCCCTTTTCTTCTGGGCTTTACACTAGATGTTGAAACTTTGCTATGAGGATTTGATTGCATTTAGAATTGCTCTGAGCTTTAGTGAGGTCGGGTCCTGATTTTGGATAATTAGTTCTGGATTACTCCAACACATCCTAAATACAACCCATCACTCTAGAGGAAATAACTGCACTGCTCTAGAGCCCAGTGGTCTTGGTGGGTCTGGGATGTCAAACGAAACAAACTCCATTAGTTTTGTTTTTACATTAGCTGACCTTAATATTGTATAAACACCTAATGATGACTGGAACAAAATAAATCTGCCAGAATTAGTTGTAATAAAATCTGAGTCTTGCTCATAGCAGTGACACTGTGCATCTTATGAGTTTATCTCTGTCTGTGTTATAAGAAATTATAGCAGATGTTTTACCCAACTTACACAGCTAATGAAAAGTCAGCAAAGAACAATACTTACTCAGTTATTTTCGCCTTTTTCTTGGTTCTTTGCTGATGGGACAGGAAAAAAGCTTCCGTCTGGACCTCTATGCACAGTAGGGCTGTACAGTGTGAACAGAATGCCATATATGGCAAAAAGAATTATGATACTTTTCACAATACATGATTTGTCACAATATTAATTTTCTCAGATTAATTGGAACACAAAAAAGGGAACCAGTAGTGCCAGTATTCAACATTTGACATGCAATGTTGCAGTAAATCTAATTAAACTGAAATTTCATTTGTTAAGTGCTATTGTATTATTTCCTAATTTTTAACACTAACTATATATCCTGTCGTATTGCCTAGCTCTGTCTGACCAGTCAGAAGTAAATATTCAGGTCATGGCGAGTGATAATGAAGTGTGATAGTCAAAGTGAACAGAAGGACTCCAGTATTTTCTAAAAAGCTCTTTGATATTTAAGTCTTGCAGTGTAAGATGCCGTTTTTGTAGTCAAATGTTTCTCCAACTTTCTCAGCAGAAAAGGATGTGATGGATGTTTTCTAGCCCTCATCCACAATTTGTGTTTTGTCACGCATCTTGTTTGTGCATTAAAGATCAAAGACAGCCGGTCTGGTTTTAGTCCAGCTGATTTGAGTCATTGGTTAACAGCGCGATTTTGAGAGAAACAGTGCAATTCAGAAATTTAGAGAAATCAATAGGAAGGCAAACAAGACAGAAAGAAAACAAGAGAGAGAAATCAAGAAAGAAAAAAAGGAAAAGAACAAACAAAGAAAAGGAATGAACAAAAATAAAACTTCAAAGTAATGTAAAAGTAATGACAGTTCTGCATAAGCGGAACATCTAAGAGCACACATTGTTATCCATCTTTTTCACATTTGTTCACACCTTAGTTTGGATTTTCTATCTTTTCTGTATAAAATTAGCAATTCTATTTGACCCAAGCTTAAAATAAGTTAATAAAATGATAAAAATTCAGATTTGTGCTCAGATTCAGAGGGCCAAATTTCAGATGTGGTATTAATGGGTTCATTCACTTCACTCCATGGTGAATGCTTTGAATTCTATATAAGGCCATTTATAGACGAGCCATCTGTCTTTATTTGGAGCAGTAGACAGACCCCCTCGCTTGTGAGTGCCCATGATCAGGTTTCACTGCCGAAGACCCTCACTGCCGCTGTCCCAATTACTCTATATAGCTTCTGCTCAAACATCTCACTTTACTGTGACTGGACAGTGAAAGTCAACATTCAATTCTTAACCGTCTCCTCTTGTTTTTCCTCAGGGTTCAGCTGAGAAACCTCACAACGACTAGAGAGGAGCTCCTACTTGGACATCTCGCAAACGTTCAACAAACAGTGTCAGACGCTCAAAGAGGAAAGAGACGCTTCTGTCGAATTTTTACCCTCACCTTCGCTCCTCGAGAAAGAGAGGACCGTGTGCCATGTGGCCAGTACCTCCAAAACAACCCTGGCCTTCATCACCACTCTCACCTCCAACACCTTCATCCTTCGTCCTCCTCACTCGTCACTGCACTGTCAGTGCTGGTGTTACTCGTTGGCTGTGGCTGGAGTGGGACACTTTGTAGCACAAATTTGACTGGATTGAGGAGTGAATTAGCCTCTTGAATGTTTGTGTGAGTGCCGGCGGTTTGGGGTGGGGATGCACCGATATAGGAATTCTGGGATGATATATTTTTTTAAAAATATGTCTATTTCTGATGCTCATGCTGCTACACGCACATTTAGAGAAATAGCTGGTGCAGAGAAATGTAATGTTATAATACTGTATGCTTATAGGGTCCATGTCTGGGAAAACCACATTTCCCCTGCGTACGGTGTCCTTCCCAGTCCATACAGTCCATTTGTGGGAAATAAGCTGAAATAACAGCACACCTTCACATATATCCACCTGTTCAGCCTTTGGATGTTTCCGCAAACTCTTTGAATATGGGCACATGATACAGGGCAACCAGAACAGAATCAGTTTTAGAGCCACAGTGACAGAATCAGGCTTTATAATTTAAAGGGCCCACCCTTAGCGTTGATCCATGTAACAAAAGCAGTGATGTTTATTTTTTACACACCCTCTCTTTCTCTAAGAAATAAGCGGGCTGTTTCTGTTTCAGTGCCTCTAAGTATGAGCTCTGTTCTAAGTGACTGCTCCATTCAAAAAAGAGGTCTGGAGTGGTTGAAGCTAATCAGTTGTAAGATGTATAAGTGACTGTATATGTTAATGTGTTGCCACAGAAACAAGGAAAACAAAAGGAGCTGTTTTTACCATCTCCTTATGTGGACCGTATGGTTTTAAAAGTAACAGCGTCAAAATGTTTTATTGACGAAGAAAAAAACAGTGAAAGAAATGTGGTTTTTGATGATATGGGCCCTTTAAAAGATCTACATATGAGTTACAGCAGTTTCTGATACTTAAACCCATAAAATGGGTACCAGGGTGAAAAAAACACAATGCAAGAGAAACGTAGAATATGGAAATTCTGTTCATCTCTTTCAAGTGTTAGTTAAGTAATCTGCCAAATGTATATACAACCATACATTTTCTTTTCAAAACAATTACTAGCCAGTACTGACATGATTCTGATATCATCGTGCATCCCTAATGTACAGGCCTAAGAGCTTTAGACCAGACCAGGTGGTGTGATTTTTTTTTTTTTTTTCTTTGTTTTTGCAAAATGAAAGGGAAAGAAGTTTCAAGGCTGCGTGGAAATGTCCGCCATCCAAAGAGGCGTAGGGAGTGGATTAAGATACTACAACAGAGTATTAGTTTATTAGCTGAAGAATCAACAGGACTGGTTCTCGTTTTTGCCAACCAAGGGCGGAACGTTTGTACACTAGAGTGTTGGTGTGAATTGCCAAAAGTGTAGCAATGTGAAAGGTAATTTGAAATACTGCGTCTAAGGCTGGGTTAACACAAGCCTGGAACACCTCTGGTGTTGGAGGCAGAATTTTATGGGATAGCCTTCATCCAAAATGCTAATGTTCTACCAGTTATTGAGACTTGAGCTGCCAGTAGAGCATTACTCCAGTGTTAACATAATGCTAACTGGTGGCGCTTCATTTCTGTTCGCCTTTAGCCACATTAGCATGTTCACATAGGATCGCTGTAATCCATCTGTTTAAAATCGCCTGGGTCGTTCTTCGTATAGGCCCATGTGGACTGAAGGGGATTTCCACCCATTTTTCTAAATTTTTTAACGTTGTTCAGATTTCCCATCAAACCACTCTGAATGACTTTTTAACTGTTTAATTATACAGGAAATGTTGAAAAAGGAGAGCGAAGTATTAAGAGTCATTTTTTAAAGGTGAGTTAGGAGTGGAGAAAGTGATAGAGGACATTTTTACTGTGGCCTTGAAGATTTGCAATCTGTGATTGCCTTTGTATTATACAATTGAGTGCTTTTGCCACTGTTCCAGATTTTTGTTTTTGTACTTCCCTCATTGTACCTTGCTTACCATGTATAATCCATTCTCTATCTAATCACAAAGATATTTTATGCTAGATATAGTTTGGATGTTTGGGGATGTTTGAGCAAAGATTTAAGTGCAATCAGTTACTATGAGCCTGATGTACCTTCATATTTATTATTGTTTTGTCTTTTTTTGCTGATGTAAAGACATGATGGACTCCTCACAATCATTATGCAGTATGAAGAAACCAACCGAGCAATAACTCTGGTGTTTAGTTTTGTTTGTAGAAGTCTAATCCACGTCTGTTATGAAGAAGTCAGAAGTGATTCTAATGATACCAATGACCACTTCCACTGTTTCTGAGCAAAAACTCTCTTCGTCATTATCTTGGTGTGAGTGAAATAGCAAAGTTTAGATTTTTTAAAATCGAATGCTTCGTTGTTTTGTGTTATGACTTAGCAGGTGCTGAGGAGAGAGGAAAGCATTTAGTTCGATTCAGTTCAATTCAGTGAAACTCACTGAAACGTTGGTGCAACGTAGTTCATGTCGGACTCTGTGGGTGCGCTCCAGTTCAGGGAATGTAGACGATGTAAAAATGAATGAAAGCTTTATTTTTCTGGAGGATTGGGGTGAATTCTGACTAAAGAGAGTGAGAGAGTGTGTGTCTGTGTGTGTTTGTATGTCTTTATCATTTCAGTTGTATTATTTCTACTTTCCTCTTTAAGTGAGAAGTAAAAAAAAAATAAAGAACATGCTACATTGTACATTCACTTATCATTATAAGTTCATGAAGTACAGAATTCCAACTTTTATTGCCAGAAGTGAGAAACTGTAAGGGGCCATAGAACATATGTATTTTGCATTTTTAGAGCAGAGCAGTTGTTCTCTGGTGTCTACGTAGAAGCTATGAGTCTTTTACACCACCAGTTACTGCCATCTAATTTGGCCCGAGAATAAAAAAGCAGTTACCCCAATTTTTATAAGCTCATGAAGACACTGTGGTTATTATGCAGAAGCAACAAACAGAAATATATACAGGAAAATAAAATGAGCCCCAGTGTGAGTTAGAACATCATAGTATTAAGTTAGTATTTATGCTAGTTACTTGGAGCTTGTTTTTCACTATAAAACTTTCAGTATTAGAAGCTAAAACCGTCAAAAAAGTGGATGAACTCACAAAGCATGGCTCCTTAACAAAGCTGGAACTGCTTCTCTTTTCAGTCTCTTCAGTGTAAAACCATGAGTGAAGCTGTGTAATATGGTCCAAGGTTTAAAAAACTGTTTTGAAACTGACACCTCTGAGTTTTACGTTCCACCTTAAATTGTGCTGCAGTTACACTCTGGTGCCTGTATGTGCTACTATTTAAGGTGGAACAGAACATTAGACTAAGAAGCTAGCGAATAGGAAGCTGATTTCAGCCTCATTTAAAGATGAACAAATGTCAGTCACCACTGGCCTCAAACGTAATGACAAATATCAAATAAAGACATGTCACTTGCCACCCAACTCTAAAGGTATTGTTAACAAACATCAAGTAAACAAGTGTGCACCACCGCCACCCTCCATTTTTATTACCGTATTTTGAAATTTGGCCAAAAGAGAAGAATATGTATATTTACAGGCTACTGAGTTGCATCACTTTTACAGTTGTTATGTAAAATTACAGAATATGACTGTCAATTCATTACACCTGCTTGCTGTACTACAGCATTTTCTTAACTCCAACTGTGCAAACATAATCACAGTTAATTCACTGCTTTGCCATAGTGCTGGTGATCTCACCTCAGAGACCAGCACGCCAGCACCATCATGATGCCCAGCAGAGCCGAGTATACCAAAGAGCATGAGGAAGTACCAGTCAGGATAGAAGACGCTGGGAGGACCAGTGGAGACCATAACCATTAAACGGACATCATGTGTTTTTCAGACTTTTTTTTATTTTTTTAACGCCATTTTTCTTTTTTTTTGTTGTGTTAGTTTGTAGAAATGAGCAGATATACACGTGGGCCCAAAAATATTTTGACAGTGACACAAGTTTTGGCATTTTAGCTGTTTACCAAAACATATTAAAGATACTCTCTGCTTTAATTGGAGGGTATTCAAATCCTAATTGGAGGAAGGGTTTAGGAATTACAGCTCTTCAATATGAAGCTGCCCCTTTGGGAACAAAAGTAATTGGACAATTATCTCAACAGCTATTTCATGGGCTACATCGGCTATTCCCTCATTTATCCATCATCAGTTAAGCAGGTAAAAGGTCTGGAGTTTCTTCCAGGTGTGGCATTTGCATTTGGAAGCTGTTGCTGTGAACCCACAACATACGTTCAAAGGACTGTCCTCCCATCTTGTTTAACGCTATTGGAAATCTGACCAGCAGGGCCTCCTCCTCAACTGTAACCAACCGGCTATCCTGTTTGTTTGTGCCAACTGCAGCACCCTCTTACGAGTGCAAATTCTAAGCTTTGCCATCCAGACTTCAAACGGAGACTCTCTCAGCTTTGCTTTGGTATTTAGCTCATTACACTGTAAATACTGTCTGACCAGAGGAGGGTGGGTCTCTCCTTGTGAGTCTTGCTTCCTCCCAAGGTTTCTTCCTCCAGCCTGAGGGAGTGTTCCTTGCCACTGTTTCCTCTGGCTTGCTCACCGGGGGATATATGTTGTAACTGTCTGTTTTCAAAACTTCTTAAAGCTGCTTGTGACAACATTGTTGTAGAAAGCGCAATACAAATAAACTTGAATTGGATTGAATTGAATGGAGTGAGAAGCCAAAGGACGGGTGGCCTAAGTGGCATGGAGGTGGGCTGGAGCGCAACGAGTGGGCATCTCAGGTCAGGGATGGGCAAGGGAAGACTGGAGGAGCGAGAAGAGGGCTTTTTTGGAGGCCGAGCAGAAGAACGGGATGCTGCAATCCTGTAGGCTGTGGACAGAGAAGAAGGAGTGGAAGGCCCAGCGCTAGACACAGGACCAGGGGAAGGAGAGGCCGGGGAAGAGTGGCTGGAGTGCTTAGAGTCCAGATTCGGGGCCCATGAGCAGTTGTAACAGGGTGAACTTTAAACGCCTGGCGCTGGTGCAGCAGCACTGTAACCGCAGAGCGAGGCCATGAAGAAGGCTGAGAAACCGGCGAGTGGAGGAAAGTTCATTGTCCGTGCTTGAAAGACGATATCCATGGCGAACTGCAAATTGCAGGGGGGTAAGAGACGAAACGCTTGTGATGTTGAGGAATGGAGCGAGAATGGGGGTGCATATAGAGAAGGTAAAGATAATCAGGCCGTTCTCCAGAAGTTACATGGTAACTTTACCAAAAAACATTTAAAGAAGCTTGCCCAGTTCTGGAACAGCATTCTTTAGACAGATGAAGAAGAAAGCACCAAAGCACACCACATCCTCTGTAAAACATAAGGAAGGCAGTGTGATGGCATGGGCATGCATGGTTTCCAATGTTACTGAATCACTGGGGTTTATTGATGATGTGACAGAAGACAGAAGCAGCTGGATGAATTCTGAAATGTACAGGGATATACATTCTGCTCAGAATCAACCAAATGCAGCAAGGTTCACTGTACAGCGCTTTACAGTACTGATGGACAATTACCCAAAACATAATGTGAAAGCAACCCAGGAGTGGAATATTCTGCATTGGCTGAATCAGTCACCAGATCTCAACCTGATCAAGCATTTATTTCACTTGCTAACCCAAAGCTTATGGTAGAAAACCCACAAACAAGCAATGACTGAAGACAGCTGCAGTAAAGGCCTGGCAAAGAATCACAAAGAATGAAACCCAGCATTTGGTGATATCCATGGGTTCAAGACTTCAGGCAGTCATTGCATGCAAAGGATTTTTAACAAAGTAAATGAACATTTTATTTATGGTAATGTTAATTTGTCCAATTACTTTTGAACCCCTGAAATGAGGAGGCTCTGTAGAAAAATGGCTGGACTTCCTAAACATTTCATGGGATATTCTTGTTCAACCCCTTGAATAAAACCTGAAAGTCTACACTTCAATTTCATCCCAGTTGTTTAATTTTCAAATCCATTGTGGTGTCATGGAAAGCCCAAATCATAAAGACAGTTGTTCTGTAGGATTTTCAAAAATAGCTGCTTAAAAACAAACATGTCTTCTGAGATTATATATTCTGAGATTTTATATATATATATATATATATATATATATATATATATATATATATATATATATATATATATATATATATATATATATAAAGCACACAATTGTATCAATGGAGCTGTTGGATCATGAGTGTGTGTCTGACTTTAAGTTCCCTGGAATCCACATCTCTGATGATCGCTTCTGGTTCCTAAACTCGTCCACAAGGGTAAAAAAGGCACAACAACACCTTTACTTTCTATAGAGCCTCAAGAGAACTCACCTGAGTCCTAGGATACTTGGTGGACTTCTGCTGACGTACCATTACGAGCATACTTACAAACTTCATCAAAATATTGTCTGCAAATGGGGCTTTTAATGAATAGTAGGAGTTTACAGTGGTGGTGTGAAGTTAGTGTAAAGGTGGATTTACTGGGTCTGAGGTTGTGTGTATACACTCATGTACTGAAAGAGCCGACTCCATTTGTGACCACTGGGTCCAGTCTAGTACGTACTGTCTAAGTAGGAGATTTCTGGCGCCTTAGTGTACTTTGGGACTGTCTTGCCTTACAACATCCTGCATGTATCCCTCCACCATGAGTGGATTTTAAGGTCAAAATCTTCTCAAATCTATCACAGAACAGTATCTCAGACATCAGGCAGCGCACTGATAACTGATAACACACTGACTTGGATCTGTTTTGCAGCAGTTCCTTCTCAACAAACAACATAACCCAAAAGGGACCCTATGGTCCTCTTTAAAAGAACCTATAGTGAGGTGGGCTTCACCAATGCATCCAAACATTTTCACAGTAAGAGTAAACAAGTTATATACAACCAGTGGCCGCTTCAATTATCCAACTACTTTATTAGAAAAACGTAGCATATGATTCACTCACTGACCAACTTATTACAATCACCTACCTGGTATTTCCATTCACTGACCAATTCATTATAAATACTCACCTTATACTTCCACTTACTGGCCACATTATTAGAAACACCCACCTTGTGCTTTACTGACCATTTTATTAAAGACACTTACCTTATAGCTTCACACAGCAGTTACAGATGTGTAGCCCCTCTGTTGCTGTAAAGTACTCCTTCTACCACATTAATCACCGGTCAGTTTCTGACCATATCACTGCTGTCACCCAGTTATTATTTAGGTCGTAGTTTGTTCTCAGCAAAGCAGTGACTTAGAGATGTGCTCAATCCCAGATGTGTTTCTACTTAGCGCCACTAGATGGCAGCATTTCCTCTCTCCATCGCTCTCCACATCTCTGTTTGGGAGAAAACGCCAAAGAGTATTCGCGGTTGAGCTTTGGTCAGCTTGCACACTGCATTACCTTTAATATGTAATGGAGCCTTCTCTCAATACTGGATACACCACACAGATAAACAACCTGTGAGTATATTCTAAAGAAAAATGTCCTTTGTCTCAACAACGCCAGGCCAGGAGATCTATGAGCCTGTTCAAATTCAAAGTATTGAATTTGTTCATTGAATTTATGTCAATTATCGACCAGTGTCTAGCTAAGTAGGAGAGTGGAACTTAAAGGGTGGCAGCAGATGGGCTGGATATTGTATCACCACATTGTAGTGATTGTAGAAACCTAATAAACATACCTATTTGGCTAAACAAAAGAAGAGTGTTATAAAAACAGCACGCCAACAAGTTGTTTGAACTTTTGTACACATGTATGGATATTGTAGGTCAAAAGAAATCAAGCTTTTCATTCATCATTCATTTGCTTACAAAGAGCTTCAGCGATCATTGTTTTTAACATTCCTTTTATTGGCTACCTGTGCCTAAATGATCCTACCTGGAACTGGTCCTTCAAATCTTACATACTGCACCTTTAAATGAAACTACAGAAGCCATCTTGCCCCTACACCTCAAGCAGTGTATTACAATCTGTCACAATGACTGTGTGGAACCTATGAATGAGTTCTTTATTTTTCAGTAAATTACTAAATTATGTCTATAATCAGTTAAAGCAACAACTACTAATTGGCTTGACTAATCGCTGCAATCTTACTTTAGTGTTATTAACAGTAGTCGTGTGTGATCCACTCATAAACCGGTTGCTGAGGCATTATAACCAAAGAGCAGGCCTGTAATGTTGTGTATGTGTATGTGTCGTATGGAGATGACAGAGGGTTGGATGTGGTGCTTTAACAGGCGTGGAGGATTTGGATTGTTCTTTGGCTCTGGGTTAGCCCCCCCTGATCGCTCCTCTAATGGAAGATGATTTAGCCGAACGGCCGAGCAGACAGAATAGCAATTACCCAGACTTCTTGGCCTCACCCCTGACATTTCACTGGCTTCTGAGCGAGCGAACACTCAGGGACAGAGAAAGAAGACAAGGTGGGGGGGAAATGAAGGAGCGAGGAAACATAGTGAGGTCGAGGGAAAATCAAAAAGGCAGGAGGAAACAGATAGCGTGAAATAAAATAAGGGATATTTTAAAACTTGAACTTGCTGTGTGGCTAGTTGGAGATACGCCGCTGTTATTAAAGCAAGAGTTAAGTGAAATTTTTGAGTTCCACAGATGAATTTCCTCGACCAAGCTATATTTGATGTTCCTTTATTAAGCACTGGAGTTACAAGGCTAAAGTGGCTAATGTAAGTTAGCATCACCAGGTTATTAAAAAGGGAAGTTGCTGATTCTTTAAAACGTGCATTATTAAAGGAGCAGTATGTAACCTCTATCTATTTGTATTACAGCCTACTGAACCCCTTAACACAGCCATGTCTTCCCATATATCTACAATGGCTGTCCGGTCTTCTGCCTATTTAGATTTAGTTTGGCTTCTGCATGTTTTCACTTCTTCAATGTTGTATTGAGGTTTTTCTTCAGTTTTTTGTGCTAAATAATATGTATGATCCTCCATTTGTCAAAATGTGGGTTCTCAAACTTATAACAACAATGGTGTTCTAGTGATGAGTCAATCAACTGATTCACAATTGAGTTCATGAAGACAGATCTTTATTTAGCATTTAATTTTCCCCATAAAATAAGCCAAAATAGTATTCTTTAACAAGAAGCTAGGAATAAGAAGCATGTAGATATAGTGCTGACTGTGGCTCTGATAAGGAGAATCTTAGCTCCCTACCTGGAGTTTTATGTACAGGGCTATTGATAAATATGTGCTACAGTAAAACATTTAAACACTTCTTCTTTGTATGTCTTCCATAGATCTTTATTAAACACGACGGTGATTCTTTACAGCCAGGGAGTGATTTGTCCATTTTAGCCTACAGTAGAAACATTTCGACATGGCACTCTCTGCTGGAAGAGGATCTGCTCCTATGTAGATATGAAGAGCTCAATCTAAGATAATGAAAGCACAATGTTTTATAGTTACAGGCAATGTACACAAAAGAAAATATAGTTTCTGCTTATAGATCTGTCTAAATCATACACACTGCTCTTTTAAATTATCCAGAGATGATATTTAGAACTGTTAATACCATTTTAATCACATTAAAGCAAATAAAATGTCTATATTTTTGTTTTAGAGATGGTGACCCCTGGTTCCTATTACCACCGCCGTAAAGAGTCTCTAGAATCAACCCTTTCACACCAATTCACCCTTAATGACTCTGTTTACATCTTCAACTTTCCCTTTGAAGCAATCTCGTAAGTCTTGACTATAACTGTACAACACACTGTATTCTATAACAGCGGAGAAATAAAGGTGGATTATTGATTCCTCACTGAAGCTTTTGCTTTAAATCAGTGTTGAGTGGACTTGAGAAGCGCTCTTGAGGAGCGGGCGGGAGCTTAGACGCCATGTTGGTGTCTCTTTGTTAGCGTGTTAGCGTCATTTTCCTGTCATCTCAGGGCCTGGAGAACTGCACATGTAGCTCAGTTTGCAAGTGAGAGGTGTACTCTCTTTCTCTCTCTCTCTCTTTCTCTCTCTTTCTCTCATCTCCCTGTCTCGCTCCTTTGGAAGGCATGAATATAATGAATTGAAGAATTAAAGCTAATGGGACACAGCCCAGCGACAGGCTTACAAGAGGGTGCAAAATGGGCCGCCACTTCAGTCCAAATTGCCCGTGGTGCCATTCAAATGCCAGGCTGGCATTTAAAGCTCGTCTCACCTCTCTCCGCATTCGCCACAGTCAGCCCGAGTCTCCCTCGCTCCCTTTCATCGCACGCTTTAATCGCAAAACGCCGCTCTGCACCACTTTATAGCGCCTGGCTTCATCATGCACCTCACACTGACAATATTAAGAGGGTTTCGAGGAATTTAAGCATCTTTTCTCAAATGCAGTCCATCAGGCGGCGTCTGGGAGGTTGCTTGTTTACTTTTTGCAATGGCGCTACAAAGCTAACGTAGCTAGCGATTAGGGGAGAGTGGGGTGGGTCGGCTTTCACCCACTGCCACAGATCCCAGTTATGCTATTAAAAAAACAGGAAACATGGGGTTAGTTGGCACATGTTATGGAGGCCGGTTAGTCCATACAAGGAAACCAAGTTTGGAATTCATAGTATTTGTGATGTCACACAGCACAAACATTTGCATACATCTAGCCAATCGGCCTTCAGCAGTTTAGCTCCACCTACTCGGCACAATACAGAATACAGCTTATTTACATAGTGAGTTTTAATTCTACGGAAATGGGAACATTATGACTGTTTTGGTGCACAGGTGTTATAAGCTCATGGGGGCAAAAGCTTAGGAGCCCCTGAAGATAAATCAACACATCTTCTACAGAGACTCACCTGCCAAGCTAGACGCATGCAAAACAGCAAGTGCGCATTTTGACATTAAAGTGCATTGCTATAGTTTGTCACCTTGAACTATGCAAAAAGCTGAAATATTCACTACCGACAGGGTTCCCATCAACTGTAGCGGTGGAATAAACTGAATGTTTATTTCTTTGGGAGAGGAGTATTGTACAACAACATATCCTCCTGCCTTCCACCAAATTAAAGAACAAGCTACACTGATAATCTTTTTTTTTAGTCACTTTTATGGGGCTTCATTTTACTGCTGCTTATATAACGAAGGTTAGAGATTCAGTCTTGTGATGGGAAAGTCGCCAGTTCAAACCCCTAGGCCAGCAGCACATGCCCTCGAGCAAGGCACCTAACCCCCAACTGCTCCCCGGGTGCCGTGGATAGGGCTGCCCACCGCTCCGGGCAAGTGTGCTCACTGCCCCCTAGTGTGTATGTTCACTGTCTATGTTCACTAGTGTTTGTATATGTGGGTGTTTCACTGCAGGGATGGCTTAAATTCGGAGGTTGAATTCCACTGTGTGCAAAACACAAGTATTTTTTCAAAGCAAATTTGTATTATATATTTATAACATGTTTTTAAAGGTTGGCAGGTTTGCGCACTATTACTGTTTATTTGCTAAATTCAACATGTTGGTGAAATATTGGTTAACTCAGTATCTAATTAGAACTAAAATGTGCAGACAATGTCATATTTAGTTGTGTTCTCTGTAGAGGATGTAGCGTATGTTCAGTTAGAGTATCAACAGAACAAGACATTTGATCATAGGTGTTTACAGCTCTAACTATGTGTACTGTGTGTCCTGTATACTGGGAGTGAAGGGTACTTTTGTTCCTTTGTAATGCAAATATACACATACAAATATTTATCCTTGGCTGAACTACTGCTGTAATGCTTTTACGTCTCACTTACAGACCTAACTTTCCTCAAACATGTAAAAAAAGAAGCATGCATGTTATGAAATGATGAAAGCATTAAGAAACAATAAATGAAAGGCCTTAGTTTGCACATAAACACAACCACAACAGCGGCGCTCCTGCTGACTGCTAGCGCGTGGAAGCTAAATCTCAGGTGATGGCACACTAAAGCGACGGATCTGCGCAAATCCTTTACAGTGCAAATGAAACACATCGCATCACGGGCTGGGATTAAATGCCTGTCATATGAGCCTCACCAAAATTACAACCTAATCAAGCAGGCTAACGCTAGGCCTACCGCTTCCCTTCACCCATTTTCATAGACAAGCCTGTATACCTAAACCCAGCTCAAGGCTTCCTCCAGCAGATCAGCTGGTTCATCCTCCACTGCTACTAAATGAGAAGAAAGCTGACTGATGTATTATCAATTTCCCAACATCCCAAGCTTTGGCCTAAGTTTGCCTCTGTTAGCACTGTATTAGTTACCTCATTACCAGCGATCAGGGGTATAAATACATAGTTTCGCAGTAAAGGAGCGAGATGCACAAACTAACGCTGGCCAAAATGTTGTATTATGTGTAAGCAGTACAGGATAGTTTCACATGAAGAAGCTAGAGTGGTATGTTTTATCTCTACATGGCGGTCTTTGTGAAGAGGGTTCTCACCCCTACCCTTTTACCTCACATTGCTCACTAGTAGCAGTAGTAAAAAGACAAGAGTTATTGAGAGAGCAGGACTCAAAAGGATGTGTAGCCGTCAAGAAGACCCCACTGAGAAAAAAAGATTCTTAATCATTTTGACAAGTAATTAAATACTTGGGGCTTTGCACAGAATTTCACATACAAGATAAATCAAACCAACCAAAGTTTAGTATTCTTAACTTTCAATCTAAATCATTTTGGACAATTCCTATTGGTCAATCTGTCATGGTGTTTTAAAAATATGTAGAAATGAAAAGAAAAAAATGAGAATAATGCAGATACCAGGTTTATATATACTAATAATGTATATCATCGCTGTCTATTGAAAAACAAATATCTCCAAAATTGCAACTTTACAGCACAGACCAAAAACATACTTTACTTTCAGTGTAAGTCAATGGAACCAGAACTTTTATTCCAAGCTATTTTGGAGCATTTCTATTGGTCCATTCATCATGAAATTTCCACTCAATGTAAACAACCCTTGTTTAAATGATGTAGGAAACTCAAAATAGCCAAAAATAGAAATACATGTTTTTTTATTGGACAGCAACAATATTTTTTAATTAATTGCCCATATTATCAGTTCCTCTTGCCATATGGGAGCACCTTGTAGTTCTACAAATACAGACTGCACTTTTTCTCTATATACTGTTCACCCTGGTATGAGTGGATCAGACACAGCAGTCCTGCTGGGGTTTTTAAACACTTTGTCCACTTACTGTACACTCTGTTGACCCACCTTGTAGAGACAGTAGCTCAACTCTTGCCATCCTCTAGTCCTTCATCAGTGGTCACAGGATGCTGCCCACAAGATACTGTCAGCCTGATTTTATATATATATATATATATATATATATATATATATATATATATATATATATATATATATATATATATATATATATATATATATGCTTACTTTCAGTATATATACTGTAAATGTCTTTATAGAAACTGGGTATTTTAAAAGCTGGATAACTTTGAATGTCACTGCTCAGTGTCTCCATTTTTGTTAATTGCAAAGCCGGCTGCCCTTTACAGCTAATTTTAAAGTAAATGGATATGAGATTTTATTCCGACAGCAGCAGCAGTATGTTACAGTCATGGAATAGTAAATATATTTGAACTTAGAATGCAGTATGTGAAGTTACACTACATAAATGTAAATAAGCTAATCCATTTCAAATGTTTTTGTGATGTCACAGCAACTAACATATTTACATAGGAACCTGCCAGTTAAGGCCACAGCACACTCTTACACAGCGTGTATGGGCAGGGCTGAAAAGAGGCTCAACAAAGAGCAACCAATAAGAAGATATCTCATTTGCATATATCAGTCTTAAAGGCGCAGTAACACAAACAGCCGATTATGTAGAGCTGCATTATAACCGGTTGTTGTAACTTATAATCAAACTTAGAGCCACGTAGGTTAAATAAAGCAGAACTGCTCATGAGCAATCACAAACTGTCTGTGTAGCCGGAGAGCAGGACTAACCGACGTGTCATGTCGAGGAATAATTTAAAGTTGAGCGAGAGAGGCAGAGAAAGAGCAGCGGAGGATAAAAGATCAGTGTCTGAATGATTCCTCCTCACAAAGCACGAAAGCAGCTGTGGACGGACGTTCCGCTCCACTTCAGACGCACAAAGGAGGAAGGCCACTTTCTCAGTGAGAGGGATAGAAAGTAGACAGAGAGAGAGAGAGAGAGAGAGAGAGAGAGAGAGAAAGAGACAAAGAGATAGAAGGAGCAGAGAGGTAGCGAGCAGAGAGACAGAGAAAGAGAGAACAGGATCTATCTATCTATCTATCTATCTATCTATCTATCTATCTATCTATCTATCTATCTATCTATCTGTCTGTTGAATAACGGAATAATATAGAATCACTTATCATAATAAATAATGCATTGTTACTACTATTACTATTATTATTGTATAAAATGATTAAATTATAATGATATTTTAATAATGATCCATCAACAGCATTTTTTCTTCTAAAGTGATCAGCCTTTAGAACCACGTTCCGGTTATGAATGTAATTAGAACGTCATTGAATGAATATTTATAAATATTTATTTTCATAATTCCTGATTCTGGGTTGATGAATCAGTGAGTCAGTGATTCAGTCAATCAATCAGCGAGTCAGTCAGAATTAGCGAGATCAGTGAGATCACTCAGTACGTGAGTCACTCAGTGACAGAGTCGGCGAGTCATTGAATCAGTGAATTAATTAAAGAGAAAGTCAGTGAATCAGTGAGTCTGTCTATGCGACAGTCAACGAGTCGGTGAGTGAGCGAATCAATTAGTTGGTCAGTGAGTCAGTGAATCAGTGAGAGAGGTCGACTCCTGTTGGTTGGCTCACTAAGTGGTCCAGGCAAAACACGCTCTACTTGGAGACAAAACGTGACCTTTGACCTGTCGGTGGGGAGTCCAGTCAGCAGCTGTCTGACCGGACTCTGTCACAGAGCGCTACAGAACACATGCTGGAGAAGGAACACAAACATGCACATTCAGCCACCACCCTCCGACGCCCACCCCACAAGACCCCCTTCCAAAACCTGCACTAGCACATACAGTCTCTCAGACATGCGGTGTGTTGTGCGTGACTAGGACTGTCAGTTTCTACCACGTGGTTTTATTCTTAACTCTAAGTAAGTGAGAGGTAGCAGCGTGTGAAGTTAACACATACACTTCGTCATGCAGTAATGACATTATATCATTATTAATAACAATATCATTATTAATAATGACAGATTATAGGAGTTACTACTACTGTAGATAGAACTTTGTTAGTTAGAATATATATCTATATAGTTGTGGGAAAAAGTTATATACGTTTTCTGTGAATTATGTGTAATTTGTTTTTACTTAGCAAATAAACAAATACAGAAATTTGAACTGGGGCTCTTTTACATGCGACTGTACAGTATTTTTATGAATTATATGCTTTTTGATAGACAGGTAAATTTGGTTCAACATTCTCAAACATTGACAGATTGCAGGTCGCGTGCTTGTTTCGTTGTAACAAGTGCTTCGTTGGTGCACAACCAAGAAAAGTACTTTATGCTGAAACAAGGAATTCAAGTTTTAGGTTTAGTTTCGTTCAACCTAAAATGACTTAGATTAAAAGAATCATTCATTCAAAGCACCCTTTGTAGGTGGAGTGAAAGTGGTTTATTCGCCTGTTACCGCAACGAATCGTATTTTACGAATAGACATTTAAAAAACCTAATTAAAGATTCGAGAAACATCTGGAAAACTCTTTAAAACAGTTCCACAATTTATTCACAGAGGTCACACTCCTGATATAAAGAAATTCTAGATTATTTTGGTGCATGCTGTCAGAATAGACATTGTTTTAAAACTGTAAATCCCCACTATGATTGAAAAAACAAAAATAAATAAATAAATAAATAAAACTAGACACATCGCCAAAATGATAAAACACTCAGATTTTTGTTCTGAAATCGATGCGATTCCGTCAATTTCTTCAAAACAATAAACATCTCTCCTTGCGAAGTTTTGAGCGTTAAGAGAAACAGAACACGGAGAGGAAAAGACACATGTTGCACTTGAGAAAGGAGGAATGCAACAGGAGTGAAGAGAGGAAATAGAGATCTAACACAGATCCATCCTCCAGACACGTAAATCATTTTCTTTCATTTCTGCAAATAAACACGACTGAAAGATTTTCAGAAGCCCATCACAGATACACTAGTCTTTTGTTGACGTTGGCCCCCGCTACTCAGCATGGTTCAATGTAAAGAGGGCGATTCTCCGAGTGATGTTCCGCTCCTCCCAAAATACACCTGTACACACCTGAGGATATAAACACATACATACGCGCAAACCTCCTTCTCTTTTTTCTCTCTTTTTATTTCTAGGTCTCTAGACCTTCTCCGCTTCTCTCTCTCTCTGTCTGTCTTTGAAAGACATACGGAACCAAACGAGCTCGCAGGATAGCCGTTAATTTTTCATTAAATTTGTATTTATTAGTGTTTACTTTAATAGCAATTTTACTGACAACAAAATCACATCAACTACTGAAATAAATGGTTAGAAACTGTCTATAGAGTCATAGGCAAAAGTTTAAGCACTCCCAGTCAAATGCTGGATTTCCAATAACCCACGTTTCGGTCAATTTTAAATTTTATTGCGCAAATTCTATTTATCTGTCGAGTTTAACGAGTTTAACGTATACATAAACGTAAGCTTTGCCATAACTTGTTGCACGGGTCACATGTTGTGTTGACTTAAACAAGTAAACACTAGGCGCGCGCTTAAATAGGCACTTTTTAAAAATCAAAAAAACCTGTTAGTTGGCCGGAGCTGCACTTCTGCACACGAGGATACGAAGCAAAACAAAAGTTTAATTTTGAACATTTAAATTATGGAAAAATCGAAACTTATAATAAGATTAGTAAAATAACTTATAATAAAATTCGCCAAATACAGAAAACTATTCCGTGCACAACACAAACAGAGGAAACATGTGGGCTAACACCAACATGCTGATGAAAGACTGTACAGCAGTAACTTTTTATTTTCTTAACAAAGTCGCTTAAACTAAATCGCAAATTCGTCTGTCGGGCTTCCGCCGGGCGCGCGGAGAGATTACAGTGCGAAGATAAAGGGCTTTTAGCGCGTGAATGAAGCCGTTTTCTCCCAAATAAAGAAAAGAGGAGCTAAAGATGAGGAGCAGCATCCAGTTAGTGAGGGTGTTGATGTGTTTAGGTGGTGTCCACGGGGCGGTAATTGGGGCGTTTTCGTTGTGAATGGAGATTTCTCCACGGCGCGGAGATCACACGCGGCCCAGGGCTTCTTTAAGAGGAATTAAACTCCATCAGCTCTCTGCTGCCTGAGGATTCATCCGCTTTACTGGGAGGGAGGGGGGATCAGAGGCCTGAGACAATGGACAGGGGGGAAGAAATTAAAGGCAGATGACTATAGGGATTTTAGTTTGGCTTCAAACTGAGCAAAGGATCAGTATCGGCGGGGTCAGTGGACACTCATTCACTTTCCTCTACAGATCTGCATATCAGCGCCGCTTACAGCACATATATTAACTCACTTCTCGCAGATAGCAGCTTATTTTAGGGTTTCAAAATGCAGCACCGAGATCTCTTGAGTATTGGACTCAAGTGACACTCAGTGGTGGTAGTAAGGAGTTTAAATTAGAGTGGAATTTTTCAAAAGTACTCTGAAATGAAGTGGATAAGCTGTAAACAAGCTGCAAGTCAATCAGACAAGGTTGATGTAAAATGTAGAAGTGTTCACAATGATGTCTTACACATTGTTTTGTCAAAGTTTTGACCTAAAACATATTTTACATTAAACTACTTCAGCTTAACTGAGTACGAATAGTTGTACAACGCATATAGGTCATCATTTGGACACAGCTGGACACAAACAATCAGTGTAGAAGTTTATTTAAAACTGTCAGAATTAGTTCAGTGCTAATTCAACAAGGTAAAGAGCTCCTTCGACACTAATACATCAGAAGATAATTTAACACTGTAAGAGGTAATGCAAAAACCGTTCTGGTTAACTCAACACTTTATTAAACACTGTATGAGGTAATTCAACACTGTGTAAGTCAACTTAATACTATATAAGGTCATTCAATACTTAATAAAGTAATACAACACTGCATGAGTTAATTGTATCAACACTTTAAAAGATAATTTAGTGCATACTTGTTATATAAACACTGAGTTCATTGAGCACTGTAAACATTTATGCAAATCTGTAAAAGTTATTTCAACACCATACAAGTTAATTCAACACTGTGAGTTAATTCAACACTGTAAGAGTTAAACAATTTCTTTATGAGTTAATTTAACACTTTATGCATTATTTGAGCACTGTACAAGTTGTTGCAGTACTGTAGGAATTAATATAACATCATGCAAGACAATTCAACACACTAAGAGTTAACTCTGGACAAGTCAATTCACAACTGTATGAGTCAGTTCAGTACTGTCCAAGGTTCTTCATTGCTGTATGAGTCCATACAAAAAGTTATTTTAGTCATGTATGAGTTAAACTAATGCTGTAAGCGTTTATTTAACATTGGGCAAGTTAATTCACCAGTGTAAAACATAAAGGAAACACTGCATGCTGTGATTAATTTAACACTGTATGAGTTAGTTTAATGTTGTAAGAGGTTATTGAACACTATACTAGTAAACCCTACATGTTCATTCAACACTGTAATAGTTCTATAATAATGTAGTAATAATGCTGTGTGAGTTAATCAAACACTACAAAGTAATTCAACGCTGTGTAAGTGGAGTCAACATAGTACAAGTAAATGAAACACTATACGAGATAATTCAACACACTCAGCAGTTTAACGCTGTACTAGTCAATTCAACACTGTGCTAGACAATGCAACACTGTATGAGATTATATATTTGCTATATGAGTAAATTTGAATTTATTCAGCTCTATATGAGTTAATAAAAGTATTTAAGAGTTAATTAAACTCTATAAAAGAAATACTACTAGAGTTCATTCGAATTAACACTTTGAATCCATTCAATACAGAATTTTTTCAGCACTTTATGAGTGCTTCTATGAATTAAACACTAGAATAGTTCATTCGAATCAATTCAGTACTAAGAGTTTCAATTCAATACTTAAAGACATAATTCAGCTCTGTATGAGTTAATTCTACACAATAAGAGTTCCTTCGTGAAATACTACACGAATTAAATAGATGAATGAAATACTAGAAAAGTTCACTAGTATCGCTTCAGCTCTGAGTTTATTCAATACTGCACACTATGAACAGAACCTTTAGAGTTTAGAGTTACTCTAAATTACATACGGGTTCCTCTAAACTCATGTTGGTTGGTTGTATGTGTGTTATGTTGGTTCTCGCGCTGGTTACTGAAGCTGGGCTGAAACTGAGTGCGCGTGAAGGCCAGCTGTCCTCGCGGCTCTGTTCCGCTCAGGCTCGCGGGGGGCTCGGGCTCTTTTTCACATGGCAGGGTGTCAGAGTGGATCGCGCGGACGGGCTCTGACTGACCGCGCCTGTGCGCTTTAGCCAGACCAAGTAAGGGAGGGCGCGTGCTCCCCTACAGCGGACTGTGTGAGCGCTGGGATCAATGAGGCGCGCGCACACACCGGCGCGTTCATTCACAAATCCGCTGTGCGCGCCCTCTCCCACTGCAGTGCAGCGACCGCCCCCAACCCCCCCCCCCCCCACCACCACCACTACTACACACAAACACACACCAAAACACAAGAAACCCGCACAGCTAACACCAATCAATAAAATCAAATAAAAGTCCTAGATACTTTTCAATATAGTGGAGTTAAAAATATCCAATAGTTTATAAATCTAATTAACTTACCTTGAGGGTCACAGTGAAGAGCAAGCAATAGCAGCACAACCTCCTATACATGTACAGATAATAAAGAGCTAAAAGTATGCAAACAAAACCTAATATAGCTTAGAAATAATGTTTTCATGGCTAAGCTGCTGCAATCGGCTGCCACTCGCACGGCACCATCTTGGATCTAATATTATTAATCAAATATTATTAATGTTGTGATTATTTGCATAGAAATTAAATTATAATTGTATTGCAGTGTCCCTGTGATGGACTTGGTGGCCTGTACATTTCCTGCCTTCCTCCAAATGAGTGTTACCTACATTGGTGTCAGAAGTGGGAAAGCCGCAGGATAGGAATGGCACTGCCGTGACATTTTAAAGAACAGTGGCAAAGAAGAAGAACGATAGCAGCCAAGGACTGGCAAACTAAAGGCAGCTTGGAGGACACCTGGATATTTCTGTATGTGTATGTGTGTGTGTGTGTACCTGCATTCCACTCACCTTCATGATGTTTCAAACTATTAAATCCAGGCTTAAACAATATAATTATACACATTGTATCCACTGCCTTCTTGCAATTAGTTACTCTTTCTTCTCATTTTTGTACTAACAGATCATCACTGTAGGCATATAACTGTAATCATTAACGTCTAATGGCTTCTCACTCTTATATGCTAACAGAAGTCACCAGTTTTTACTGTCTGACCCTTTTTCATAAATGTATTTCTTATTTTTAGTCACTTAAACAGTAGCTATTGCTTAACTCCTTTGGTTCTTAAGGACTTTTTCAGTATGTTTTTAGTATTATCTTTGTATTACAAGTATATGCATCTTGTGTCCCTTTTATGAGATAATTCAATATACACAGCATAAACAGTGTCTTGTAAGCCTTTCAAACAGACTTTTATGCTTCTAGTTGTGTATCCACAGGGTGTATACAAGGGGAATTCCACCAGATTTTCTAAATTTCTGAATACCTTAACGGTTAAGATGCAAAGTCATTCAGAGTGCTTAACCTTCAGTTTTAGATAAAATATTCTGTCAAATCATGCTGAGTTGTTAAATCAATTTGCTTACATGGTTTCTGACGCTATTGAACATAGAAATGAGCAAAGTACAAACAAAAGTCAGCCTTCATTACACTCACTGCTAGCATTTATAGTTCTATAGGAAAGCTATATATTTAACCTCCATCACTTGTTAGCCCTCATTAGTCCTATAGCTCTATTAGTACCAAGGAAGTAAACACAGAACTACTGCTTTTATCTGTCTAATGTGACCTATAGCCCACAAATATCTATACAGTCTCTGTCTACATTATAGCAATCGGTATGCTTCACGTTTTTTCATTACTGCCCTTTGATCTTGGTTTTATGTACAGTGGGTGCTTTAAAAAATGGCCATGGGTTTTACAAGCTGGCCTGCGTATCGACCTGTGCTTTTGACAGTGTTGGTTGTAAAGCTCTCTGTGCCCTAAGGGGGATCAATAGTTCTGTTTCCCCTCCAGGTACGACTATTAAAATTCAAAAATATCATTCCCCTCCCCCCAACAACCAAATCTTGATTTTATTTTTCCTAAATTGCATTGTGGTTTGTACACCTGGTGATTTTTTTTTTCTCTAGATCATAATAAAATCGAGGGCATACTGGAGAAGATGTGTGTATAAAGACAATGACAGAAAATCTCTAACTCAAAATGGGCAGTATTGTTGTTTGTTGGTTTGAACATTTTTTAAACATTTTGTTTTTATTTCTGATAATAAAAGCAAAAAACAAATGGTTTTACATGAATACTATACCTGACCCAAGGGAAGAGGGAATGCTACAGGCAAAGTATGAAATACAGGGAGTTTTTGGAGGTCTGGGACCCCCTAATTAACCTCGAATCTCGAATGTCTCAAAATCAAAGTATAGGGGTCTCTGAAAATAAACCTTTTAAATTATGCTGACTGTTAGGGAAAAAAAACAGGTATTACTAAGTATGTAGAGATGCAGCACTGCTTTGCCTTGGGGTGGCGCTGTAGCAAATTGGTTCACCCAGTTGGTCTTTTATAGCCTTGCAACTCTGTTCAGGATATCTCTAAAAACTTTACAATGTGCTGGGGCGTGTGTGTAATTCTGAAAACTTGCCCAGATTTTCAAGAAATTGATGGAAACAGTGAACTTATTTCTCAGACTGAATGCAAAAAAGAAAATGTGCAAGTTCTCCATTAATGTTTGGACGTCTGCAATACCAAACTAGAAAAGAGCATTTTTGTTTGCTCTTTGTTGCCATTGAAGCTCACACCAGCCCTGCTATGGAAAGTCCATTAGCAGCTAGCTAATGTTGGAGTAGCCATAGAACATGGGACCCTCTAAACACCAAGGGGTGTTTGCACACTGACTGCATGGGTTTATGGACAGTTTTGCTTATGATAATGAATGACTGAAGTTGTTTTGTTACCATAGTTAATAAGTGTACTTTTTATGGTAATGAAAAATGTATCTGTTTCACTTTTGGGTCCGCTGGAGGCAAAGATTTAATTATGCCAGAGATTGAGCGCACAACTGAAGAGGTGCTTCAAATGTATCAAATCATATATCTAAAATGAGGGCATGCCACAAAACAAAAGATAATCTCAACAATAAAAGTTTGGACCTCCAATAGATGCTCAGACGAGCTGTGCATATACAGCATACGTGTTTATGATGGGCTGAAGGCTAAACAGACAAACATGCAAATAAAAATGCAATCAATTATGCGACATTTATGGAAAATCATTATATCAGAGTTAAAAACTATTCATTGACTGAGGGGTGTGCCAACACTGGACCAATCAGATCAATTGTCTGAGGCAATTTTCCTTATCATAGTAAATGTGGCAGTGACGTGAATAGGTTAAATCAAATCAAAATTTATTTGTATAGCATTTTCAATATAGTGGAGTTAAAAATATCCAATAGTTTATATACTGATATCGTCACAAAGCAGCTTTACAGGAATTTAGTGATGATAGAGCATGAATAGAGCATGAATAAGCAGAAGAAGAGAAATAAAAACAAAGAAGGAAGAAATAATAGAAAAACCATAGAAAACCCCCGTTGAGCAAGCCATAGGCGACAGTAGCAAGGAAACCTTGCGAGGAACCAAGACTCACAAAGGGGGAACCCATCCTCCTCTGATCAAACTACTCTACTCAGTACTAATATAATGACTGTACCACCATGTACTTTTGTTCAGCTGCTCAGGTGTGCTTATATAATCATAATATGTTATAACCAAGATTAATTGTAGTACAGATGAAGAACAGTCAGAGTGATGATGACAGTTAATGAAGGTAGAAGGTTGGTGGAAACTAGTTAGAGTCCAAGTTAATTTCAATAGAGTCTGTAGTGAAGGTTAGGCAGCTAGTCTAGTGGAGAAGGTCTGTAGGCCCCAATCAGATGTGCAGTAAGAGTAATTACAGTAAAATAAGCTTAAATACACCTAAAGATGTTGAAGTAACCAGAACTTCACAGTGCATCCTCCTGCTCACTGAAACCCTTCACAGTGTTAGCATGGTGGTGACTCTCCTCAGAACAGTGTGCAAGACAGGGAGGCTGTAGGAGCAGAACTGGGGAACAGTGGAGATCACCTACACTAATGTGATAGACACTGACAGGGGTGTGATGTCATATGCAGTGAAAATAAATACATCAGCCTATAGCCCCACCTCTTTACAGAGGGCATTTCATGGCAACACTCAGCTGGGACATGCAGCCTTACGGGACAAGCCCGCTGTTTTTTTCCGCCCAGACCTCATTTAGAATATTTCACTAGATTGTGGAATCCTACCTATTTTCCAAAATGTCTGACTCCTGAACAGTTTTGAGAAGATTTTGACACAAATTGTGTATTATTATATTATAAAACATGTGGAAGTTCACTAAAGGTTTTGTCTAGTAAATAAAATGGCTATGTTTTTGTTGTAGACATAAAGACCCTGGTTCACCACCACTGTAAAGAAATCTGAGTGACCCACCAGACTCCTTTGAATGACTTTTCTTACATCGCGACTACTGAATTAGGGAGACTATCTGAAGACCTGTCCAGAGAGACCAATCCAGTGAAAAAAATACTCATAAATTTGTTTTTCAGGATCTACGCACCTTGAGGTCATTCATAGAGTCCTTCCTACAACAACGTTACACCAATGTAAAAATTATGTCCTCATGAAGTTTTCTTCATCTGATAAACTAACTTTAATATTCGCCACTTAATCATATTCTCTGTTTTTGGTACTACCGAAGCAACTTTTCTTTAACAGTAGAAACAAGTTAACATCACTTTCTTATTTGTTTGTTACAGATGTTTATTTTATTAGTAAGTTGTTAGGTTACTTACATGTATTACATTCAAAACGTTTAGGAATTAAATAAATAAATGCATATGGAACGGCAGAGGTAAATATTGTTTTTTATATATATATATATATTTTAAATTATTGAGTAGGTTTAAAAAAGACTGATATTTCCAGAAATTGATCCCCAATATACTTGATTGATTGATTGATTTATTTATTTATTTATTTATTTATTTATTTATTTATTTATTTGTTGAAAGCGTCATGCCACCCGTAACAGGATAAATTAAATAAATAAATATGTGATGTAGCGCAGTGTAGAAATTCACTTACCAACAAAATAGAAAACTTACCATTTTAGCTATTTACTCAATTAAATATATTCAATTATTATTATTTGCAATGTATTTATTTGTTTATTAATGTATGAGAAACAGTGCGTTTTAAGCGCGCTTGACGTTGTATTAAAAACTCCAGCACCACAGTTAATAATAATAATAATAATAATAATAATAATAATAATAATAATAATAATAATAATAGGCTTATTGTTCATGTCAAACACGTGAAGAAGTTTGCGCAACCCTGTTGTGTTGAGTGAAAAGAAGAAAGAACATACTTTAGTGCTATTTTTTCCATTTTCCTATTTTTCATAGTTTCCTGAATATTGAAACACGCAAGGCACATTTTATGTTTTCATTTTTTTGAAACCTCCAAAAATCAGCCAATAAACAGCAATTGTGCATCCAAACGTGTATCTGTCACTTCACGTACCCAAACCTTTGCATATACGCACCTCATATGTATGAACATATACTGCAAAGAATTCGCTCCTGAGATATGAACGTGTCCAGCCGCCTGTATCCTCTGTCTGTAAACAACTCCTGTTACTGATCTGAGATCAGGGCTAAATGTTATGTAACTAATTGTAGTGGTGGCTATTTTTGAAGCTACTCTTCCCCCAACAGCCCACCAATTTATTCCCAACATGGAGCTCCACCTGCACTAGTACGGCCTTCAGAAGTCCTCATCAATCCGACCGTGAGGTTTAAAAACGTTCCTACTGAAGACTGACACGCAACGTGTCGCTCATTTACCTGCTTTTTCCGTCGAGTTGCAGGAGATTTCGCTTCACCTGATTTTAGGAGATCTTCTTAGTAAACACGTCCTGAACAGCTTTTTCACATGAGATTTTTTTAAAACTCTGGTTATGATGGGCTGTTTGGAGGCCAAACCCTGGGTCTGTATGGTCACTTAAAGCAGAGCTTTTATTTCCACACTCGCTTTAGAAGGTAAAGTAGACAACGAAGAAAGTAACGTTCTGGACATTGGGCGGCCAACGCCATGTCCAAGATCACCCAAAGCACTTGAGACTGCTGCTTTCTTTAGGAGGGCAGAGGTGAAGGAGAGGGAGGGGCGCGCCGTAGTGGAGGTGGTGGGGGGTATTATTTTATAACTATCCAAACCTTGAGGAGTGCCCTGATTTGTCGATTTTCCCAAAAACCTGAGCAGTCATGCATGCACGACTGGGCTGCAGTGTAACCTACTCACCTACTGTGTATATTTATTTATTTGTTTGTTTGTTATATTATTTGTTTGTCGTCTCAGCGAACGGTCCACTAAGCAAAACACCCTTTGAGATATTTTTTTCTATTTCTTATTTTCCCCAAATTTAGCCAACCGTGCTCCAATGGTGAGAGACAGCTTTTGGTAAGGCAAGGCTCCTCCAGCCTCCGCCCAGTTTGATAACCCCCTCCAACCCCCACCCTCACCCCAATACCCCTAAAAAAGAAACAACCAAATACATCTATAAAACTAACCAAAAATAATCAGATTTCCTCCATCAAACACAAAAACAACACAAGTGCACACACAGGATCACCTCAAATCACCTTTGCGGTGGTTCAGTCAAGAACGTGCACCAGATTCAGTTATCAAATCTAAACGCGTTTAGGTTTATGGATTCAATAAAGAGAAAAGGTAAGACGTAAAAAAATTCAAATGTTTTTTTGTTTAATTGTAAAAATCGGACAATTTAAAAAGGTTAATTCGCCTGACCGCAAGGAGCGGCTCCTTTAAGAGCGCGCGCGGCCACTCACGCATCAGGGTGACATCACGGGCTCCCTCGCGGCCTATTGGCCAAAGGCACGTGTCTATGGATACTGGAGTGAAACGTCACCCGAGATGGGCGGGGCCTCGTATTGGGGGAAAAAAAGGAAAAGAGCGGAAAAAAGCCCCCAAAATAAATAAATAAATGGGGAGTGAAAGTATTTGAGGAGCAGTTTGGATCCCCCTCCTCTTCCTCCTCAGTGTAGTGGGGCACTGAAGCGCGCTGCCTTTTCCCCTTTTTTCGCCTTACGCACACTAAACAAGCGGATTGTACCAAAAAGAAAAACAAACAAAAAACATTTTTTTTGCTCCTTTTCTTGCTGCGTTGTTTTTGCGCGCCTCCTAGAAGTCCAGGGTTTTCTTTACAATCTGGGGATAAACTATGTTTTTGCTTTGCGACCAGGACGCGTGCGGACTGCTTTCTGTCCCAAAAAACTGCTGATAAACAAAAAAATAAATAGCAACAAAAACATTTCCCTCAAATATTTTGCGCTGAAAGTGAAGCAAAGTGGCCGAAGGAGCGGTGGGAGAGAGCGGTAAAGGGTTAAAGGAGGGCAGAGTGGAGAGCGTCTCAGCATGGATGAGGGCGAGCAGAGCGTGCCTAGAGATGATCCCAACCGGGCCACCGACCGGTCCATCCGTCCAGCACCGGGCAACCCGCAGCCGCTCCCTCACCGGATCACCAACTTCTTCATAGACAATATCCTTCGCCCCGATTTCGGCAGGAAGAAAGAGACCAGCAGCCTCCAGCCTGAGAGTGGCCCCGCAGGGGCGGAGGATGGTGGCGGGAGCCCCGCTACGCCCGGACCGGGTCGCCTGGGCAGCGGCGGGCCAACCGAGGGCACCTCCACCCCGCACTTGGAGAACGGAGCGAAGAAACCAGAGATCGAAGAGCCATTAAAAGCCAAGGGGGGCAACAAGGAGCAGTGCCTGAGCAGCTCGGAGTCGGACACCTCTCAGTCGAGCGCGAACGCGCCCCTCAATCAGCCCATGCTGTGGCCAGCCTGGGTTTACTGCACGCGGTACTCGGACAGACCCTCATCAGGTACGCGCTCCTCTGTTTATCCCTAAATCACCCCGAACTTCCCCACATGACACAGCTCCCCGTATCTTACCGCTCAGCCTATAAAATCAGCCAAACCTTATTTTACAGGCGCAGAGTATTTAGAGCGGGTTAAAATGCAGTTCTAAGGCCTTTTGCGGCCAAAGATTATACCACTGCCGGATTAGCATAGAGCAATATCACGAGCCATAATAATGAAATAAACAAAGTTTGTAAAATAGAAACATGGACAATTGTTTTTAGTTTTTTAGATTTTGAGATCTACGATCCACGCAAACATATACGACCGCAGCCACAGCTAGCTTTAAAAAGCAGGCTTGATGGAGATCCTTGAAATTCCTATTTTAAACATTGCAGTGGGACAGAATGCAAGAGAAGCTGAAACTTGACTGATGTAAACTGCACAGGAGAAAAGAAAACAACCGCGATTTTCTTCAGAACATTAAATTCGATTTCTGTGTTGTGATCGCGTTATTATCGCAATGTTTCAGTGCAGCAGGGCCTACCGACGCGAGCTGTTGAATAACGGGTTAAAGCACGTTGCACTTGCGTGCGCGTTCGTGGGAGAATTTTAAAGTAATATTTCGCACAAAAACAAAAACCGCACGCAGAAGGAAGGGATGCCGTGAAAACGTCATCTGGAGGTTGTAGTAGGTCGGGGGAAAACACCCCCACCCCCCTTCAAAAAACAAACACATACTACAAAAGTTAATTATTTTTGGTTTATTGGTTTATTTTGGTTATTGGGCACATCGCCCTCACCTTTCGTCTGTTTGGTTTTTTTGGGGGGGTTATATTTGGCTGAAAGAGCGCTTGGGTTGGGTAGAGGGACTAGATTTGATTAGGAACCGGTGGATGGTTAGCTTTGAGCAGCTACAGTACGAATAGCGAAGGTACTACACCAGGCTACTGTTTATTGGAACGCGTTAAATGTACGTGTAGCACTGGCTCCAAAACCTTGCGGAGTAATTCAGCTTTTTATGGTCAATGTCAGGTTAGTGGAACGATGATTGCGACCCGCGTTCCGATTAGTCCCCTTTCTAATCTAACGTGGACGATCGTTTATATGTTCAAACTGGAGCTCGCCTTCATCCATATTCTGCTCCTCAGCCCCTCCATCCCCTGCGTTAACTATTCATGCGTCCCTCCATGCTTTACCTTATGACGTAAAAAAATAAATAAACAAATATAGCAATGGACGTGTTTATGCACACATTATATGCATGGACTGTGTGTTTATTGTCCATTGTATCACTCTGGGGCTGCACGGTATGGACAAAGTGACATTATGAATACATTATTCACGTCACGGCACCAGCAAAAACACCCAAAGATCTGATCGTATTGCATTACAGTAGTGCACTGCATGCATTACGCAGCATTCTTATTGCAACTGCAAAGCGAAGGTAACAAACTCAGTTCTTTAGGGTTCCTAAAGAAACGCAAACGCCCCCCACCCCGCCCCAGCCCAGCTTTGGCACAACGATATATCGCGCAGCCGTACGAGCCCATCAAGATTATTCACGCGTCCTCTCGTTTCCCCAGGTCCCAGGACACGCAAACCAAAGAAGAAAAGCACCAGCAAGGAGGACAAGCGACCGCGCACGGCCTTCACCGCCGAGCAGCTGCAGAGACTGAAGGCCGAGTTCCAGACCAACCGCTACCTGACAGAGCAGAGGCGTCAGAGCCTCGCGCAGGAGCTCGGCCTCAACGAGTCCCAGATCAAGATCTGGTTCCAGAACAAGAGAGCCAAGATCAAGAAGGCTTCAGGGGCCAAGAACACGCTGGCCTTGCACCTGATGGCCCAGGGACTCTACAACCACGCCACCACCACCACCGGGAAGGAGGACAAGTCCGACAGCGATTGAGAGAGTGAGAGTGAGAGAGAGAGAAAGAGAGAGAGAGAGAGGAGATGATGGTGATGATGATGGTCCTCCTTATATTTCCAATGCAATAATTTACCAAGGGCCAGTGGACAAACATGAACATACCAGCATTACTGAAGCTAAAGTAAAACAAGAACAAATTCTATTTGTCAACAGAATAAGAATCTGATTATGATCAGCTTGTTGCTCGTGAGGGGATGGGACGAGAAACCCACTGCATTCTGCGTCTGTCAGTACTACATTAAACTAGCTTCTCCGCTATCACACAAAACGCGTTTATTAAGCACGTGGGGGGAAAAAAAATAAACAAATAAAAAAAAATCGAAAAAACAAAAAATAAAAAAAGAGAAAAAAATCTGCTTAAATCCAAAGAATATTTTCTGCTGCACCCAGGCAACTGTGAATATTAATGACCTGCTTACGAGGCATTTTATTGTTTTATTTCCACGTCCGTCCGTTTTATTTTTTTAAATTAAAAAGATTTTTTTTGGTTGGGTGGTTTGATAAAAAACAAGAAAGATAAAAATAAATAATACATAAAAATCGACGCAATTTTTTTCTTTTCTAAAAGACATTTAAAAGTTTTTATTATTATTGGTTTTTTTTGCCTGGCTACTTTCAGTGAGAAATGAAAAATAAAAAAAGAAAAGAGTAGGAAAACTAAGAAAATCAAAAAATAAAAATCAACAATACCACGATAGCCTATTCCAATCGCAAGAACGAGGTGTAGCCTACTGCGTAGGAATAATTTTATTATTAATATTGATTTTTTATTAACTAAATTTAGCACCCATGTGTAGAAACACTGTCCTAACCAACGTGGAATAACCAACGAGCTGGGTCCATCCCAACAGAAACAAATCTGAAAACTACACTTTTTATGAAAAAGAGCAATATTATCTTCTTTTTGGTTTGTTTTCTGTAGCAAAGTCTGTTTTAATCAATGTATTGCTGCCTATAAACGAGTAGCACACTGACAATGATGTTAGCGCGGTACAGAACTATAACAGAAGTATAATAATATTATAAATAAACAAATATATACACATACATATATATACATATATAAATATATGTAAACAAACAATATAGAAACAAAAATCGAAGCAAACCAGCAGTTTACTGTATAACAAATGTTAAAATACTGTTTTATTGTTCATATTTGTTATGTATTTATAGAGATATATTGAGGGGAAAAAAAGAAAAAAAACTTTATCCAATGACCAGTGTGGCTTTTTATTTGAGAGTTAGATTTCTAAAAAATAATAAAAAAGAAATAAAAGGTGTTTAAATGGCTTATTTATCTTGCAATAACTTCTGTATGTGAATGGAGAGGTGTTTTCTGTTCCTTTTTTCTGTTTTCCGAGGCCTTTGCATGAAGATTGTCATATTAAGAAGGATTTATGGATTTATTCACGTGTTTCTAAGAGCTCAGAAAGGTTTTTTATGCGTTGCGGAAGTTTTCCATATACCAAAATTTTATTGTGGATGTTTTTTTAATCTTTTCATTTGAAAAAAGAGAGAAAAAGAAAAGAGAGTGTGTGAATTTTAAAAAAGAGAAAAATTCCACCAAACCGAACACACTTTGCCTTACCGAGTTCTAATGCCACCAGACTGTGTGCCCAGTCTATCGATCCCATCATCAGCAGAGAGCTATCTAGAGAAACTATCACACGTAAACAACAACAGTACACGTTCAGATGTATAATACGATGTTATTTTTATTTTGTGTTTACACAGTATTGTAAATAATTTGTATCGCGTATGCATTAATTGTGTAATTAATTGCCTCTTGAACTGGATAAAGAAATAAATAAATAAACAGGAAAGATAATACTCTTCACTCGTCTGGTCAGTCTGTATTCCTTGGAAAACTTTGACCTCTGGGTATCTTTCTACGTACTGTTGGCAGTTGAAAAGCTTTGAGCAGCTCGAGCCTCCCTTTCATCAAATGGGAGCTGCGACGGATGTGACGTCACTGGTTTGGCGCACCCAGCTTTGCCAAATCAGGAGAGAGTCCTAATGTGAGGGGACCAGTGATGAGGCCAATGGCACTGATCTGCACCCAGCCTGAACATGGCACCTCTCGCAAGCAGCTGGAGACCGCCAGCTCACTCTCTCTTTTTCTTTCTCTCTCCTTCTTTCTGGCTTTCTCTGTCTTCTCTCTCTTTTTTTCTTACCGTCCTTCCCTCTTTTCTTTCTTTCTTTTTTTCTGTCCTCAATGCTCTCTCCTTCTATCTTTCTTTTGATTTTTTTTTTTATCTTTCTTTCTGTTCAGCTCCAATCGGCACTGGGACAGTATTCAGGCAAAGAACCCAATCTTCACCCAGTCCGGGTGCATTATTCCATCCTATACAGTCACAATGCATACTCTGCCCCTCCTGTCCCGCCTCCAGCTGGTCTGCAAAACCATAAAATATTGTGTGTGCCATGACTTTCGCACAGACCACGTATTATGTTTGACCTCTTAAATTCAGCAGATCACCATTAAAATGGGTCTCTGCAAAGGTTGTGTGCTTACGCTCACTCCATACAGGCTGCTCAATCTTGCAAGAAGAAGCTTATTTGATAGGTCAGAGCAGATGGACAATTTTGTGCAACACAAGACCATTTTTATAAGAACGGTTCTTCAAAGAACCATGTACAAGAAGTTCTTCGTTATTCCACAGGTTTTGTATGTGTTCACAGTTCTCTTCAATAAAAACCCTTAAATAAGCTGTTTGTAAGTGCCTGTCAGCCTCTGTTGTTTATTTATTTATTTATTTGTTCTATTTTGCTCAGGTACACTTACATACCTTAGGAAAAAGGTATACAAACCTCACTATGCGAAAGAATGCTGGGTGTGAATATGGAATATCTACAAGGCAGTATACGGATCGCAAATGATGAAATTAAAAATATATTGTTTAAAAATATGTAATAAGTGAATATATATGGCTAACCAACAAAACGGCAAACGTTTTTCTTAGCCTTCTTTCACAGTCTGCGTTGGATTAGACCTTCTGTAAAGGTCTGAAACAGTACCACCACAAGCATTCGTTTAAAATACAGCTAACAGAGTGGACATAGTTAAAAGAAGTTAGTAGTTCGTTCGTTGTGAGTTGGCTAACATATTATAAAAGAAACAGATGAGACACTGACATCTGGTCAAAGTGTAACCTTTATTCTTCCAGCCAAGATACAACAAATTCCATTCAGTTTCATAGACATTGTTATTTATGTTGATATACAATGAAAGAAATAAACCAGTCTCATTGTGCATAGGTCAAGTACAGTCGCATGTAAAAGCTTCAAAACCCCTAGTCACATTCCACGTTTTGTTGGTCTTCTAAGTGAAAATAAGTTACCACATCTTCTACAGAGAACACACTTCAATACGATATAATTCTGAAAATTTACTGTGCAAGTTAAACATACTGGGAGGAAAAAAAAAAACATGCCATGCCATAAAATCTACAAGCACAACAATTTTAGTTTTATTCTTTTCCCTTAATATGTTAAATTTAGTAAATAAACAGTGATTGTGCATACAAACGTTCAGCAGTGACTTTATTTACACTTAAACAGACTATGTCATTGGAGTTGGGGTGCCCAAACCAACCTATAGTATGTAGTTACATAGTGGCACAGGCATTTGACTAAGGGCAAATGTGAAACAATGCTGTAAATCCAGGAACACTAACAGTGTTGCTGTTGTATGAAAACACTGGAAACTTCATTTGAGCAGGAAAAACATCAGCCTATTCACCACACAGTGTACCGACCGTGGAGGTATAAGGTTAATAAGGCAGTGATGGTTTATAGTAGTGAGGCAGCTGGAAAAAAGGTTTTTTTATTTTTTGTTCTTCTCTTAACTTTGGAGAAGTCTAAGCGCCCAACATGGTCCACCTGTCCCCCTCGCAGTGGTGTCAAGGGGAGTGTACGAATCAAGAGGAACGACTGGAGTTTCCCATGCGCTGACAATGCCTCATCTACATTTCCTTTATAGTGGGCCTTGTATGAGGAAATGACGCCCAACGGTCGAGCACAGAGGTGCCTGACTGACTCCCGTCTATAGAACTCAAAGTTAAAAAACTCTGGGGGAAAGAGAGAGAGAGAGAGAGAGAGAGTGAGAGAGAGACTCCAGATGAAGGTCAAAACCTCCTGTCACGGTCGCAGGTGTCTTGCTTTTCCTGCAAAGCACAGTTGCCAAACCCTCCCCTCTTTCCCTCTCCCCCTGTCACACACAAACACATGCTTACAGTCCGTTTAACTTTCCTGTACACCTGTCTGCTGCAAAGGGCCACGGCGGCGAAAGATTCGGTCTGGGAGGACCCAAAACTAACACCGACTTTGGTCAATAATTATGTCACTTGTTAAGAATTTATTACATGGATTCTTTAAAACGAGAACTTTAGCCAATCTTACCGGAATGTAAGCCATCTCACATTTCTCAGAAACCTAAAAAGACCCAAGTTCAGTAAATACATTTTTTCATAAATCCTTTTTCAAGCAGTAGAGGGTCACTAGCAAAAATAAATCTGCAATGTTTTCCCACCGCATAGTGTTCTACGGCACAGCCCAAACTATCTGTACTCTGCTCAAGAACCTGAAACACTAAAAAAAAAAACAACCATGGAAGTTGATGTGGTTCCTTGGAGGTTGTGTGGTACATCACACAAGTCCCTCAACAGTGTTACCATTCACATACAGCACTAGCAAAAATGGCAATAGCAATCATGTTCTGATTTATCTTTCGGCTCTATGGAAAGAGTGACCAACAGCGAATTTGCTATAGTTATGGTCACTGAACATTCCGTCACAATTGCTTTGCCTTATGTCTCGGGCAACAAGCATACTTAAATTCAGCATGAGCAATTAGGTATGGAACAGTCCACTTGGGTATGGAAATGATAAAGCACTTGCTCATGGATTTGTAAACGTACAACACCGTCTAGTGGTCAAACTCCTGAAATTTGATCAAACGTCTTATCTTTTTACTTAAAAGTTTATAAGAAAATCTAAATGCATTCAACAAGACTAATATAATTTATGAGCAAGGCACTCCAGAACTAAATGTGCGTAACACATTTCAGGCAAGTGTTTCTTGTATACCTCTTTACAGATGAGTCTACGTGCTTTACTAAGTCTCAATTTTGGGAAGTTTCATTTGGCAAGAGACTCCATTTCTTTTTCCCTGACAATTTCTGGCCATAGAACATAAAGCAGAGACAAAATGAACTATGGCAATCATGTAACGTTACCTGGTGGACAAACTTATGAACTGCTGTCCAGTACCTATTGGCTTTCTGTAGTCCAGTGATCCTGGAGTATCCCATCTACACCACAGCTCATGTTTTGCCCAAAATGGCAAGACAAGCACACATACTTTCAACAGTTTTAGCCAAGGTTGAAAGGTGGGATATATTCTACATGGCTACATAGGTACAACTTCCATTAATTTCTTATCATGATTTCACATTTCAGGATAACAGGCAGTGGCTTGACTGAAAAGAATTTCTTTATTTAGTTTCCACCAATGCCCCAGGATCTGAAGAAAACACTTAGGCTTACGTTTTATCAGGTTAAAGTAGCATCAATAGGAGTAACCATGCCAGAAACATTTCTCAAAGCCTGCAAAGATGTTAGGGAGTCATGTACAACCCATCTCCTACTACAAAGAGCATCTATCCGTCCACTTGGCCCCGCCATTTGTAAGAATTCATGGGAATGGGCAAATAAGAAAAGTAGAAGTAAATGAAAAGAAGAAAGTGGAAGTGCCACAGCTCTTGAACGTCAGCTTTGTCAAACGTCTCTAAACGCCATGATCAAAGTCAAGTAAAGCGCAAAAAAGCCAAATAGAGGAAGAAAGTGTCGGTAGAGTCTCTGCTTGTCTGCTTTCCATATAAAAGATCTGTACACTCTTAACCCCCCCACCATTTCCATCAGACCCTCCCCCCACAAAAAAACATTCCTACTGAGCCATTCTACCAAGAACCCCCCTAAACGCTTCCTCCGGAATGCAACCGGCCAGGTTCGGAAACGAGGGATGCGAGCAGAGGAGAATGGGGGATGACATCAGTCCAATTTCACAGCGGCTCTGGGACGGCCAGGCCCAAAGTCGGGGCCCTCAAACGCACAGCAGATCAAAAGCCAGGGGCAGATACACCGGCCCGTCCAGCAAAGGAAAGAGAGGGACGTCTAAAGCACGCTAATCCTCAGGACAAATATATTTTAATCTTGTTAGAATACAAGTTAATGCCACAGCTGGCCTACCGGACTGGGCCGAATGGAAAGGGAGGACGTTCTCACCTTTTTGGTTCATCCCTGTGGTACACATTACTGCTCTGTTGCTTTCCTTAATATTAGCTCACTTCTATTATCTAGAACCTAACAAGAAACAAGTGTAGTCTCTTGTTTCAAAAAAGTGGTCATTTCGGGTCAATCATGGATTACCATCTTCTATCTATCTGGCCACTCTCACTAAAGTTGACAACGTTGGATCTTTTTGGCTAAATATGAGAAATACAATGTGATCTATGCTGTTGATTTTGTTAGTGAAGCTGCAACAGTAGTCTAACAACTGCTACTGCCAGACACGACTCATGTACCCACAAAAAGCCCCATTACTTTTTGCAAACTACTAATCAACAAAAGTTAAAGTTTTTTGATCTAAAAAAAGACATTTTGATCTAAAAATTCTTAAATCATGTTTCTACAAAAAGTCTGCAAAGTCTAAATGTATTTCCAGAACTAAAACTTAAAACCAGTATATAACTGTTGGCTTTGTATTGTCCTCAGTCCTGTTGGAAAAGCAACCGATAAATTTGCAACTCATAAATTTAGATTTGTTTTACATCAAAAGTGAAGGAATAAAACATTGTATTATAATTGAAAATTGAGAAAAACAGTCTTATCGTGTTGTCATATATTAAGATTGGACTACATATTAGCCTGTGACAAAAGTATTATTATATGATATTGTACTTCTAAAATCTTGAATGGTCAAATAAACTGAAAAATTGGTGGATAAATAGTCACCAAAATGTCCAATTTAATTTCATTGTACCTACTGGTCTGTAAAAATACAGAGCCTGTTTCTTCATGTGAGTGCTTGCACTGGAGATTGCGATTTATTCTTTTTTATTTCTTAAGAAAACAAAAACACCAAACCAGGTGAATTAAATTTTCAAAATCATAGCTGAATATGATGAGCATATTTAATTGTTGAACAAACACAAACAGCTTAGACCCGCTTTCTACGCTGTCATTTACTTCTACGCTTCTTCATACAGTTTCCTAATTAATTAAAAGTCGTTCGATTTTAGTAATAAGGTTACGTCTCGCTTTAAAGACTGCGACTGAAAAAATTTTGCTTTTTTTAAGATTCTGCTGTTATGGGTGTTTGTGGCTGTTTCTTCTATTTATGTGGAGCAGTTCCCCCCATGGCAGAAAAAAAACTAACCCTAACCATAGATTGCTAAACAGGTGTGAGTGAGCATGTTCTCACAACTGTACTTTTTAAATATATAAATAACTTTTATCAAAACAACATCTGGTTTTTGGTACTAAATGATTTTAGGCTTGTTGTTTGCAAGAGAATGTATATACAGCCATATACAAGAGTTTGGGCGCCCCAGTCAAATTTCATCCTGCTATTGATTGCTATTAAAGTTAAAACAAATATTCAATGGAGAGCATACTTACTGTTTATTTGCTGAACATAACATAATAAGAAATAAAACACCCAAATGTGGCTGGTGCAAAACTTTACGTTATTATTATAATATGCTAAACTTGTTCTTTGTAGAGTAAGGGGTTGGCAACATGAAACTCTTCTACTGCCCCCTTGCAACTCCACAGCAGACTTGTATTTTTAGGGGAAAATAAAACAATCCTCCTTTTGGAGTAAAATAATGCTTTGCAGAATCAATTTAAAATAAAGCTTTTAACAAGTAATTGTCTTAAATGCTGGACTTAATGTAAACCTGGTAATTCACTGGCTTTTACCCTGAAGATTGGCACGTAGACTGGTAGTCACACAGCAGTGCAGACAACAATTGTGCCTATGTAGTAACTAATAAGGTGGCAAAGAGAAAGATTATTAGACAATTATAGAGAATTTAGAGACAAATGGACAGATTTGTTTGGATTTATATCCACTCCTATTGGTTTCCTAATAAGTTTAGTCCTTAAGAAGAAACTGAATATTACCAAAACGTTGATGACTAAGAGACATTTTACACATAACTGTTTAACTTATGTGAAAATAAAGTGTCCTGCAGAACCGTCCAGAGATACAAGCGACTATAGACTCAGAACTCAGCATAACCAGTAAAAGAAGGCTCCCCAATGAGAATTCTTACAGACAATAAGTACTGCAGAAGAATTAATCTAGAATAAACATATCTGAACTTGTTACTTATATAATATTGTAGTCTACTTTTTTAGCCTATGCAGGGATTTTATCATCTGTGGTAGCACATTTGCAGCAAATATATTAAATATGTTACATTAATAAAATAGATATAAAATATAATGGCTAGATCTTTGTTGAAACTGGTCTAAATGTCTCTTTTTAACATTAGGGTTGCTGACCACTGCTGAAGCGGATGTGGTAAGATAGCTTTTAGTTAGAAAATCAATAATTGCATACAACTACAGGACAAATGTTTCTAAAAATTGGCCAAAAATGCATAAGGTTGGTCACAAGAATTCCATAATACTGAACTGCCTCGACCATAGATGTGTCCACATTTTAGCTACTGTGGTCCTTCAGAAGGTGAAGAGTTGTCTAAAAAAGGGAGGGATCCACTGTTGAAGTGCTAACATTATGATTCTAAAACTAATCTTTCAAGTCAAGAAAGCTGTCACTGTTTGTCTTTCCACTTTTTCATGCTTGCAGCCCAATGACGAAAAAAAATGATGGATCAGTCAACAAGATATTGTTTCCTAGTAATGCAAACATGGATGTTCACACAAATAAAAGACTCAAATCCACACACACACTATGGGGGAGCAGTTTTTTCATTAGGGGGAAAAGCTCCAGTGGTCGTGTCAGTGACCTCCACGGAAACCCCAGCAGGACTCCGACAGCCAAAGGAAATGAGTATGTGTGTGTGTCAGGCTGAGTATCTGCTGAGCACCTTGGTAACTCTTGATCTCCCATGTATGAGACTTTAGGCAATAGGCCTAAGAAGTCAACTGGCTTGAGTGGACAAAAGGAGGCAGATGCATTGTGGAAAAGGATCCTTCTGGTCCACACGCAGACTCACCCATCCACACATAAAACCACTGTAAAAATCTGTAATTACTTTCATTGTACTCAGTATAGTTTTTGGCCATCTTGCTGAACCAAACAGGTGCAAAAACCTCACACCGGTCCTAAAACAATGTGAACCTCTGCACTACTTAATTTAATTCTTTTCCAGCCATTAAGTACAAGCTCACTCATGTTTGTAAGATAAATACATGATACATATGAGATATGAGATTGCCTAAAAATGTCCTAAAGAAAATGGGATACCTGGTAGACCTGTAAAACTGTCCCCATCAGATAAACAGCTTGAATCTTTAAGAGAGGGGAGAAAAGCAAGCTCCACTTTTGCTTCAGATCTAAAAACATCCACAGGTGTTTCTGTCCATCGTTCCACTGTGAGAAGACACCTCAACGCTAAGGGTCCGAAGGGATATGCAGCTGTCAAGAAGCCCTCACTGAGAAAAGGAAACAGACACATCAAACAAAGAAGCTACTGGTGTTCTCAGAACAACGGACTGACCACCCCAGAGTCCAGACCTCAAGATCACTAAACTTTGAAGGTTTTCTTGTAAAACTCAAAGTGAGCCTCCTGAACCGAATGGAAAAAGAGTGGACACAAGAAATATAGAAAACTGATACTGGAAATGAATAACTTGAACTTAATGGCTGTTTTGAAATGACGAATGGTCTCTGAGTTTTAATAATAATTTGTAAATAATGGGGCAGCAAGGTGTGTTAGCATCCAGAATGTTTAATCTATATTATTACATATTTTTTTGAATATATGTTTAAATGTAACGTAAAAAAATATAATGTGTCTGCCATTTACACTTACAATTTCTTTACTAATAGACTAAAAGAATTTGAATACACTCTTATATTACATTAAATATTTTTGTAACACCTGTAAAGTTACTCATAGTTACAAAGTTTTGTTTAGCAAAAAATAGTTGTTTATTATTTCCTAAAACTAAAAGCTCAAGAATTAAGGATGGAAAAATACACTCCTAAAAAAAGTACTGCATTCTCCTAATTGCAATTCTCTTACATAATAAATTCCTATAAAAGAACCATTTTACATTGACACTGTTTTCTAAAAACTCCAAAAATCATCCACCATGCAGCCCAAAAAACACCTCAAACACTCACTCAGGCTAATACCTACCCAGCATTCTGCACCAGAGATCACAGAGAAAACATAATGTTGTTCATTCTCAGTCAATGGCTAGCCTTTCATTATATTAGGATCAGGTTTTCAGCCCAAGCAGAATATATGAGGCATGTCCACGTACACTAAATCTAACAAAATTTATTCAGAGGGTCCTGGTTTCTGCTATACCTTGTACAAAATAAGTTAAGGGCCAAAATAATGCATGCAGGTGCATTTTTTTATGTTGGCAGTAAGGTTTCAGATGGATCAAAGAAAAAAAATATTATACTTAAAGAGAGAGAGCACTGTTCAAGGTTCACCAAACTTTTTAAGAGAGCTACTTCAAATTCTTACAGATTTTATTTAACAATTTACCAGAATTTCATGAACCTAAAAGTAGAGATGCACAACAGTACCAGTACCATATAAATTACTTAATTAAAAAGCTGCAATTTTGGCCGCTGGACCACAGATATAGAAGGGCATCATTAATGAAAGCTAACTGGGATAAAATCTAAGATTATGAGGCATAAGTACACCGCCTCTCTCCCCAGTGCGTACTGAGGGGCTGACCTTTCCAGGCTGGTCACTGTCAGCTATTCAGTAAATGCTTGTGACTTTTAACCTTATAGTTTTCAGCATTTGGAGACATAATTAGTTGTGACTCCTAATAACGGCAGGTAGAATTAAAAAGTTCATTTTCTTTCCTGAAAATTATCATTTCAAATTAGAATATTGGTCTTATAATATCATCAACATTATAATAAAGTAAAATAAAGAATTAAGCCATTCATTGTGATTGCTCTCCTCTATTCTACTACTCCAAATCTCTCCGAAAGAAATCAGTTAATCATCCAACGCATTATTTATTGAATCAATCTTTCATTAAGTTCTTAAAACCGTTAGAACTGAACAAATCTGCAGTTGGGAGTCAGAAACCACACACTTGTTCTTCTATTTAAAATGTTTTCAAGTTAATAATATTTTAAAACTGCATACATTTTCTATTATGTTTGCATTTGTTCTAATGTTATATAGTGTTTGGTATGAAAAAAAAGAAACAATTTACTCTACATAAATCGCATACATAGAACATATTCAGAACATTAAAAAACGTTAGAAAAGGTCTTTTTTTGCATGACGTGTGCATATCACTGCTCTCAGAAGAAAACTTACATCTCAAATTTTTAATTGAAAACAAGTTACCTTGTACATTGTGTGTAAACATCATGTTGAACAGACCAAAAGAAACAGAAATAAATGCTTGGGAAAAAGTCTGGTTATGCTGACTTACATTAAAAATAAAGCATGTATTTTTTTCTTCTATAAAGTTCATAAACATACGTACAATGAATAATTACTTGCAGGCATGAATACAACATCATAATGTGCACTATAATCTGTGATGGATTATTAATCTTTCTCAAGCAAAACTGTCACTAGCCTATCAAAAGTATTTTCTTTTTTCAAAATGTTTACAATAACTTAAGATATAAACAAGTCATTCAGAGTGGTCTGACTTGAAATTGTCAGATCTATAGAAACGAGGCAGTACCAGAAACTATACATCTTAGGAGATTAATGCCTCTACAAGTTCCCTCATATAAAGTAATGAAGTTATTAAGTGGCTATGAAAATGCTGCTTGATGTCTAAGACACGTTTTATGTTAGTTTTGAGAAGAGTTTCTGCAGGGCTTTGTTGGTCCCAAAGAAAACTTATTTGTTTCAGTCCATTTGTCTCTCTTATTTTCCACCATTTAACCATCATCAACAGTCCATACAAAAACTCAGACACATGCAGGTTCACTGGTGGTTTTGATGCTGAATAAAATGGCTGTATTTGTGCTGTAGACATGGCGACCCCTGGATCCCATCACCACCACTATAAAGAACATCTGAGTCGCCACAATCAACCATTTCACACCAAACTCACTCTGAATAACCCTTCCTTTACATTTAAACCCCTGAATTATGGGAAATTTTGAAAAAAAGTAAAAGAAAACAATGTTTTATACATATTTAACCATTGTTCAAATATTCCTTTTTTATTGTTCATCTATTCAATATTTTGGAAACTGAAGATGAGGACAGTTTGCTTATTTTGTCACAGGAGAAGATGCTCATAGGCAAGAGAACAAATGAAAGAAATGTACATGTTTACCTTAACAGCAGTTTCACCAAAGCAAGTCATGCTGTCACATCATCTTCACACCTTCACATGGTCTGCGGCACTGGGGACACACACCCACACACACCAAAGACACAGACAAAGACAGACAGCATCAACAAGATAACTCATTTCTAATGGAAAATCTCTAGTCCGGAGCTTGTCGGGCTTGGCCTTGCCACTCTCTCATTTCCATGGCCTCCATTTTGGATCACATCAACATACCGTCACGCAAGAGTGGAGCTAGGAGGGTCGCATGTGTCTCATAGAACAAAACTTGATGTGCCCAGCTCGCACATGCAACTCATGCACACAAGCTCCACTGACAAAAATCATGAAAACAGGTTAAAGATATTGGGGTTAAAGCAACAGTTTGTCAAGAAGGGCTGTTTTGTGAGCTTTTGTAGGTCACGCCACTCACGCCCCATTGCCAAAGAGCAGGACGGGTAAATGCATGCATCTGCCGTAGACAACACTCGGTGATATGCACCAGATTTTGACTCGGCAAAACCTCGCACCTATACAATGGTAACTAAACCACAAAGGGCAAAAACCTTCTCATCTGCAAACGGAAGTCAATGGAAGATGATGTTATCATGTTCATCTGTAATTTTGGACCATTTCTGTTCCTCCAATCATCATGAAATTTTCACACAATGTAAACGCTACTGGAATTTTCAAATTCTGTTTGAATGAATTAGACATGAGGTTTTGTTCCATTGACATCATATGCACCCTTACAATGTAAAAGATGATATCTTGGCAAGTTAAATCTACTCAGTATATCTAATATTTCCAAATAAGAGATTTGAAAAAAATATTACAAGATATAATAATGCATAGTGAAAACATATATAATGAGATATAATGACTAGATTTAAGGTACTAAGATACATATTTTTGGCACTGTAGCACAGGCTACAGTGATTAAAGTGATTTATATGAGAAAAAAACATAATATCACGATACCAGAAGAGATTTTCATGATACGCGTTTCATGGTTTCTATGGTTTGATCATTTGGACCTAAAAACAAAGGTTCCAGTAGACACCAAAAAACCGTGTGGAGCCAATAAACCAATTAAAAGCAGTGTACAATGTATTTTATTTAACATTACACTTTAACCTACAGTAAATCAAACTAAACAGGCCTATTGATGCAAATTTTTAAAGAAACATGAAGATAATCAGTGATGGTAATGCTATACCATTTTTCGCAATAATGGCAAAGAGGCGTATTGCTTACTGCTTTTACCAGTAACTTTAATTAATTCATTAATTCATTTTATAGTAATTATTATTTTAGTCTTCTGCAGATGCTCAGCCTGTCTCTTCTTTTGTTTGGTTAACTCGAAACCTAAACCTAGCTTCTGTTACCCTACTGAACCAAATAGGTATAAAAACCTTACATAGGCCCCCAAAATACATATTTTTAACAGATATGTTCTAAATAATAAAGCTAGATGTCTCACCTTTCAGAATGTATTAAAAACATTGAAACTTTGTTTACCAGAACATCAATGCATTTTGGTAATAAAGTGCCAAATGTAAAAGCATCTGAATAAATTTTGTGGGCTGATTATACAGGGATATTACCACATGGATTACTCATTTACTAATGGTTCTCTTTTATTTTCTAGAACTATAACAAGACCTTAAGAATCAGAATGTATACATTCAGAATTTGGTTATTAGAGTTTTCAATGTTTTGCATATTTGTAAGTGTAGAAAATATTTTGGCTCACACTGGGTTTTTGCATTAATGTCTGTTTTCCAGAACCCCTGAAAGAATGGACCAAACTACTGGACGCTCCACACGGTTAGCATTAGGTTAAGCATGTTAACTGTGGAAGCGGCAAAGCTGAAATTTCAGGTTCTTCTTCATAGAATTTAAATTCACTTCTTCATATTAGCTAAATTAAACAGAAGGCAGACAGAAATGTCCTTGTCCTCACCAGGAACAATAACTCAATGCAAACACCCACTGCTTGACAACATATTTCAACATTTTCCTTTTCCGTCAGCTACCATTCGGTATGTATCCCATTGACTGCATCATTCTGCACATGACCAGGTTAAAAAAAAAAAAAACAGCCCTGAAGTATAAAACGACAGGCTAACAGTAACAATCCTTCATTAAATATGACAGCATTACCGGGGGTACAGTGCTTCCGAACCTGAATTTCACTAACCTGAGCGTAACGTGAACACAAAGTGTGCTAAACAGAAATAAAAACCCAACCTGATCATCCAATTATTTACACTGTTTGGCCCTCACTGAAGGCACCTGGACCAACATTTGACACAGATTTAGTATTTCCAACACCACTGGGATCTCATGACGGTAACAGAATTTGATGATGCTTCTCCCTTGCCAAGCTTCTCCCACACACAGGCACACCAACCAAAGTCCCAGTGAATGTTTCTGGAGCTCAGCTGTCACTCACTTTTACCAGTTACACCTCAAGGAGAGGCTGGGGGGTGTTTAAGGGTAGAACATCTACATCGAGCCCTTCATGGCTGTGAAAATGTGCATTCAGCGTGGTCACCGACAGAGATTAGGATGATGGGACCAGCAGATTGATGGTGCTGGTTGGTTCTAATCACATATTTGGCCATTTCTAGTTTGGTGAAATGGCGAAAGGTGAAATGAATACGTTTCACACAATATTTACGCAGATTTTTTACGCAGATGTTTTTGTTTTAAGTGCCTCCATGCTTTCGAACCAGAGACCAGATTGATTGCGCTGCTGCCACTAGGACCGCTACACACAAATTTGAACTGATATATTTCAGTTTCTGCAATTTGTAGTTTCTACAATCTCAAGTTCCATATCCAGACTAATACTGCTGATGTCCCAGTAGTGTTGATCTTTTTTATATATTAATCAAAATATACATGTTCAAGTTGCATGTTTCAAACCGCAATGCAATTTCTGATAAGAATCCCAATGACACTGCAGTCTTGGACAAGGTAAACGAGAATAACGACTGAAGCAAGTGCAGCTTTTGGGTTTTTTTTGTGCAAGGGCCGCACATACGCGATGCATGTTGCTACCAAGGTGGCAGAATGAGAGTGGGAGCAAACGGAAGGCTGGTGGAAGGCGGGGGGTGTAGAGGGGTAGAAGAGTGAAATGGAGGGGTGGGTGGAGCAGGAGTGTTTCTCTGGTGCTTCACTGCGGCTGCCATTTTCTTGGCTGTGAATGGCTGGTTGGAGGGCGGGTCTGAAGCAGCCATACAGAGAGAAATCCAAACCCCTCATCCACCCCCCCAAACACTTTTCGCAAAGTACTGCTTTTTTGGGCTGATCTTGGGTCAGATACCAAAACCCATCTGGAATTATGACTGGCAGAACAAGCAAAAAGAACTGATCCCCAAGCTGACGAGAAACACCTCTGCGTGAAAACAGCATGGGCGGAGGAGGCACCCATCAAAAGCCAAGGGTACTCTGTGTACTTTCGTTGATAAAATGCAAACTCGGTAAATGCTATACCTCAACATTCAGTACACTCACCTAAAAAAATCAACATTTTAACATTTGATGGATAATACCTAACTTGCAATGATTGAAACTACCATACACAGCGCATTTGGTTTGTGTGTTCGTCCAGCAAGAATTTTTCGAGTGACATCAAGTCAAATGTGTGATTTACTGCGCAACAATACTGTGGCACTATTACCACCTGGACATTTGGGATATTGGATTCCTGCCATTTTATAAACCAATTTAAGCTCTGCAGTTTGTTTCAGGATGCAATGCTAAATGCTAATGTTAAAGTACAATATACAAAACCAAAACATCTTTAACCCTGTAACCTCCTCGTTGGTGCACACTACAATCCCTCATAACTGCTAGTTTTTTTTTTTAAGTTAGTAAACTACTTGCAAAAGTTTATCTTGATAGTCTACTGTGTTCTGTAGATGTTTAGTACGTTTTCATCGTACATTCAACTAAATATCTGTTAAATGCAACTGAACTAAATTCTAACCTCAACTTTAACTTTTAAATCTACAAATACATCTTATCTTAATGTTGCTGAAATCAACTATTTACTTAAGTAGCTACAGATCATCTACAGGGAACCATTCAAATAAGATGTGACCAAATTACTTATAGTATTTACTGAATAATACATCTTTAATAATTACATAAATAACTAAATAACAGCCCTGAAGTTTAAGGGGTTAAGTGCTGATGGACATTCCGACAAAAGAGTAACCAACAGAATAGAAGAACTTTACTCTGGATGGACATAAATTACTCTGTAATTTATTACTATATAGGCTCTGATAACTAGGATATTCACTTTTATGTGTAAACAAGAGCATTTCTGGTGATTGCTATTCTATTTACAACAATGCTACTTCATTATTAAATCAATAATCGTTCTTGATATTACTGTACATGACATATTGAAAGTAGGTTTCTAGCTAGAAAATATATTGAAAACAGTACTCACATATTTTTTCAGTTTTGTGAAGAAATTTCTCATCAGGATCCTGGTTCCAATAAAAAAATACTCAGCTAGAAGAAATAAAAAAAAGTTGTTGATGTGGACCAAAAAAAATGTTTTGATATTTTTTAACTAAAGTCATTTTCAGATGAGCAAACAGGTCAGTCTCCGTATACAGAGGGTAAAAATAAAAAGCAGCTGAAAGTTTTACATTTTACACTGACCAATGATTCAAAGCCCCAGGTTTCAGAGGGAACAGAAAAAAATACATTAAATACATTAAAAGGTCAGAGTTCACTCCGGATGCCTGGTACTTAACGGATACAGAGGAAACGTCTAGACGGGTCAAGGTGCACGCTGTCCCTTTTCCCCCAAATGCTTGCATTCAAAAAATGTCCACTTTCCCTCCCTCGGATGTGTCCGGAAGGAGGGGTCAGCGGTGGCCAAGTGCAGGCCATAAGAGTGGGGGGGTGGGGGGGTGGGGGGGGGGCTGCGGTAACCACACGGCTAATCAAAGGGTTGGTGGACTGGAGGCTCTAGAGGGCAATGAGGTCAAAGGACAAAGGGATAGATGTGTGTCCACTGTCCTTTTGTCTCCATTCAGACACTCAGACAAGCTTCCGCTGCTTCTGCTGACATTAGGGCAGAACCTTTTCACCATGGGGTCCCGGGGGTCCCGCAAATACACACACACACACACACACACACACACACACACACATACAGTGCGTATTAATGTGTATTCTTGCCTTTGTGGGGTGTTTCATGCCCCATCTGTGAGCAAAATGCTAAAGCTAAAGCACCATCATTTGCACAGCTGTTATGGTTCCTTGCGCTTGGTTCTCTATACAGCACTGTGCGAAACTCACAGACTTTCATTTATTTATTGACCAGTCAGTTATTTATTTCTTAGCATAATACATATTATCATTGTCCAGACAAAACTATGAACCTGTTAAAGGGCAACCTTACAGGAGAAGGAAAAACATATTTTTCCACTTTGACTGGAAGTGCGTTGAATGAGATATTAAGACCATGTAATGCTGAAGCATTTCTATTAGTCAAAATCTGAACACAGTCTAAACAGCAACTCATATTTTATAATTATGAAAAAATATATATTTAACAGACACGTACACAGAAGCTTCAAATAATAAAATACACCAACATATGTTTCAACATTTAGTGTTTAGTACAGCTTCAAATCTTTTCAGAAGACTCACTTTCAGTTTCTCAAAGAAGTCTGCAGCCACACCCCCAAAGTTCAGTCTTAGAAGCTGGTTTAGTGTTTTGTGCTTCTCACCATCCAAATAATACCATTCTGTGATGTTGAGGTCTGGACTCTGGGGCGGTCAGTCCATTATTTTGAGAACACCAGCAGCTTCTGTGTTTATCTCCTTTTCTCAGTGAGAAGCTTCTTAAACAGGTACACATCCTATAGAAATGAGCTCTCTTTTTACTGTGGAAGGATGGAGAGAAACACCTGTGGATGTTATCAAGAGCAGAGCTTGATGTTTTCCTCTCTCTCAAAGAAAGTGCTGTTTATCTAATGCTGACAGGTTTGGTGGTCTGCTATGTCTTGAGTTGTGAGGAGTTCAATTATCTCTGTATCTTTTAAGCTTCCTTATGCAGGTGGATTGTCTTATAACTAATCTCCTGAGAAACATCTCCTGAAATGTGAATAAACATTAACTAGATGTCCATTTTTGAAGTGGTGAACAAATCTTGAATAAGACAACTCATCAAGAAATTACTATGTCTAGATAATTGCAGCGTGTTATTTATCAATTCCCCCCAAATCCCTAGCCTACAGGATTTCAATGTAGCCTGTATGTGTTATTGAAAAATAAAGGAAATCATCTGTCTATCCAGTCAACATGTGACTGCTATTCTTATTTGTGCATGTATTCACTTACGATGTTCCTATAAAATTTTTAGATATACACTGTGCTGAAATAGATGTGTTGGGACGAATTTCTAATACATGTTAACTTTGTTGTGAAACACTGCCGTGCTCCCCCTAAACTAGTTCTAAACTGTTAAGTTGGGTAATAAAATGACATGGTGACCCCTTGGTTCTTTTCAACCCCACTGTAAAGAAATTAGTCTCCACAATTGCACACCAAAACACTCTGAATGGCTTCCCAACCTATCAGAAGATTCTCATCCTTTAACCAATACGTATAACCAAAATATCAGCTTTTAGAAAAATATTTTTTTAACCACCGCATGTTCATGTTTTTATCAAAATGAGACATCTAGTCCCCAGAAAGTGATAAATACAAAAAACACACAAATACACAGACCTCACTACGCCACCTGGGGCCTTCCTTTCCCAAAAGGGCCAAGCAGGGAGAGCTCCTGCTTTCTCTCCCTCTTTCTGTCTCTGCCTCTTTCTCCCTCTCTTCATCCATCTCTCTTCCCTCCTTCATTACTGAGAGGCTGTTTAAACACGCATGCAGCCACAGACACGGCAAACACTCCGCTAAAGCCTTTCAAATCCTCATGCAAATCACAGAGCCAATCAGTATGAGCAGAGGGGAAAGCAAAAGGGGGCTTTTTTAGGGCTCTGGATGGAAATAATTAAGTCTCCTGTCCTCTCCTGTCCTGTCCTCTGTTATCCACTGGACATGGCCGCCGCCCTCCACACACAATAAGGCCGGGGTCCTCGACGAGAGAAAAAAAAAGGAACAATAATTATAAAGTAATGAAGCAAAACACAAAGGCAGCCTTTTCTCGTGTTGTTTTTTGTTGCCGCCGTCAGACAGCGATGGGGGATGAATATTGCACATGCGAGTTCTGCTGAATCATTTGCGTTCTCCTGCTTTACACCTCAATGCCATGCACAGTCCTGACCTCCGTCAGTAACCACCCGAGGGTTGATTTTCACACAAAAGTGCGCCAAATTTTTGTTTCCCGCACAAAACTGGCACTGACTGATCGAAAAGACCTTTAAACAATGCAAACTTTAAACAATATGTAAGGCCTCCAGACTGGGTACAACACAGCACCACATGTCATATGGTGACGACAATATGACACTGCTCACTATACCAAACATACAAAATCTGTTTGAAGCAGATGCACATAAAACAATGATGTGCTACACTAACAAGCTAAAACCCAGTTTTTAGCAATACTGCACCAAATGAACTTTATTAAAAAATTCAATGCATAACATCTTGCAGCACTGTATATACGCTATATACATTATATACAGTATATACTATAATGTTTTGGTTCTTAAAGTACAGCTATTTTTACTATTCCTGATGACTGAAGAAACTTTTATTGCCATATTAAATGACTATAAACATATACCGCTGAAAAAGAAGTCCATTTCACTTCAGTTTAATTCTATTTAGTTGAAAGTCATTCAGACACATTAGATGTCCAGCAGTACAAAATACTGATGTGCTATAAACTAAACACAAAATTTATTAAAACATGTGAAAAACATCAGGGGAAAATAACTCAGAACACAATGCTGCTTTATTTTAACAATAACCTCCAAACAGAACTATTTCTGATTTGAATTGCCCTCTGGGATCAATAAAGTATCTATCTATCTATCTATATATATATATCTGTTTTACCATTTCCAGCATTCCAGCACCAAATAAGCTTTCAACTTTGCAGTACTCAATTGCAGCCTAAAATATGCAAAAATATATTTAAGCTTAAATAACACTATATCTCACCATTCTGATAACTAAAAAAGGCTTTCAATCTCATGTTAAAAGCAATTTTTTTAACCAGACTGGGCAATAAAGTTTAATTCAATTCAGCTCATTGATTCGGTTAATTAATCTCAGTTTACAATTAAGTATAACAATTTTAGGAGCATACTCTGCCTATAGGACAAATGAAATGACGCACATAAACATATTAACCAATTTCAAAGACAACAAAGAATAAAACGCTGCTTTATTTTAGCAGTAACCTCCAAAGGAACCTATTTTAGACAGAGTTGAAAACCCCCTCACTTAGATCACTTCAGAATTATAAGTTTAATATTCAGTAAAAAGTCCAATGCAATTAAATTTAGTTTATGCCTTATTTTAACATTAACAAAATGCCTTAAAATACTTCTTGAGCCTAAAGTAAGTCCAACTCTCATAATTTTTTATTAAAGACTTTAGGGCTATATCAAGTAAGTTACTAACCATGTACCACTGTAAAAACCTGATTAACAATATTCCAATACTGGCTTGACAGTAAATTCATATCAGGTTCAGTTCAATTCAATTCAATTCAACTGAATCATATCAGTTGTTATTACTCACAGCACTATTCAGGACAAAACACTTCTAGTAGATGTACATAAAAAACTGATATGCGACAAATTAACAAACACAAAAATAACAATGTGTAAATATGTTGAAAAATCTTAGAGATCAAAAGAGAAAAAAGCCTATTTGGACAACAGGCCTACGAAAAATAACACCTCATGTTTTTTTAAACTAGGAGTTTAAATGTTGTACAAAAAATATACTGGGCTTGATATATTACTAATTCTCACTGAAGAGAGGTTTTAATTTCATACCAAATAATCCAGTAACCATAAACCTAATGCTACTGTCTACACCACTGTGTACACTGTGATGTTCTTTTTCAACTATGCTATTAGTCATTTGCATAATAAGCATTATATCCATGATATAATGTTCATAAACCAGTAATGTCCCTGTTCCCAAAAACGTTTGTTTTAACGTTTTGATTCTATTTAATGCACTCAGCCCACTCATATCACTTGCTGGCTGCTTCAGTTTTGAAGAAAAAAAAGTTCCACATAAAATGTGAAGTTTATTTCTGCTCATGTTAATTTTGTTAATATCTTTAATACTGTTTAAGGTTCTTCTCAGCATAGTTTGAACAAAGGCGAAAAAAGAACAAAACAGTCCAATCAAAACAAGCTCTTAGTTTCTAACTCAGAGGAAGCAGGAGTTGACTTTACTGCTGCAAACCATCACCTGATATGGAATCTGTGATGCTGTACGTTATCAGCATTGCAAAGCGCTACATTTGCTACAGATTAAAAGACTGACTGGACAAAAAACTTGTATTAGGCTTACTTAACAGTTCACTTTGCTTAGTATCAATTTAGTTCAATTCAAACCTATTCCATTTAATGCAGATCAGAGAGTTCAGGCAAATTAAATTCAACTTCAGTTCAAGTTGAGTTCTGGTCCAATCAATTCAATTTATTTCAAATTAAGTTAGGTTTAATTCATTTCAATTTTAGCCCAGTTTAGATAAATGTTGTTCAATCTAGGTAAATGAAACTTTGGCCCAATCCAATTCAAAAGGCTCCTTCATTCCAATGTAAACCTTCAAAACACACCTACAGTAATCGACAGTAGGCCTCTTAACCAGAGAACCAGGGGTCTTCTTGTTTACAACGCAACTATAGCCATTTTATTTACTATCTGAAACCAGACTGTTTTCAATGTTTTCTTCGGGTACTACTTTTCCTTTTATACTGCATGTACCTCATCTGCCACAAATACAATCTTTTATTGTAAAAAATCTTCTATCATAAAGCATCTCAGGCATCAAGCAGTGAATTCATAAACATTTAATGTAATAACTTTCTTTAAGGGAGCTTTTCGAGGCGGATCTCTGGTTCGGCAAACAAATCTGCTTTCCTGTTTCTTTAAAATGAAGCAATATTCAATATTCAAACAATGCGATATTCAATATATAAGGCCTTAGAACAGGCTTAAATACTTGCTGAGCTTAAAAGCAGCACCTCAACCTAAAGCCTGAGAAAAACTTTAACGCCACAAGTGTTATGGAAAACAAACGGCCTTGCTTGCCATATCATTCCCGCAAAATAGACTTAAAAGCAGATGTGCAATGTGTCGATAAGAGTTCAAAACAGAAAGTGTAAGCATACTTAAAAATCTTAAACAAATAAAGTGCAGCTTTTCGTTTAATGTAAACCTCACAAATGCACTTATTTTATAGTTACTTTGCAGCCCCGGTCTAAAATCACATCCATCGTCGTATTTGACTTTAATAAAGGATTTTCCTCTCATTCCCACCTTCCTCCATAGCTGGATTTTCAGGCCGTTCACAGCGCTGCAAGGCGACAGACGCTTTGCGGCTTTTCTTTCTGACCGTGTTTGCCCCGAGCGCCCAGTTAATGAAAGTCTGGCACCAGTGTCTTTATTAAAATCGGAGAGAGAGGGAGCGAGGAGAGAGTGGTGGACAGCAGAGGAAGAAGAAAAACAGCAGAAAGCATAGAAAAACTCTTATTACACTGCACAGGGATCTTTTATCTTTCAATGAGGGATCTGAAAGAATCTCAAAAACACACCACTAAAATAAAGTCGGAGGTGGATTTTTCCCTGATTTTTGGCCAGCAGTCACCAAAGCGTGAAGCGTAATGAAATCCAGACCAAGACACTGAAATATTATTCATTTTATCCTTTGCATTTTAAAAAGTAACCTCATTTAAATAATGATAAATAGCTACTAAGGTTTTCATTCATTTACAGCAACATGGGGGCAGTTTGTGAAACAGTTAAAGTAAAAAAAAAAAATTCAGTCAGTCAGCCAAGTGTTTGAAGTTGGCTTCTTTAGTTTTGTGCTGGAGCTACGTGGCTAATGTAGCAAGTAGCAGAGGCTCACAGTCCATCAATTTAGACAAATTTAACCTCCTTAGGCTCGCCTGTATTGCTTCGGAATGCACTGACATGTTTTTTAGCTGAGCGGTCTGGGAAAGCAGACAAGCCGGACAATGGGAAAAATGTGACCATTAATATGTTTGCTGTAAACATGCCGACCCGCCTCTTGCAGAGGTGTGTACTCATCTCAAGAGCGATATTCTCCAGTTTACCGATTAATAAAACTTCTGATGGTACGTTTTGAAGCTGGGTGGAACTCCTGAACAAATACGTGTGGGATATTTGAGGGGCCATTTCACATCTGTATTTATTAGGTATTTCTTTAACACCATGTTTGTATAATGCATTTGTGTAAAGCCTGCTGGGTAACACTGATGAATGAAAACAGATTTGTGTGTTCAGTCAAACCGTTGAGCCTGAAGGATGCGATGCTGCAATAGAGAATACTGCTAAAAGTAACAAATAAGAGTTGAGTTCTAGACCAGAATACATCTCTAACCCTAAAAAACAAACCAAAATCTACTAAAACACCAGTTTGCATTGTTGTAATAGTGGTTACTGAATAATAAGTCATAAGATTAGTAACTGCATAACAGGTCTGCAGTTTACTAGACAAGCCTATAATATTATTAGGTCTACAGTACAATACTAGTCAAATATCTGCCGTATTAACATTTTACGTAATTTTATATACAATAATATCTTCTATTATGTGGATCTGACATTTATAGATGCTTTGTTGAATATAAGTATTTTATGAATAAAGTGAAAAACTGATGTACTCTAAATATCTATTTACATTCATCTTTTTTTTTGCTTTGCCTGGAGATTTCATCACATGATTGGCTCTCAGTATTAACTCCACAACTTCCTCAGTCTTTTCAGAACCTACTACTGCTCTGTTCATCATTCTAGACACAGCCAACATCTTTTTTTTTTTACTGACAGCTTTGTAGTGTCCTACAAATGTTTCAAAACCTGTAAACTGATTAACATTGAACATTAAACTAGTTTAGAAACATTCTACAGCAACCAAATTAAATGTTACGTTTTTCAAAATGCTAATTACACACTTTGAATACGAACAGGAGTTTAGCTCCTCTATGCTGGAGTGTACAATGTGATTTAGCACCTCGATGTGATTTAGCTCAGTGGGTCAACTTACACCTGAACATGACATCAAAATCTTCACAACAACATCATAATGAATAATTGCATCTTAAAGATTCATCTGAGGTACGAGAAGTTCTCAGGAATTGAGCAGAGAGGCCAAAAGCTTGCTGGAGTGAGCTGCTCAACAGGCCATTGTAAGACTGGCTCCATTCAGCATATGAATGGTAGCACTGACATTTTGCCTTTAGGTCATGTTAAATTAGCGGTGTGTGGCTGTGTCTTTAACCTTGTTTGGCCATGTGCACTCATTTGTCTACACTTTACAGTATGTAGCACTCTTAAAAACAGTGGCAGCAACCAACCACTTAAACCCAAATCCATCAGCCAAGGCAGGCTGCTTTAGTTTCAGCACTGGAGCTACAAAACTAATGTAGCTAACAAGTAATTGAAGTTTTTAACCCATCAATTAGCATGATGCTAATCATCACAAAGTTGCATCCCAGCGTGTGGAGTTGTTCGGTATACTTTCTAAAAGACTTGATTATGTGGTTTTTGACACACTGTTGATTAACATAGCATAGCTAGAGACACTAAGAAGTCTCTTTGTCAATTTTTAAAGACAACAGTGTCAGAAACCACATAAGCAAGTCTTTAAAAAGAACAATAGTTTTTAAGACGTGGTTTGCATATGAAATTTGGTGTACATGCAAATAAGCTTCCTTCAGCTACGTTAGCCTCAAAGCTGAAGAAGCCAGCTGTTGCCCAACACATATTAGCTTTGGGGTAAGGCTGTAGACTTTTGGCCAAAAACCATTGCTTTAAATCAGCTCTCACTGGCCATCCCCTGAGATTTATAAGGCATCCCAAGGACTTAGCATAAGCGCTATCGAACCCTTGACACACTTAAACTGTTGTGCCTCATTAACACAGAGAGGAGTCACTTTTCTTTTGATGCTAACCCGTGTGTTGACAGGTAGAAAACCGAGGGATGTGGGTTTACGGAGCGATTAAAAAGATCTCAGACAAACAGCGAATTAGCACTGCGGCCCTTCGATAAGAGACGGTGCGGCTTAAACACACAAACTATCCTGAATATCAATTTCACGTCTGACCTGCTGCCGGCACACGGTGCGCGAGAGCGCAGGGCTTTAGACCAAACAAGGCCTTAACTATAGTATCACATTATCTCCTATCAATTAGAGCCTAAAGAGGATTAACCTCCAGTGCAGAGGGGCTAAGAGTGGGTTAGCCAGTTTCAGCCTGCCGAATAGCAGGGGTCACTCAGTACCCTCATTAACCACAACCCCTTTTTTTCTTTCCCTATATCTCTCTTTCTCCCCCCGTTGTTGTCATTTATCTGCTAGTTTAAGAAAGAAAGCAGGCTGTAGCAGCAATGCTAACTACAAGCTCTCAAATGAACTTGATCTGTGCTTGATTGTGCACAGCAGTTAAATCTGGCAAATTGAAAAAAGTAAAATGCATCTTGGGACAAATGATCAACAGTGTATTTGCACTGGATGCTCACTCTGCAAATACGAAAGGACTGAAATGTAGGGATTGTACATCTCTGGGGTTTCTGGGGTTGTCTAAAATAGTTTATAGCAGAGACCAGAGGTCGCAATGCCTACAACACAAATAAAGCTATTTTATTCACCATCTAAAGTCTTTATACGGAATATTGATGATAGTAAAATTGACTATTGTATCCCACAACAACCCGCTTGTGGCCCTTCACCATGGACTAATTGTAAGGTCAAAACAATTCTCAAAACAATCGTAAAATAAAGTCTCAAGCAGATATATATATATATATATATATATATATATATATATATATACATAATCTGTTCATGTAAAAGGTTTCTTTGAGGAAGCTGGTTCTTATCACCACCACAGTGAACAATTTTGACTTGTTAAGTTTCTCTAGGAATTACTTTATTTACACTGCAAATATTTAATTTAGGTATTTAAAACTAACTCCCCTGTACTTCTAATGCTATCTTGCAGAGGTTCAGAGAAAAAGAAAACTAAAGGAAGGATATGAACATGCATACATTTATGGGAATATTACTGTTGTTTTACATTAACATAGGACAAATTAACATGCACATGTTAGGGTGACCTGGGTCCAATTACATATTTTGTTGATTTTCTATTTTATGCAGATTTTTTGTTTTTCCAAATATGTGAATCTGTGCAGTAAGCCTGTATGTACTCTGCAGATGTGTTAACTTATTAGAAAAACAACAACAACATGGAATTTTGCTTTGCACAATTCTGCAATCACACTAAACAACAAATAAACAACTTTTGAAGTTTTAGGGGTTAGAAAATTAAAAAAAAAAGAAAAGCGTTTATGAGTAAAACGAAGAAGAAATATTGAAGATGCTGCATTATTTTAGCTCACACTTCAAACTTAATGGTTACAAATCTGCTTAAGACCTTTGTACGAAAAAGACATGTTATTGTCAAGATTCTACTTTGCATTCAAGTTACAAATGAAAACCTTTCAAATTCCTATGTATTTATTGTTGCATTAAGTTCCAAAATACAAAATTTGACTAGAGCTCTCAGACACTCCCAGTGTTTTAGCCTGGACTGATTTTTTTAAGGAGGGACAATATGGAGTTGCCCAGCAGAAAATAACTAATTTACATATATTGGTCTTAAAGGCGCAGTAACATTAACAGCCAGTTTAAGAGAGGTTCAAAATGGTCATATTATAATGAATTATGGCTGATTATGGTGCATACGCCTATGTACTATGACAAATGTCATAGATGTATATAAATACAATAAAAGATATATGTTTTTTTGCCTCACAGAACACTACCACTCACAAAAATAATGACAAGCCACTTAAAAGAAACTAATAAAACAATGTGACTTTACAAATGCGTGCATTATTATTTACATAAGATGTAGTTATTACACATGGAGGTTTTCTTCTTAATGTGGGGGTAAACAATATACACATGTTCTTGGTCAGAAAAACATTATTCAGAAGAGAAAAACTGAGAAAGTTCTTCTGGTTTGTGTTGTGATCACAGAGACAGAGCAGCAGAGAGAGAGAGAGGAATATATATTAGCTGATTATCCATGTTGTGCAGTGCTGTGTTGGTGTAGTTCAGGTGAAAGCTTTCAGACACTCACAGTTGCTCACATTTCTGCTGTAATAAGACCAGCAGCATCTGAGCCTCTCCTGCTTTCACTATCATTACCATGAGGTTTCCCTAGAAAACAACTCAGCTGATATCAGCCTTCAATACACACTCCTCCTAATTTAACCCTACTAAAGGTCTTTATGTGGGTCCAAACTTCAGTTTATCACTATCATAACTGTGTACACATTATTTTCACCGTAGACACTCAATAATGTATAGTAATTTACTTTGAAAAATAATAATTTATAATAATTCTTTAATAATTTATTTAGTAAATAATTTACAGAAGTAACAGTATACTTTACAGTACTTAATAAAAATAAGTAATTATGGAATTATTTATTTAAGAGGATACAGGATACATTATAGTAGTTACTGAACAATTTAGAGCGGTTGCTGAATAATTTATAGCAGTTGCTGAATGACTTGTAGTAGTTACTAAATAATACAGCAGTTACAGGATCATTTATAGCTATTGAGGGACACTACGTAGCAGTTAGAGAACAATTTATAGTTACTAATAAATAATTTATAGTAGTTGCTGTATAATTTGTAGTACTTACATGACAAAGTAGTTACCGAATTTACAGTACTTCATAGCCTCACAGTGGTTTCTTCAATGGTTCACAGTGGTTTCTGAATAATTTACAGTAGTACTGAATGAGTTATAGAATTTGCGGTTAATTAGAGTAGGTACTGTATAATTTACAGCAGTTACAGAATACTTTATAGTAGTTACTAAATAATTCACAGTAGTCATTAAATGATTTATACTGAATGTAAACTACTGAATATACTGAATGTATAGCACCTACTGAACATTCCATAGCAACATTTAGGGTAACTTTTAAATAATTTACAACATTTACAGAATCATATGCGTCAAAACTATTTAATGATTTTACCTTTTTAATGGTTCAATTATTTAACATTAGACCTCCAGGGTCCTCAGATCAGTTCTCCTAGTAAACAGTACAACTAGCAAATTTATGAAATTAAAGAAAATAAAGACCATATTTATGTTTCAGAGCAAATGCCTTGGATGGGCGTCATAGAAAAAAACATCACTTACCATAACATTTCATACTAACACAACCGTTACAGAATAAATAGAAGCCTGCATGCACCACACTCAGGCAAAGCATGTGGAGCAGGGATCCCTGCAAAAGTCACAGGTAATAATTACAAAGTCAAAGAAATTGCCCCAGATTTGTTTTGCTTGTGTCAGTGGAGAATTTTAAGTGCTTTTTTGTCTAATATAAATGCCTCTAAACTTCATAGGTTCTCAAGTCTTATCTCTGAGCATGTACTTTATGTTTCAAACATGGCACGTTTATAGCATGTAAAGGATTGATTAGAAACTGGAGAAAAAGTTTTGTAAAGTTAGAATATAGAAAGACATTACAGTGTGTTACAAATGCAAAGCTAAAATAAGAGCAGACCCAGTTAGCTGTTTGCTTTCTGCCAGCTCTGTCAAAAGCATCAGTATCACCCACTGCTTCACTGAAGGCATTATAACCCACACAGCAGCAACATCTACACTTAAAAATAAAGGTGCCAGAAAGGGATCTTTGGAGCAGTGCCATGGAGGAACCAGTTTTGGGTCCCTAAAGAACCTTTCTTTAAAGAGCATTGAACATTAGACATATGCATATAAAAAGTTTCAGAAACCGCCACGGAATGTTCTACGCCAATTAAGGATTGTCAAGAACATTCATAAAATGTTGGCCACTGCAGCTAGAACTTTTTAAGAACCTCCAAATAGCATTAAATAAAGAGGTTTTAAGAACCTCTATGTAATGTTTTATAATAATGCATGCTTTTTTAAAGAACCTCCACGGAATGTTCTATATGTATTAAGAGTTTTCAAGAATCCATTTTTTACAGCTTTTCATGGCCTACCACATAACATTCAGTGCTTTAATAGGTTTTAAAGAACCTCCACATAATGTTCTTTAATAATCCATGTTTTTTTAAGCATCTCCACAAAATATCAATATCAATTAAGAATTTTCACGAACCTCTACATCACGTTTAAAATCAATTGTGGATTTTCAAAATTTCCACATAAATGTTTTGTACAATACAACTGTTCAACGGGAAACTTACTTCCAAGGCTAAAAACATTTAGGAACCTGAATGTCCCGCAACATATTGGAATTAAAGCAGCAACAGTGAGGCCTGTATTGTCTGAATCTAAACTAAAACACATCAAAGTCTGTTGCCGGTTCTGACAGATTATATATAAAACACTCAGCTACCTTAGAAGTTGGATTGCTCTTTTCTTTCTTTGTGTCTTTAAACTTTAGAGAAAAAGAGTTCTGTTTTAGTCATTCTGCTTTGGCTGCCATCTCAGACAGTTCTCACTGAATCTCTGAGCAGTCGGCACACTGTATAACTTTCAGTCCCATTCTTTTCACTGTCTGCACTCATCAATATCTCACAGATTCATCATGATAAACACCATCATTTCTTTCCATGATAAGCCAATCTGAACTCTGCATCTATTGCAGTTAAACATTTAAAGAGAGAGGAGTCAAATACAACCCCTCCTGTCCTAAATGTTCTCTATCAATTTTCTTGTCTAGTTCTACACAAAGCTTCTGTATCTCACAAATAATGGATAGTATATATTACCCAATTAGTACCCATTGTAATATTTCAAAGTGTGTCATGTGCCGTGTGCAATAGGATGGCATGATTGTGATTTATTACTTTTGAAATTTTCAACTTATTCCTGCAAAATGAAACCATTTAATCTATTAATGCTTACACTTTGATCACTTCTATCTTTTCATAAAGAAAATATCAGATGACGTTGTTTGTCCAGTACACAAACGACATTCTCAAGAAGCAGAGCAGTTTATAATCGCAGAGGGCTGCGTCATTTATTAGTGAAGAAATAATAAGCCTGGACATTTCACCACACCAATGGAGTTTCGCAACTTGCGTGCCTTCACACTTTGACTGGACAGCAAGCTGGTATAGTTTTTACTGTGATGGTTGCATTTGACTGGGCCATAAGCTGGAGAACTTTTTTACTGTGACAGTGTTATGTGCCAGGCTGCAAGCCAGGTAACTTTTTACCACAGCAGTGGACATTCACTAGAGTTTTACAAGCTGACTGTCTTTATACTGTGATGGTGGCGTTTGAGTGGGTCACAAGAAGAAACACTTTGCACTGCAGGAATTGAATTTGACTTGACCAAGAGTTATTTTTCACCACAGTGACTTAAATTGGGCTACAATCAGAGGCCTTTTTTTTTTTTACCATAATAGTAATATTTGACTAGAACACAAGCAGGGACACTTTTTACCATGACAATGGTATTTGGCACTTTTTTACTGTGATAGTGATATTTGACTGGGCAATAAGCTGGGGCACTTTTTATCATGACAGTGGTATTTCACTGGGTTGCAAGTCAGGACACATTTTATGTCAGCAGCGGAGTTTGCCGCAAGCCAGGGCACTTTTTACTGTGACAGTGGTACTTGACTGGGCCGCAAGCTGGGGCACTTTTTACTGTGACAGTGGTACTTGACTGGGCCGCAAGCTGGGGCACTTTTTTCTGTGACAGTGGTACTTGACCGGGCCGCAAGCTGGGGCACTTTTCACCACAGTAGCAGAGTTTCACAAAAGTTTCATAACTTGGGTCCCCTTATACCTTGACGTGTGCACTGGACACTTATTACCACAGGAGCAGATTTTGACTGGGCTATGAGCATTCACATTTTTTACTGTTGAACATAACTTTGACTGGGCAGCAAACCAGGGCTCTTTTATCATGATAGTGGTACTTGACTGGGCCACAAGCTGGGGCAATTTTCAGTATAGTGGAGAAGTTTAACTGGGCTGCTAATCAGGACCCTTTATAACGTGAGAAAGGTATCTGACCGGGCCAGGGCTTTTTTCTTTTTCGACTGGGCTGCTGGGTTTTGACTGGGCCTAGACTACACAGTCCTACTGACAAAAGTCTCTGTTTCATCAAAAAAAGAAGCAGCACCATCTTGTGGATTAAGCATAAGCAAGTCAATGAGGCAAGCATGCGTTGATTTAGGCAAGTGGCCTACAAAATGCTAATTGGTTGGGTGTGTTACCAGTTGCATTAGCCTTGTAGCTAAGCAAAAGAAGCAAACATGGCTAGACTTATTGAATACATGTGTGGTAAGGAGGGAAACTGAAAATTTTACGTTCCATGTGTTTAAAATCCTTTTAAAATAATTTAGAATAAAAATGTTGAAAGACCAAATGAAGACGTTATTGAAACACCACAATAGCTCCGTATTGTTTCTGCCTGAAAAGGAATTAGTGGAAGGGAAATATTCATAGGATATGAGCCATACTTGAAGGGCTGGACTGATAAGGCTTGTGTTCGTCAGCTGTTAAAACGTTAAAGCCGTGGCATGAGTGTTCTCATATCTGCTGCTCAGACTAATTAAAGGCCTATTAAGAGATCAGCAGCCGTGTTAACAACTGAAGACCGAGTAGCGAAACGTGGCAGGAGGATGGAGGGGAAAGAGTGGGGATAGCACGGAAAAGTCAAGAGTGAATTAGATAACATTAAGATAGTATTTGCTGTTTTTTTAAGTACATAAAAGAAAAGACAGCGTCCGTCTCTTTCTGTTAATCATTTCTTCTGCTCTCTTCCTTTCAAGTTCAAGACTATCTCAATTAATGTTAATGAACTCAACTTTAAGAGAAAAGAAGGAAACAACCTTATTTTCTCATTTGTTTTTACAAACATTTGTCCCACACCATTTTTACATCTTGTAATGTTTTTTTAAGTTTCCTTTGTCCAATAAAATGAAACAGTTTTTGTTACTTCCTCAAAAAAAGTCCTACATGTAAATGAGTTTTGTTCTAACTTTTCTGATTGTGCTGTATTCTACACTCTTTATACGGCATGGATGCACAGGGTTAAACTGCTGTAGGGCGCGTAGGTGGATGTTCGTATGCAAGTAAGGAAGTAAAAGTCAGTGTGGAAAAACAGAAGTTTACAAAACTCAAAAAATGAATGAAAAGTTATAATTAAATGGGGCTCCCAACAATGAAAGATCTAGCAGACCAGAAAACTGCCCCATCAGACCAACAGTTTTCATCTTTGAGAGAGAGGTGATCTTGCTTCAGATTTGAAAACTTCCAGATGTTTCCATCCTTCCACTGTGAGAAGACCTCAGCGCTATGGGTCTGACAGGATGTGTAGCTGTTCAAGAAGCTCTTTACTGAGAAAAAGAGATGCATCAAAGAAAGAAGCTGCACAGCCAATGCTGGAATGAAGCCATGCAAACATTGGCAAGGTAAAAAAAGGTTGGAGGACGCTGGGGAGGCCGGAGCCAATCCCAGTGTCATGGGGCGAAGGCACTTTTTTAGTGAATGACTTCGGCTGAAGTTTGCTGAGTGTGTTTTGCCAGACACCTGAGCTGATTTGGGTTTGTCTTGGGACAGTGGGCTCACGAAGCACTTCATACTCTTCATACTCTGTGTGGTGGTTTGTTGGGAGATGATGGAACAGGTTAGTTGTCAAGCGATCTTTAATTTTTTTACAAAGTCTGCAAATTTCCATCTTTTGAGCAATGGCAGTCTTTTCAAATGCAAACCAGCTCCACGCGAGTGAAGATGCTCCTCACCTAGGAGTTAAATCTAAGGCGGTAGACTGCGTGGCTGGCGGTGTCTGAGTTTCTTCCCCTGGCGCAGTGTGTTCCCTCTTTTTCAGCTTTAGGTGTGTTGTTTAGGCAGCTATGCTAGCTTTAGCATGTGCTATCACACAGTATGGGCACTCTCAATGCACACTCGCAGCAGCCTATAATAAAGCGCGTGGAGTCGAGGCATTTTGATTGTTGTTTTTTCCCAGTCATTAGCACAGTCCATAACGTCAGCTTGTGCACCGTTAACACAACAATTAAGATATTATCGTAGACGATATAATACACAACCCTACTTTGAAACAGTAATGGTGGTAATCATGTAACGTTGTAGTACATGGTCTTGGCCTTGGCTTCAGCTTCATCTTGACCTCATCTTGTCTCAATCTTGGGGTAAGGTGGCCTCGGAAATTGCTGTTGAGACAAGAAGAGTGTGATTCCCTCCTCAGAGGTAACTGAAAGCTAAATTATGAATAATAAATAATACTAATACATTGTTAATGAATATATAAAAATAGAATAAAACATTACTTTTTCAATAGAAGGAGTTTACAAACCTTTGCATCTTGCAGTCCAAGCAAACAGGTAGAAAAGCTTCTGTGGATTTGGCCAGCGTTTGTTGTCTTCTGACTCTGATTTGAAGTGTTAAATGTCAGGCTAAAAAGAGAAAATTGATATTCCTGTTCCACATTAAATGGTGCAACAATCACATTCTGGCACCTGTAACCGCTGCACCATTTCAGGAGGAACGGGAAAACTTGATAGAAACCAGCAAAAAAAAAAAAAAAAAGCCAACGTCAGCCTTGAAGAGAGGAACAAATGGAGTTCTCTCTCAGTTTCAACAAGTTCAACAGTGTAAATTGCTGGGCTCCATTTGCACAGACCCACAGAGCTGTAGCTACTCGCTTGCAGTTGCCATGCACATATGTACTGACGTATTTTCTATGTCACGTTCTGCTTAAACTTAAAAAGTAAACTCGAATAACTACTATTTCACCAGAACAATCAAATAAAATGTTTTTTCACAACTCACAATCTAGTCTCTGCGACTCCTGGTCTCAAAATACAGAACTAATATATGGTTTGCACTGTCTGAGTATTCTCTCGGGTCTTGTGAATATTTGCGCTCACCCCACAACACACCTCACTGACCACAGCTGACTAACACACTTGTACTTCAAGTGCCTGTGCAAGGAGAGCTATGATAGCTACCAATGTGTGGGAAAAAAAACAAAACAAAAAAAAAAACAAAACAAAAACATAAACCACTGTTAGTGTTTGCACATTAAACAGTGAATTAAAATTATGCAGGGCACATAATTATATGACAAAAAAATAAAAGACTTTTTGATAGTGTTAGGTCATAGGACCTTCAGAGCCCTGATATGTGATCATTTGTAGCTGACCATTGTCCAACCTCTCTTTGTACCTTATAACAGGAACAGTGGTCAGACTTTAGCTCTAGCCCTAATGTACCACACCTGATCCATCTAATTACTGACTTCAAAATTACTGCTGAATGAGGTGTGCTAAACTTTGGTTAAACAGGCTTTTTGTGTCACTGTGCCTCTAAAATTTGTATTCTGTTGTGTCAAAACATTTTATTGCAAAAGCACAAATTTAACAATAATAATAGTTTCATTAACAATAAACGTAGTTTCAATAATATTCAATATTTCCAATACTTTTATAAGGTTCAGTTCATTATTTGATTTTTAACAAATAGGCCACATTGTGTTTTCAGGATATGTAAAAATGGATATACATTTATTTTAACTCAACCTCATTTAAAAAGCAGCTTGAACTAAAAATATAACTTCAGTGCAGAAGTGGACAGAGCTAAACCGTAGCACATATATCTAATGTAACATCACAAAACAATTCATTCAGAATTTTTCATTTCATTTCATTCATAACTTTTGAAGTTTTCCGATTGTTTTATGTACTACATCAAAAAGTAGGGAAGACTAGCTTTCATGTGGGATAAGTCCTTTAACTACTTTTAACATGAATTAGTTATTCACACCAAACCAAATCTCATTACTGTGTGTTCAGATTGCTTCCTACAAACTCTTTTGGATGAAGTGGCCAGCTGGACTGTTGGAGAAATGTTCGAGGTCAGCAGCTAACTTTTATATGGTGGAACCATACAACACACCATGGTCTCCTCACTCAAGGCAGCCACAGAAGGTTTGCAAAAGAGCGCTATGCAGGTGCTGGTGCGGTTGAGGGCTTAGCAAGACACTGTACAACACTGCGGAATTGCAAATAAGACAGCTAGAGGAAAAAGACAAAACAGCACAGCAACAACATTCAAACCAAGCGAAAAAACAAATGGCTGATGCCCAAAAGGCAAAATGTGGAATGGACGAAGTGGAGCACCATGTCAAGGGTGGCTGAGGCTGTTTCTCTAATTTGTGGCCCAAATAAGGAAGCAGAGGGCACCGGAGTGACTGCATAAACCAAAAGTTCTCAGCAGCATCACCATCACTGGAAGAACCTACTGAAAAACCAGACCATGAAAATGTAGCACTTCTCTTAGAACACTTTTAATTATCTTTCAATTTGAACTAACTCTAATAAAGGAACTAATATAATGGTTAAATTAGTTACCCAGCTAGCCAGCTGACAAAGCTTGTGGATACTCATAATAAGACAGCACAGTCTTATTTAAACTAGTAATCACACTTTTATTTTTGTACAATGTAGATACTAATGTTTAGCATACATGTAGTGTGTATGTTATTTGTCCAAGTGTATCCAGTATTTTACTAGTATGCACAGTATATTTTAGGTATGCACACAATATGCACAGCATTTTATAAATGCATGCCTACTATTTTCATCAGTGTACTTCCTAGTAGTATACTCCTTAATGAGTATGAACACAATATGCACACAGTATTTAAGAAGGGCTGCTATTTTATATGTAGTATGCATTGTTATGCATACACACAATATGCACAGTATTTTTAGATATAAATACAACTTTTAAAGTATGCACACAACATGCATACCACTGTATAGTTGTGCATCTATTTTGCAAAATACAGTACGTATGCTACTTTTAAAAATATCCATACATTTATTTATTAAGCACACTACTTTCAATATGCACATAGTATACTTATTATTTTAGAATGTATGTAAATCATTTTTAGGTATACAACACATATTACACATTGTTGCTGTCCAGAGAAAAACTAGTATCACCAAAATGACCATTTTCATAGAGGAGGATGAAAAATTAGCTTTGCTGGTCATGTGAATTAATAGACACAATGTAAAGGACAACTGTGAGTTTAAATTATGCAGAAAATTAAAAATCCCTAATCAAAGATTACTGTTTTTATTGGACAGCGATTATATACATATTTAGTTATTTTAAGTTAAGTATGCACAGTACCTCTTCATGTATGCACATGTATATATACTTTTTTTCTAAAGTGTAGACATTGTATTTTAAGTGTGCATGCACACAGCATACCTAAAGCAATACAGCTGAAATGTTAATAGACATAAAAGTTAATAAAACTTTGGCTGTTGTTGCGCTCATCTCTATCATTTGTAAACATCGGCAGTATATTATCCTACTAATATTAATGTTATCCTGGTTAACTGGTCTATAATCCTGTACTATGGTTGAAAATACCATAGATTATTTCTGATGTGTGTTTATGAGATGGGTTTTCAAGAATTTTGGTACAATTGCAAATAGCGGGCTGAATGATTTGGTACTATATACTACTTCTATAGTAAAAAAACAGAAATCCTTTGGCCAATATAATAACAAGGCTACTTCTGCTGTTTAATCTGTTGATTTCTAAATGCTGGTGATGCATCTTACATATAAAACATTTTACCAAAGCACATAATTCATTAATTAAAAAGACATTTTTAGGCAAAATTAAACATTTGAATAGGAATGTGAGTCACACATTTGTCAGTTTTTATTTTTAGTGGTATTATCAATAAAAATAATAAGACTGATATGCTGATGTGCTAATATGCTTCATGTAGCCAGCACAGGTCGCAACACCTCTAGGACCGTAATTAAACTACAAGGGAAAGAGAGATAATGGCTCTTGCTATCCTTCTGTAGAGTACCAGAGCCTTCGAAATGGCTCTGTAGCCCTTCTTCTATTGTGGGTACAGAAGAAGTGCTAAAGTGAACCATTTTTTTTTGAGGAAATGTTTTTTCATTGAGGCAAACTATAAATATAAATAGGGGAAAAAGTCAACTAAACAAGCACATAACAAAAAGTGTAGACACTTCCAGCCTGCACTACAAAAAAACACAAAAAACAGCACCCCACAAAATCTCTGAGGCGCACATGGCTTGACCTCTCTGCAGGTGGAGTCCCAGTCTGTCCAAGTGGCATGGGTGCGCTCTCCTTAGCAGTGGGTGACCAGAGTCCTCTCTTGAGGCCAAGCCCCCAGTGCAAAGGTGCCCCTTTTTTATGGGCACAGGACGTCCACAGGCAACCCTCTTTGCCTGTATGCCAGAGCACAGAGACTTAAGGGGGAGGCATGGGACTGCTGCAGCAGTTCTTTCCTTGCCATACACTGCTTGCAGCGATGCACATACAGCTCCACATCTATGCAGAAGCCCAGCCAATAGAACCACAGCCACAACTGCTTTAGCATCTTGTCCATGCTAAAGTGACCCATGCCAGCTGCCCCGTACATCGTGTCCAGCACCATCTTTCAAAGGCTGAGCCAGACCAGCCGCTGCCACATTCTTCTCAGGCATCGACTTCTCCCACATGTTGTACAGCATCTTCTTGTGTATCCAAAGGCTATCTAAAGCTGGCACAAAGCAATTTAGTGGTGGGCCTGCATCAATGCCTCCATCATTCACAGCGTTATTAATGACAACCAGGGTGCTTCTCATGCGCGCTGGTCTACCAACTGCTCTAATGTTGTGTTTTCAGTTCCTCCAGAGCCACAAACCTCTCCTCGGTCTGCGGCTTGCTGTCACAAATAGCTGCACTTGCCCAGTGTCTTAGCCCAATGTTTTCTTACTGAGGTCAAGCCTATCCACAGCCACCGTCGTAGTCAGCTCAGAAGCCACTCATGGCGAAGCCTCTCAGGATGACTGGGCTGTCGTTAATGAATTTAAGTTGAACAGTCGTCGCTTCCCAGCTTGAGAGTGTGCCACTCTTGGAGTGTGGGAATACGCCTGGTTGTAGCAGTGATGCCTGTCTATGCTAAACTCAATCTAAAGTCTCCAGTGGCAGCCAATCTGCCCGACTGGGTTTGATTCACCTGCAGGCACGTTCATGGCATTGAAAGTTGTTCAGCAAGTAGATCATCGTAGATCTCCTCCGCCACATAAGGCTTTCTTACATGCTGCAACATCTTTACGCTGAGAATAAGTTCAGCCCTGTTTGCAGTGACAATAGCAGCTTAAAGCTAGCTTGTGCAGCAAGTTCCATGTGCTGTTTCAGCCCCTCCAGAAACAGTGTGTAAAGTAAGCGTTCCAGCGCCAACTCTTACATTTCCTTTCACATTTACAGCATTTGGCAGATACTAATATCAATTTAGATTCATAGTTTACATTTACACAGACAAGCGAAGGTAGTGCTAGCAGTCTTATCTGCATTAAGGGCAGCTATACAAACCAACTCCTGCAGCAAAGCCTTTTTGAATGGGGATGTGTGCTGTAGGGCTGTGTATTGGCAAGAACCTGGCGTTACAATACGTATTGTGATACAGCAGTCACGATTCAATATATCACAATATATTGCGATATTACGAGCAAAGTGATATATTGTGATTCTTCAAATCCTACTATTAAAACACACCACTATATGAACAGGTGCTTGACAATGCTTACAATAGCGTTGCGCCCTTGTGCTGCTTGTTAATGTTGGAGTGGAGCTGATAACGGATTACAATACTGCCATCTAGTGGTCAGAGGTTTAAAGATAACACACACTGATTCACTGTCTGCCAGGAATCTGTGTATCGATACTGTGTTTTTGAGAATCAATACCGTATTCCAAAACAAAAAAATCACGATATTTGATATTTCAATATTTTCTGACACCCCTAGTGTGTTGTACCAACGACCTTAGCTGATCTGGCAGCATGCTTATCTGCTTTTCCTGTACCTGTAAGCACCTGTAATCCTGTGCCCCCCCTCCTCAAGTGCCAAACAAAACTGCGTTGCAAAGACGGTGACCATCGCTGTGAAACTGGTTGACCGCTTGCAGAGTACTGGCATCTTACTGCTATGGTAAGTGTTTCACAAGGTATTTCTTTGCATCTTCTATGCCACTGTTTGTAATGGATCTATAAGTTAGGTATTACTAGTAAATGGCCAGTGAGTATGAGCTTTTTATATGGCTTTAAGTTATTTTGCCCATTTTATGGCATTTTCACAATTTTCTCAGTCATCCAGTCATCAGTGAGACATTATTTTTCATTGCACTGTTAAGCCAACCGTCTTCCTTTGATAGAACAGTACAGACTGAACAAGTAAAGACTACATACTGCAGCTTAGCACATCAGAACACAAAGAAGTAAGGAGTGTGGTAAAGGCATGTCATACAAGTAGGGCTTCAGTGCACAAACAATTTAAAGTCTGAGTCAGCAGGTTTTTGCAGAGAAAGTCAGCACCCTACACCCCTCCTCCAAAATACTTCTTATTTTAATAGACTACCCAGTTATCGCCTAGAAAAGGCAAACTTGCCACCGTATAAAACAATACGCTCAACAAAAGTGAAAATGTGTAAATGCTTCAGATTTGCTTCCTAAAAGTTTGTATTGCAGTAGTTTAAACCAAATAAGTCAAGGATCCCCTCAATAGCTATTAAAAAAAAAAAAAACAGAGAATGTTCTCTGACACAACTTGGTATGATTTTACTCTCTCCACAAAATCTCTTTGAAACTTTCACACCTTAACCACCAGATTTTCCATAAATGGTTATCCCCTTTCCTGAGTTTCACGTGTTTTTTGCCAATGCAGATCCTTTTTGTTATTTCTCTTTTCATCCATTTTCCTCCATTGCCTCACAAAAGGCATTTCTTAAACTTCTCCCACTGCAGAACCATTCAAGCTACTCCATGGCCCAAATCCATTTTTCTTACATACTGCTTGTCATTTTCTATCTCTTTTATTTCACCCCTCCTTAATTTATAATTTAGACTGTACTTTAGCTGCAGCCTCACACGATGCCCGGCTCATAGAGACTCTTTCTTTGATTTCTGTCGTCAGGACAATGATGTCAGCAACTCAATCATAAACAGAACAACCAGGTAAACCTTAAAATGCACTTTTCAAAAATACAATTTATCCAAATGTAACTGAACCTATAAGACATGATATACCACCAAAACATCAGATCAGATAAACAGCACTTAAAGCTTTCATCTCTGAGAGGAAGAAGAAAATTAAGCCCCACTGTTGCTTCATATCAGAAAACATTCACACTTGTTTCTGTCTAATCTTCGACCGCGAGAACAACACTCAACGTTATGTGTCCGAAAGAATGTGTAGCTGCTCAAGAAGGCCACTGTGAAAAAAGAGAACAGACATCAAACACAGAGGCTGCTGATGTTTTCAGAACAATGAATTGACCACCCCAGAATTCAGGACTCAACATCACAGAATGTGTTTATGAGGATGGTAAGAAGCAGAACATGCTAAACCAGCTTCTAAGATTGACCTTTGGAGGTGTGGCTGCATATATCTTTGAGAAACTACAAGTGAGTCCTAATTAAAATATAAATTTCAATCAATAACTTTCATTAAAGGAGCTTTTGAAGATAAATGTCTTGTAATCACCACTGTAAACAATTCTAACTCAACTGGAAACAAGGTAAACAAATGCTACATGTTAAAAAATTTGTAGGCACCTGCTCCTCCGGCATGGAAAGTCTGTACCCCTTTGTTGCAGTGACAACCTCTACCCTTCTGAGAAGGTTTTACACACATGTTGGTACATTGCTGTTAGGATTTCATTGCATTCAGCCACAAGAGTATTAAAAAGGTTGCAACACATGCAATGCAAATACGGGCATTTTATTTACTATTAAATCTACATGTTTTCTGTAGAATATTGATAAGGACTATTTTGCCCATATGTATTAGGGCTTTAAATGAAAGCTTTTAGCCTCAAAGCTACAGTAAAACAATATCTCAGACGCAGAATATTCATAACCATCTCATGTAATAAGTTTCTGTGAAGGAGCCTTTAAAGCATTAAACTTCCCATCATTGCCACTGTAAACAAGTCTGACTCAGCAAGCTTCTGTAGGATAGAACATCTCGCTTCAAAACACTCAGAAAGTTGCTGCTGTCATGCTCTGTTTTACTGGACCCTCCGAATCATGAGGTCATTGACACTGACATTGCATGGAAGTCTACTATAAAACTTTAACACCAATATATATATATATATATATATATATATATATATATATATATATATATATATATATATATATATATATATATATACACCAGCTACTAACTGCAGGCTAAAGCTGCCCAAATACTACACTGGACAAAGTTTTGTTTGGGGTATTATGATGTCACAGCAATGTTAGCTTGCATGTACCATTATTTTTGTTTTTACATTTGTTTTGACCACTTAGGCTCCAGTGTCATTCACAGGACAAAACACATCACCTTCGGAACATTTTCAGCACAGGCTGTGGAAGCAGAGATGTTCAAAAATGTCTTTCATTTTTCTCATAGAGAAAACCAGCCAAGACGTGGAGTTCCCAACATGGGCATGACTACAGTATTATGACATGAAGTATGGAGTATAGCTTTAGTCCGCTCTGCAGCTCTGCACATGATTCTACTTGCTACGTGACAGTAGCTAAAACTGTGTTTTCAAATCACTTAGCCCAATATTTTCAACTATGCTGAGCTTTAGCTTTGTGTGCCTTATAAGAAACTAGCCACTGGTTCACTTGCTGGTGTCAGCGGCTGAATATTTCAGTGGGTTATTCTTCTGGTCGCTGCTGCCTATCCCAGCATGCCGGTACCCTTCTCTTTGCCAGCTCCTCTTTGGCTGCTGGTCTGCTAATACGACTGCTGTAGCCAAACACTTCAGTGTCGCTATTGCCAGCAGGCCAAAGAATTAAAGAGTGCTTTGCATTTGCTTTTGAGAAAAGTGGCCTCTATGGAGCAGGCAAACTCTCTGCTAGTGACTCTCCCATCAAATTTTGTAGCATACGTCAGTTTTTGTTTTCCCACTGCTGGAAACATGTTTTTCATTACTCTTCGTCTGAAGACTGTACAATAACTAATAATTACTAGTAACTAGTGACACTAGAATGTTGTTAGAGGCTTCACATTATAATCTATAGTCTAGAGTCCAGCTAGCTGCCTTAAAACTATCTAGTTGATTCTCAGATGTACACTGGATCAACAGCGTTCAGAAACAACATCCAATCAAATGTCAGCATGTTATTGATCGAAAGACGTCTTTAGGTTTGGTTACAACTTGATACAAAAAACTGAATTACTATAGGCTTAATAAGACATTTGCAATTGTGTTGGTCTTTGTGGCATCATTAAAACATTAAATTCTGAAGAATCTTTTGCCAAAACCCGGCAGATCATCAAACAACAACTCAGACATCAGGCAGCATATTTTTGTAATAACTTTCTTCAAGTAAAATTTTAAAGGTGGACATCAGGTTCTATTCACCATGAATACTTCCAGAATAAAGACCTGGTCTACATCTCAACCATACTTAATCCATGTTAAATGCTATTCAATGATAGCATTTGCACAATGATAATCACTTACCAGCTGAAAGTACTGCAGCTGTATTCTGTTGCAAAAACATGCAGTGTGATCACACAATGCGTTCTAATGAAGGAATGGAGACATGGAGTTTAATTGGTCTTGTCGGTTCTTTTCCACATGTAGGTCACAGTTTCTTTGAGTTTATCCCACGCTGGAGCTCTACTGTGCTACTATGAGCAACTCAACATAATGCAACATTTGATTTAGTCCTGATTTAAGAAACTGAAAATGCAGCCACATGCCAAATTGCCATTATCTTGCTAAGCCTTTACAGTAGGTCGATGAAGCTGTATAATATTTAAAGTGTGGAAAAAACACAAATCAAAATATCTTAATTGTGTGACCACACTGCATTCAAACTCAATAAACTCTGCTGTGTCAAAGAGGACATTTAGCGAATAAAAAAGCATTTACAGTAGTTTGACATGAAATGAGAAACATATCGAGTCACAATTGTTTACAATGATGGTGAATATAGACATGTGATTTAAACATTTACCTCTAAAAGCTCCCATCAGAAAGTTATGAAACTATAAAGAATTATAAATATGTTGCCTTATGTCTGAGATGTTGTTTATTGAAAGTTTTTCCAAACAACTGGTCTTGGTCCACCATTGATGGTGGAGAAATAAATAGAGGGCTTTTTGAGACAAAACTAGTCCCCAGAGAAAAAAAAATCTTTTCAGATCTTCCATGATTTTACTATCATTAAAATTCCATATAAACCTCAAGAGGACAGGTGTGGGTTCACTGGTGGTTTTGGATAGGAAAAAAATGGCTATATTTGCGTTGCAGACATAGATTCTGGTTCCAATCACTACCACTGTAAAGAAATCTGAGTCTCTGCAATCAACACTGTATATCACACCAAACTGAATTACTATTTATATCTCTGAATTTTACAGACATGTCATTCCAATTCAAATACAACAACCTAACAAGCCACAAATGCACATAAATAAATAAAAGTACTTCTCATTTTATTGTGCCATTATTCCATAAGCACAGGAACAAAAATAATGCTTTATAATATACTGTAGCACAGCTTAATGGCTGGTAAAGCAACCACTGCTGAACAATTTGGGCTGTTTTTGTCCTGCTAGCGCCGGTGTAGTTTAAGGACGACCAGGGAATCCCAAAACTGGAGCAAAGTTTTAGATTACTGTTCTATCAGGCGCTCCTGTATCGCTTCAGCATCTATTTTGCTTTGATGGTTCTCTTGGAGAACTGAACTGCAGAACTGCACAGCACAACTAATCCATTCCATTTAGCAATTTGAAGGGGACTATTTAACTTTTTTAATTTCCGTGTCTATAGTTGAGATGTAAACAAAGTAATTCCACGAAAAATGTTACAAGTAGCTGTCTGTATTTTGTCTCTTTTTATTTTGTATGATGCCAAATGGTGCTTTTATAATTTTGTACTATAGCCAGAATAAAAACCTCATGATACTGCTTTTCAAATTCTCTTTATGACGTCCAACAGCTTTGTTAAACATTACGTTTTATGCTCATTTGCATTCTTAATTCAACCCAAAAATATTTACAGATTTGGGCGGATGCCAGTGTTTCTAAACTGAACTGTAAGCAAGGGTCCAGCCCAGACCCTCTGTGGCTGCACATTTCTGAATGTCTGAAAATCAGTCCGATTTGCTGTTCATCTCGTCCAGGTTGTGATTCAGTGGCTTTCTACAGACTGATTCCTCATTAACCACCCAAGCAAATCCTGAACATTGTGTAGCAGAACGTGTCCTTACAGAAGCCTGAAACTGCTGTACGCTAGATTTCATGGCCAATGGGTGACTCAAGAGAGTGAAGAATCTTCCAGAACAGTCTGTACCTGAGCCACTGAAGCACTAAACTTCTGGACACTAAGCCACAAATCCCCCTCTACCGACACACACATTCATGTTGTTTCTGCCAACTTTGTAGCCGGCCATATCACCAGCGTTCTGATACAATACATCAGAAATCTGAGGGGCAACAGTCAAACTAGCACTTTAAAGCAATACTGATAAATTAACTAGAACTACTTCACAAATATACAAGCCAAAAAGTGGTTAGGTATAAAATGGTTCACTGCAGAGACTCTTCTTTACAGTGGTGGTGATAGGAACCAGGGGTCACTATATCTACAGTCAATGTATTTACTTATAGAAACCACCCATAGAAAAACAATTATATCCAAAATAGTAACATTATTTGAGAGACCAAAAACATTCTTTATCTTAAATGTACAATAAAATGAGTTCAATTCTTCTTCAAAGCTTTTTCAGAGCATTTCTATTGGGTCAATCACCATGGCACATGGAGATGTAAAAATAAATATGGGCAAAGGAAATTATGTTAAATTTCAAATAAAAATCTGCAAAACGTTTTCTTTGGAGACTATTTTGCTCCCAATGCTCAACAAAAATAAAGTTTCAGGCTAAAACCTTCTCAAAACTATCATTACATGATGTATCAGTACTGTATTCATAATCATTTCATGTAATAACCTTTAGTTGTTACAGTGTAAACTATTTTGATTACAAAAAATTCTTTGAACAGTTTATTTAAGGAAAAATGTTGAGATACCCTCATATACGTAAAAAAAGTACTGTAAAAAAGTACTTTTTCAAATATCTGTCAATGATAACTGTAGAAAACGCAGTAAACTGAATATTAAAAAATAGAAAGAAAATAAAAACATGACAAATTCTCTTACAATGAACTTCAAATATGCAAATAAACATGTGCTTGTTATATTATTAACTGCTATAGTTTAATTTGGTAATAACTTGCACAGTAGACTAAAATACTATGAGGCTAATATACTTTAGGTTATTCAATATTTCAGTATGCAATAAAAAGCAGTAATTATGTATTCAAGGTACATTTGAAATACAATCCATCCTGAATATTAGTTTTGGTATCTCTTCACTCTCAGTCTTCAACAGTCATTTTATAATCAGCTTCCTAGAAACTCTCTGAAAACTACCAAGTTGAACAGTTGGTTAATTTTACACGAGTGATTACTAAACTTTAAAGAATTTCAGTCCCAAACAGTTACAATACCCAGTAAATGAATTTATCAGTTAATTAAGTTAATTAGGAATAAGCACTATTAACAATTTAGTCAATTGTGGTTAATTAAGTCACATTTCCAGACAGACGTAAGAGGCCATACAATGCTTAAAAGTTTTGCCTTTGAAACTTGTTTTACTACAATAACTAGATTACGATAGTAAGGAGAACAAGTCTGAGGGGGAAAAATGCAGTGTGGGGAAGTAAACAGGTCGTGGTCCACTGTCCCGCCTTTGCACTGACCTGATTGGTGAGTTAGAGAAAGCTGATGCTGCCGCTGTGAAGTTCTTAGCTATGTACAAGCTCAAGTTGGCTCACGATGAAAACTGCATATTGGGCTTAGCTTCAGTGTAATTGAAAATAGCTGCATACACACAAGGAGGAAGTTGAAAGTTGCCTCATATTTCATGCAGATAGCGTAACCTTGGTTTATCGACAGATGAATAGCTAAGGCTGAGCTGAAAGTTCTGCCCAAAAACCTTCTGTCATTATTCATTTCCAACATCAAAATTCAATAGAGCACTTCAGCTTTAACAATACACACACTGGGAACTGGATTTAAATTGTACGAAAAAAATTAATTCGCCACTGAAATGTAAACAACGTCATACAGATCTGAGTTTGATCTGAGACTATAGAGAACTTCTTTACAGTGGAGGTGAAAAGAACCAGAAGTTGCCATGACTACACCACAAATATAGCCATTGTATTTATTTTCAAAACCAACAGGGAAACTGCACATACCTTCTGAGTTTTTATATGGGATGGTGATGATCTGAAATAGTTGGGGATTATTTTGCTATATATATATATATATATATATATATATATATATATATATATATATATATATATATATATATATATATATATATATTAGTCCAAACATTTTCAAATTTAAAGTAAAACATAGTTGTAAAGGCTTGCATAAAAAACTTTTTTGAAATGAACCCTTTTTGCCCTAACATTAACATAACAATGAACATTATCGAAAATAGCAGCGGTATTTTATACACTCTTTACTAATGAACCTGATTTTAAAAAACTGCCTTCATAAACACTTTTTCAAAAGAACCGTTGATATTTTGCCACACGTCTTGAACATCGCCAATGGAGTACCTCAGGGATCTATATTAGGGCCCCTGTTATATACACTTGATATGTTTTTGCACCTGGCATCATACTGACAGGCTGCATGTTAGACATTCATGCTGGTGACAGAATATCCTACACCAGAAAATCCAGGCCCTGTTGGACATTCAGATATTTTTAGCACCCCACTACAGTGGTGTAAATAAGCAGTACTGTTGTCTTTGGGTCCTGAATCAGAAATTATACCCAAATGTGAGTGATCACCTGAACCACAGCTTAAGCTCAAAGGTTCCCTTCGTAAAAAACATTAGATGACAAGATATCTTTCAATAAACGCGCAGGCCACTCTGCAAATAAACATAAACCACATTTCCAATCAGCATTCATCTCAGTTCTGGACAATGGGGACATGATTTACATGCATGCAGCTGCTGTCATTCTACAGAGGTTTGGGGTTGTAAACCAGCGAGTCTTTGTTACTGCCAGGGGTTTCATATTCCACGCTGTGTTATGATAAAAGTCTGAAGCCGTCAATCAGAAAGAAATTCATCTGCATATTGTTACTTAGAAAAATGTTACTGATCAAAATTCTGTTTATCAGGATTTCTAGCATTATACAGAAGGCTATCGCTAATAAAACGATATATATAGTTTTTGGGACAATTGGACAGCTGATTTTGCAAACCCGTTGTCAAACGTGTTATGGATTTTCACATGCTGTGCTTGTACACATATCATTGCTTTCAGAATAACACCTTGCATCTCCAACACGGTAACAAGACAGAAGAAAGAAAAACATTCTCAAGTTCAACGTAATAATAATTTTTGTTCAAGCAATTTTGGATCATTTTAGTTTGTCCATTCTGCCTGAAAATGAATCACAACGTGAAACCTAACAGGTATTTTCAAATTAGGCAAAAAATGTCAAAAACAAAGGTTTCTGTGTGACAACGACAACATAATGCTAGCTCTTGTAAACACACCTACATACATAAACATCTCGCATACATATATATTTCTGCTAAATAGATACTGTAAGAAAACAAGCACAATAATTACCTTAACTATATAAATAAATAACAATAAAAATAGCTGAGTATTTGAAGAACAAACAGTGCAAAAGAAATATGTATAAATTAACTTCGGGATCTGAAAGAGCACCGTGTTAGGAATAAATAGTAATACTAAATTTATTAAACATTTTGCGTCAGATCTGATTTTTCTTTTGTAAACTCATTTACTATAGAAAAAAGGTGAAAATAAAGAATCATGAATAAAGTATATTATTGCGAACAACGTTGCTATTAATAAGGGGGTATCTCTTCATGTTCGCACTTCCTATTTACGCATTAAATTAAAAGCGTTAACTATGTGCTTAGTTTTCAAATACAAATACAAAAAGAGAACTTTTTTAAGAAAAATATTTATTATGTTGAACTGTCCAGAATAGCCCGGTATAATAGCCCAGAATAGCACAATCACAAATAAAAGGCAGAGAAAGAGAAAAACAGTCATGCGAATGTAACATGGTCGCACATAAAGAATATACTTCCATCCAAACAAACAGCGGGTAAAATCGTAAAACAGTTTTCATGTCTAAAAGATAAACGCTGACAAATCGCCCCCATCTTCCAGCGAGAACAGCCGTTTTGCTCCGCCGACTGGTCAAAGCGTTTGGAAACATCCGAGATTACACCACCGACGCGGAGCAAAAAAGAGGGAAATGAGGACGAGCGACTGAGATAGTGAGAAATAAGAGAATAAGAGGAGAGAGAGAGAGAGTGTGAATGAGATTGTAAAGAAAAGGCTGAACCTTGCTGGCTGCTTGCCAGCGAACCCTTTAAAATACCACTGAGGCTTTCATACATCCGAGAAGGAACAGCCTGTGTGTGTGAGAGTGTGCGGAGGCTTGTTTTTAGCACATAGAATTGCGAGGTGCTCAAAAAGTATGAGACGAGAAACCTGGGTGGCGCTGTTTGGCGCGCCACTATCCCACAACAAACATGGTTGCCAACGCTACATACATACAAACCTACACTTTTTACAAAATGGCACCGAAAAATGGGATTCGCAGCTCTTTCTACTTCAATTCATCACACAAATCCTTTTATGAGCGTCGGATAGCAGCTAGCAAAGCCGGCGCGCGCTGCCTTTACTTTAACGACGAGCTGTTAGTGCTGAGCCGGCTAATCTTTTACCACCATTTTGTTTCAATGAAGAGATCATGTTGGAGAGAATGCTTTAAGAAGTGAGCGTCGGGAGTGATCGGAGGACTTGATTACTCAGCTCCTTTTCAAACGTCAGCTCTGACAATGCAAGCTAGCTCGCAGCTCCAGCTAGCGTTAGCCTCTCAGACGCGCTTGAGTCCAAACGGCAGGATGGCGAACTTGCACGGCCGCAGGCCTCTCAGCATGCCCACTGTCCCTCCCCTCCGCTCCACGGCATGCACACCCCGTGGAAAAAAGAGAGAGTGAATGCCTTTACACACTTACCGTGGTCGGCATCTGCGGATAAAGTTCACCTGTGGAGGACAGCAAGCAGCCTTACGGTCTCAGAAAGTCTCCAAACCATCTGTAAACGACAGACATAAGGAGTCACAAAACATAGTTGAAAATACTTGCTCGCCATGGCCAAATGTAGCTTACTATTCTATATTTCATATGAGGCTCCTTCATTTTCTCACAGTTATAACTACATTAACTGTGATATTTACGTAAAGTGATGCAACTTGATTTTAATAATTATAGATTTCTGGATAATTTAGTAGTAATTCTGGATAATTCAGATGGGGTTGCAGTAAAATGGATTGGTGCCACTAAGATGTCCCTACAATGGTGGTAATGGGAACCAGAGTTCACCATGTCACAAATATGGCCATTTTAATTGCTGTCCAAAACCACCAGTAAACCCACATCTTCTAAGCTTTTACATGTAATACTTGTGATGGTAAAATAGAGTAAATCTAAAACAAATAATATTTCTTTGGGAACTATTTTGTCTTACAATGCCCTACATGTATCCTCTGACCATGAATGGAGTTCAAGGCCAAAATCTTCTCAAAACCATCATAAACAATGCCTCAGCCAGTAGGCAGCACATTCATAACCATTTCATGTAAAAACATTCTGACAGGGAGATTTTAGAGGTGAACGTTTGGTTCTTATTACCTCTACTGTCAACAATTCTGACTCGGTAAGTTTCTCTGGAGTGGAGCATTTCACACCAACCCACTCTGAATGACGTTGTTTGCATCCTAATGATTTAAATATGCAGACATTTTCACAATTAAGAGTTCGCAATTATAGTTTATACCTTAATTAAATACACTAAATAAGGGTTTACACAGCATGAGATAATGGATCAGGTAAAACATTTATGTGATTTGTTGTTATGTTTTTTTCTGCATTCAAAATTTTATCTCCCGAAGAGCAAACATAAAAACCTTAATTCAGCGATCCCTCTGAGAAAAATATAAAAACAAACAATGTAAAAACAAGCTATTCTATCAGAATAAGTAATAAATAATGCAAAGGTTCATTCCAGAATATGAGACGAATCTGTTTACTTTTTTAAAAAGCCAGATAAAAGCTCACAAAATAAAGTACAAAATGCTACAGCTAATGTGTTACTTTTGTCAAAGACTCACATAAACACAGAGTTGAAAGATTAAGTGATTGGTGGACAGGGACAGGCTGCAGATAACACGCAGCATTAGACAGCAGTGAGGACCTTGTGTGAAGTATGGAGGGAAATGAAAGGCGCTGTCACGCTCTGATCAAACCAAAGAAATCGGCCTGAAAAAAACTTGTGTTGTAACCAAATGAAACATCCAGCACATTTTCTCAGCAGCAACCAGTTTATATAAGGTCTCGCCACAAAATAAAACCCGCAAAGACTATACGACGCTTCACATGCTCCATTTTTTCGATTTATTTAACAAAATCTGACCTTAGTCCGAACTGTTTGGTTACTTTTTTTGTGCAACAGCGCTTAAAAATAATGGGCGTAAAAAACAAACATTTTTCTCAGCATAATTTATATTTGTCTTTAAATAAAATGAATACAAAATGTGCCATAGCCTTTGTGTAGGCCACATGTGGTGCCTTGTTTTTTCCATAATGCGTGTAATCAGCAAATAAGTATTAATTGCGCATTAAAAACGGGTTCTCTGAGGATTTTTACTTGTCATCTGACTCGGGGGTACCCCAACTTTTGCAAGCAACTGTATATTAGAAAAATACATAAAATTATGTATTTACAAACATACGATTTGAACAAACCTCTCAACATATTTAACATTATTCAAGCATTTAAATGTTTTAAAGTGGGTAGCATTTTGGTTTCATGTAAATAGCTCCTGACAGAAATTATTTGTTTTTATTAATTAATTCACGGCATCTCAACGTGCATAACTTGCAGAAAAAGACCGTGAACAAACCACAGTCTGCAATGCAGCTCCTCTCATAACTATTCTTGTGCCAGCGTGAATGTACTGATATAGTTGGATGAACACCTTATCCACCCCGAATATAGTTTTTATCATTTGTGCCCTCCAGGCTAATATATTCTAGTAGGCAGCTGCATATACTTATATCACATATGTCCACGTTTAAGTGATAAAAAGGGTCAAACTGAGCCTCAAATTCCATTATCGAGAGAGCCCTGTTCGCCACTGAGCAACAAGCAAAGGCAGCAGCCGTCATGTTTTCGCTGGCAGAGATGCAGTCATATGACTAGACGTTTTCTACAAAACAGCAATGACGATGAGCCGAGGTGTTTTCGACGGAGCCCTGCACACACGCCCACACAACCGTGAACCAGCAGATTCCAGAAAATGCTCCCAGACAGCGCCTCCTTTCCAAGCAAACAGAAATAACCACACTGTGAAACCCCTGCACTGCAGAAACGTAGAGCCTTGCTTTAGCACACTTAGCAAATGCACTAAATGAAATATCGTGTGTGCTACCTAATGCTAGTAGCTGCAGGTACCGTACCCTTCCCCTGTTTATTTCATGCTCATTAGCAAAATTGTGTATATATGTTTCACAATTTTTAATATTGCAATAAACAGCCACGCCAATACCTAAAGCTGGTGTTTGTGAGATTTTTGTGCTATTTCACGCTAAAGAAAGCCAATGTGTTTGGCTAACGGTAAATGGGACGACAGGCTGTGGGCTTTTTGAGGCCTTAGTGTCGAGTTATGTGAAAGCTTTGACGTTCCTTAGCATTTAAGTCATTTCAGTCATTTAAAAGGGCAATGTAATGCTAATGTGCTAGAGTGCTTATACAGGTTAATGCTACAACCACCAGACACCAAGATTCAAAGACATACTTGGACATACATAAAGACTTTACTTTTATCGTTAAATCTATTGTTTATCCTCCTAATGCTAATGTGCTTATATGTCCTCTGCATTGACATCAATGGGAAATGCTCCAAACAAACATTCCGTGGATGCCTGAATGCAAACAACGTACTACTACATTAAAAACAAAACAAAATAACATCATGTAATATCTATTGTGCCTGGTTTCCATCATGCTCCAAATTAAATCTGTGCCATATATTCTATAATACAATAAGAGGTATGTGGCACCATTACACAGGAGGCGGGACTTTAAAAGCTGTCAATCACATGAGTCTGAACGTTTTGGCACCAATAGAAATCCTCTCATATGAATGGCAATGCACTAAACCCTTGTGGGCTGTGATTTCACAGGCCGACATGCCAGACAACAAAAAAAGTATAACTACTTAAAAAGCATGTCGGCCGCGTTAAAGTCTTGCATTTTTAGTAGTCTCTAAAGTGAGATTTTTTCCAGTTTAAGTGCTTGGAAAACCTCCTTTCGATGATGTATCTTGAACCGGGGTGGGGGCTTCTAAAACTCCAACAGCAAATTTAAGATGGATACTTAAGGGCTGGCTGTTTTGAATTTAGGTTTTTATTAACCGGCTTATGTAGAAGGAAGCTAGATAGCGTGATGTGACTGCTAGGAAACAGGATATCATATTTCAGTGGTTGTATGACGTATTTGTGTAATGCCTGCTGGCTACTGCTGAGAGAACAATAATGAATTAAAACATAAAAACAAGACAAAATTAAGAAATGAGGCTGAAGGATGCAATGCTGTGCTACAACATGTTAAAATTCAAAAAGCATACTTAATATTCCATCTAAGAAAGACTTTACGTCGCTTTGCTGAGACAAGCATCTGAATATATTTTTTTATATAAGTTTTTGTGTATTTGTGTATATTTATTATAAAATAAATAACAAAACAAGTAAAGAAAAGAAAAATAGTGCCCTGTTTAGATGTGCTACTGACAAACAGGTCACTAAAGTAATACACATAGCTACAATACAATATAAAGTTTTGAATAAAAAAAAAATAAGTTGATTGACAAGTGTAAAGTTAAACAAACTGTCTATGCACATGGCAACTCTGTTGAGTGACAATAACAAGGCTGTTTCATCAATAAATTAGATATAATCTGAACAATCTGTAGGTCAGGGCGCTTGGAGACTTTATAAACCAAAGTGGGCTCCTCGAGAGTTTAGTGGACATTCTGATAATAATAACAATGCATGCTCACCTGAGGACAGGTGAGACACCTGCTAGGCTTCACGTGGATAAAGGTGGACAGAGAAGAAAAGTAGGAGGAGGAGGAGGAGGGGTCGACTGGACTGCTGTTCATCAAGAGTCTAAAAGTGAAGCGTGCTAGTGTGCAAAAGGCATGCAGCAAGCCAGCAGCACCCAGGCTACACACACATGACTTATAGGAAAACATACAACACCATATTCATTATGCTCTTCAGAAAGCAGTTCATCATCAACATCATACATAAAGACACGTGGCTCGTCTTACCTGAGCTTTAATGAACTCTGATGAAAAAAAAAATACAACATGGCATGAAACTTTAAAAGACGCTACAATGCAATGTTCGTTTTTTGTTTTGTCTTTTTTTAGATCACGAAATGACAGAAAGTCTCGAATGAATGTAAAGTTCCGTTCAGCCTCCCGCCGCTTCTGTGTTAGCTAACGGCTAGGACGTCGGCCGCGGGAAAAGAAAAGAAGAGAAAAGAAAGGGAAAAAAAATCACTCCATCACCAATTTTTTAATCAGTTTCAGACAGACTCCAGACACAGACTCTTACGTGCACTGTCTGCCCGTGCGCGGTCACGACAGCCCGGCGCGCAGCCGATTGACAGCTCGACCGACCAATGGGGTGGCGCGGAACGGCGCGGGCAACCAATCAGAACGCAGAAAAAAACACAAGGTCAGCCCTCTGAATGACTCTCCTGACGCACAAAGAAAAGGCGACTCTCCGAAGAGCCGAGTAAAAGAAGAAATCTCTGTTTTTTATTAGACACTTGGTGAACGAACACTCCAACGCCTTTAGGGCGGCAGATGCCTTATTTGACTTTCTGTGCTTTAAATGATTAAAAGAGTGGAATTACCACGAGCAAGCAAAATGGTCGTCACCCAGTTCATCTTCAATGGCGTTTGTATTTTCTCTTAGCTAAGCATTAGCAGTGCTGTTTAATACAGACGGCAAAAAAACGGTCACATTTGTAAACAGCCTGCTTTCTTTCTCGTTTTGGAGACCATGCAGGTCAACGTTTAAGCATAAACTACGTGTAAACTCAGTGTTGATATGAGTTTTTAATCTACAGCTTGCCCCGTTTGACTGTTTTAACTTTCATTATTAGTATAATTTTTCTTAACATTTTAGAAATATAAGACAATACTAGCAAAACACACAAGGAGCACAAACATGGCAAACAGGTCCTTCGCCGAGTTAAAGACAGCTTGGATTATTAAAGTAATTTGCCAGGCTCCCTAAAACCTCTGGCAGTTGTACATGAAGTGCAGTGAACTCTTAGTTCTAGCAGGTGGCAAGTTTTGATCACATCAGTGGTCAGCAGTTTAAAACATGTACATTTTTTATTTCTGTTCACTTGATGAACTGGTAGCTGTGTCTTGTGTTGTATGAGCTAAAAAAATATACCTAATGAATTAGCATCTCCAGGTCAATGACTTCCATGTATTTACTAAACTCACTACATAAAATAAAGCTCACAAAGAGCAAAGCACAAAAGTAAACTGTATCTAAGAGGTTAAAGCCAATATTCATTGGTATAAGTAAAAGTATAAAAAGCAGCATTCATTTTTTTATTAACTGGCTTGTTTGGAGATATCTAGATGTTAGCTAATTATGCTAACAGCATTCACCTTAAAATATAGTCAAACATCTTTCACTGTAAATACGATAATAATAATTGTTGTTACATAATACACTGTCTGCTTATAAATTATCACCTTTTTAACCACCTAAAAGAGTTTTTGACTCTGACTAGCAAACTCAAGATTGGACAGATAGCGAGCGAGCTAATGACAACAGGCTAACATATGTTGGTTTTCCCAATTCCGAAAGTATATATATATATATATATATATATATATATATATATATATATATATATATATATATTTTACCACAAACCAGATGGATAAAACGTTTATTTTCATTTCGACTATCAGTTTTCACTACAGCTCCACTCGCCTTACCAACCGCAAGTTGCTGCTTTCCGTCTCCGTCAGAGGGAGCAAGATGAAATGGCGCGAAATAAAATTGTATCTTTATGGAAAGCTGTAACGTTACAATCCTATCGGCACAAACATGTTTGCCATTCCCAGTAATACAGCTGCACGACCGCAGTGTCTTTTCATTCTTTGGCAGATGTCTACAGCTGACGGCCCAGTTTTTTAACCAACTCAGAACCTCTGTGGACGCATTTAACACAGAGTCCGACCGACTGGCTCCTCAATGTTAGAACGACGTGACAAGAGGCTGGGATTCATTAATTAGTGGTACAGCCTGGAATTCCGTAGATTTTCCAGCTCAGGTTTCTATACGGTGGTGGTGATAGGAACCAGGAGTCGCCTAGTGAACCAAAAGAGTTGTTCCAGCACGTTCCCCAGGAAACATTCAACGTCGTTACAACGCTATCAAAGCTGGTGCTTTTTACGTTGTCTTAACAAGGCTGTCATAACGTGGTCGCAACGTCACTTCTACATAACGATGTTTTATATTATTATGATTACCTGTTGGCAACTAAGCAAAATTTCATGGGGCTCCATGCAGATATAATGGAACGTGTGAAATAAACGGTGCCCGGTGCCTCGCCATGTTTACATCACAAACACATCCACTGCGTTCCGAATAGTTCACTCGTTAAATGATTCACTTATTCGCTAAAAACACATCAAAAACACAAGGCTAAGAAAGTCCCTGCAAATACAATTATGCTGTGACAACGTACTGTTTTGGTGCCCACAACGGTCCTACGTGAAATGTAAATCCTTAGAAAGCTGTGACAACGTTATTTGACCACGTTGTGATAACGTAGTGGCAACGTTGTCAGTCTGTTGTTACAACACCTATAATCTTTTGTACCTTCCACTATATCTGCATTGAACTCTAAGGAATGATTTAGTAACCGTTGTTCAGACAAAATAAAAATCACCACCTTTTTGTAAGTAAGTAGAGTAAGTTTTCATAAGGTTGGTTCTTACAAAACGTGGTGCTGTTTACAAGGATGCCACAATGTCACATTAAGTAACATTGTTTTATGATATTGTGACTGTTGGCAACCTAGAAAAGTTTCATGCAGATATAATGGAACGTATAAAGGACTCTAGGAGGTTGTGACAACGAACTGACAACATTGCTTAACATTCTGAGGTATTACATTTTAACATTGTGAGCACCAAAGCAATAGGTCGTCACAACGTATTTATGTTTGCAGGGACAGCCTGTGCTACATAGCGACCTGACTAGAAAAACTAAAACCTGCTTTATTAAAAAGCCACTGATAACTATGTAGAGTCTTATGTGGGTTCAGTATGTGTATGTATGTAAACTTAGCACAAAAAGTAAGGAAATTCGTGTTTGGTAGATTATTTCTTTGTTGTAACAATGCTTCTTGGCAATAAATCTTATACCGGTGGAAAGCCTGGTGGTGGAAATTTAACATTTGTAAGGAATATGCATTTGTGGGAGGAGCAATAAAGCTGAGTATGTGGGTTGCGCCCATGAAAAATTTGTCAAATCTTCTCTGCCAATGCCAAACAGTTTGTTCTACCATTGACTCGTTTGGTGTTTGGTGGACTGGATGATTAAATTTGAAGAAACAAGACGTATTGGCAATATAACAATTTATTAATTTAAACTCTACTGCTTTTATATACTTTTGTATATAAAACTACTTGTACATAAAATTAGTTGTCTGACATACCACAACAACTTCTTTGTAAGTAGTAACACACCACAGCATTGCATTATGGGATGCATTTTAAATTCTAGCGTACGTCGATTGTACACTACAATAATGAATAATTCATAGTGAACTCTATAGGGAACAATTAACCATGACTCATAACCATGACTTTGTGTGAAGGAACTTTGAGAGGTGAACATCTGGTTCCTGTCACTATCACTCACTTGGTATGTTTCTCTATTTCACTCCAAACCTATAGCTGCGTTCTAAAGTCTAGGCTGCAGCTGAGGCAGGACGGGTGCTCGGTAGGACCTGTCCTATGAAGACTTCTCCTTAGTAATCTAGGAAATACAGTGGCAAGAAAAAGTATGTGAACCCTTTGAAATGACCTGGTTTTATGCATTTATTAATCTTAAAACGTGATCTGATCTACACCTAAGTCCCAAATTATAGACCGACTAAATGTGCTTTAACCTAATACCACACAAACACTTATGTCTGTATTAGACACATCCATTAAACATTCACAGTACTGGTGGAAAAAGTAAGCAAACCCTTATGCTAACCCAAAAGCTAATTAGAGTCAGGAGTTAGCAAACATGGAGTCCAATCAATAAACCGAGATTGGAGCGAGTTTTAGAGCTACTTTGACTTATAAACGACAATCAAACTGTTTTGAATTTGCTATTCACAAGAAGCATCTGCTGATGTAAACCATGCCTCGCAAAAAAGAGATCTCAGTAGACCTACAATCAAGATTTGTTGATTAGCATAAAACTGAAACGCACTACATAAAAAGAGCACTGCAGACCAACATTAAGACATCCCAATGGTGAAGTACAGTAGTGGCTGCATCATGATTTGGGGCTGCTTTGCTGCTTCAGGGTCTGGACCGCTTGCCATCATTGAGGGGAAAATTAATTAATGTCAGGATGGCTGTCCGCCAGCTGAAGCTCAATAGAAGTTGGGTGATGCAGCAGGACAATGACCCTAAATATTGAAGTAAATCTACTACAGAATGGCTTCAAATAAAGAAAAAACAGAGATGCTGTGTAATGGCCTCAAGAGAGCTGTTCACACCAGACATCCTAAGAATATGGCTGAGCTGAAGCAGTTCTGTAAGGAAGAATGGTCCAAAATTCTTGAAGGTCTGATCAGCAGCTACCAGAAACGCTTGTTGGAGGTTATTGCTGCCAAAAGAGATTCAACCAGTTCAATCCAAGGGTTTGCTTACTTTTCCCACCGGCATTGTAAATGTTTAATATCAAATACAGACATGAAATATTATAATTGTTTGTATGGTATTAGGTTAAGCACATTGAGTTTGTCTATACTTGGGACTAGTAGATGTAGATCAGATCGCGTTTTATGACCAATTAATGCAAAAAAACAAGTAATTTCAAAGGGTTCACATACTTTTTCTTGCCACTGTATGTGTGTGTGTGTTTTAATTTGAAGAATTTAAAATATAAGACTGATATATGTAAATGAGTTCTGAGTCTGTATTTAATAAAAAGATGTTGGTACTGTGTGGTGTTTTCTCAAAAAGAAAAAAAAATCATATTCTTTTTAAAAATATTATATCATATTATTACATTACATATAATTAATTGTATTAAAGCATTTATCCGGAAAAGCAGTTTATAATTATAACTCTTCACTTGTAAGAGCTAAGCAACAAAAGATGGCACCATTAAAAAAGGTCATACAGCAGTCAGTTTCGGTCCTTACATCCTCAAATTCATAATTCATAAATACTGACTCAATCACAGTAGATAATAAATGATTTATAGAAGATACTGAATAAATCACAATACACAATGAAGGATTTGTAGTAGATACTGAAAACTGTATAGTACTGAGTAAATCACAATAGATAGTTACCAAATCACAATATGTATTAAATAAATCTTAGTAGATACTGAATAATTCATAGAAGTAATTGAATAATCCTTAGTGATACTGAATAATTCATACTTCTTAAAAAGAAATCTTAGGCATTACTTTGAATACATGCGTGTATTAGATTTTTTACAAAAAATTATTTTGCTTCTTGACAGATCAAGTGTTTAGCATAAAAAAATTAAAGTAAACTTTATGGCGAATATGATATTCACTAAAAATCAGTGTTGCTAGTATAGTAGTTTCAATGGAAATGTCTGAAAAGATCTCAGCTAGTTGATTGTTTTGTGTCTCCAACGTTTAATTTGTTTATTTGGTTCATGTTCCAGATTTGAGTATTTATTCATGAATATCTCCTCATATTTGTCTTTTAATGTACTGTGAACATTTCTAATAAAATATCATTTTGGAGAGAACAAAGAATTATTTCAATATTAATATGGCTTTTTTCCAAGACCCACCTAACTGTCCACCTGCTACACTGAACAGTGCTCAGCGTTGGAGACGTTTCCTGTCTTCTCCGAAGCACATTTGTATTTTGTGTCACAGTAGTTGCTGGTCTTGGTTAGGATCAGTTTTCCAACTAGTTTTCAAACAGTTTTCTTGTTTATGAATAATTTTTCTTTTTGTTTTCAGAGCAGTTTTTTTTCAGAATAGTTTTCTGTCTAGTTTTGTTTAAAAGCAATTTCCTGTCCTGTTTCAGAGCGTGCTTCTGTTTTGGTTCAGAAAAGTTTTATATCTAGTTTCCGAGCAGTTTTCCGTCTTGGTTCGGAAAAGTTTTACATCTTGGTTCACAGCAGTTTTCTGCCTTGGTTCGGAAAAGATTTACATCTAGTTTCCGAGCAGTTTTCCGTCTTGGTTCGGAAAAGTTTTACATCTTGGTTCACAGCAGTTTTCCATCTTGGTTCGTAAAAGATTTACATCTAGTTTCTAAGCAGGTTTCCATCTTGGTTTGAAACAATTTTACATATTGGTACGGAAAAGGTTTACATCTAGTTTCCGAGCAGTTTTCCGTCTTGGTTCGGAACAATTTTACATCTTGGTTCAGAGTAGTTTTCTGTGTGGGTTCGGAAAAATTTTACATTTAGTTTCCAAACAGTTTTCCGTCTTGGTTCAGAAAAGTTTTACATCTAGACTTCAAGCAGTTTTCCATCTTGGTTTGGAACAATTTTACAACTTGGTTTAGAGCAGTTTCTCGTCTTGGTTTGCAACAGTTTTACATCTTTGTTCAGAGTAGTTTTCTGCCTTGGTTCAGAAAAGGTTTACATCTAGTTACTGAGCAGGTTTCGTCTTGATTTGGAACAGATTTACATTTAGTTTCCAAGCAGTTTTCTGTGTCACTTCCGAGAAATATTACATCTTGGTTCAGAGTAGTTTTCTGTGTGGGTTCAGAAAAGTTTTACACTTAGTTTCCAACCAGTTTTTTGTCTTGATTCAGAAAAGTTTTACATCTAGATTCTGAGCAGTTTTCAGTCTTGGTTTAGAAAAGTTTTATATCTAGTTTCGAGCAGTTTTCTGTCTTGGTTCGGTAAATAGTTACATAACTTGGTTTAGAGCAGTTTCTCGTCTTGGTTTGCAACAGTTTTACATCTTTGTTCAGAGTAGTTTTCTGCCTTGGTTCGGAAAAGGTTTACATCTAGTTACTGAGCAGGTTTCGTCTTGATTTGGAACAGATTTACATTTAGTTTCCAAGCAGTTTTCTGTGTCACTTCCGAGAAATATTACATCTTGGTTCAGAGTAGTTTTCTGTGTGGGTTCAGAAAAGTTTTACACTTAGTTTCCAACCAGTTTTTTGTCTTGATTCAGAAAAGTTTTACATCTAGATTCTGAGCAGTTTTCAGTCTTGGTTTAGAAAAGTTTTATATCTAGTTTCCGAGCAGTTTTCTGTCTTGGTTCGGTAAATAGTTACATATAGTTTCTGAGCAGTTTTCTATGTCGGTTCGGAGAAGCTTTGCATCTTGGTTCCGAGCAGTTTTCCAATTTGGTTTGAGAAATATTTAAATCTAGTTTCCGAGCAGTTTTCCAACTTGGCTCGGAACAGTTTTATATCTATTATCTGTTTTCCGTGTTTTTCGGCACTGTTTGTTTTCCGTCCTGTTTTTGGCTAGTTGCCTGTTTTGTACTCCGCCTGACCCTGACCCCCCCGAACGCCCCTCTCCTCCCAGCATGCACTGCGCAGCGGCCTCCTTGTGTTTTTCTGCTGTTGTTGCGCTGCGATTTTTGACGCGTTTGACTTTCTGAATCCCGGTATTTTGGGTTTCGTGTTATACGACTTCGGTTTATAACCCACTGCATTGTGTTAACCGGCCTGTGCTCCGTCTCCAATGTGCTCAGAGGAAGCACACAGGGAATAAACAGGACTCTCCGCACTGATGGCAGCCAGCGGCCCAGGTACAATCCTACTGCCTCCGCTAGCGAAGCTAACAGACTACCGACAAATAATCAGCAGCAGAGGAAATACAGATATTAACACGGAGCCTGCTCAACAACATGAATAAATATAAACATTTGGACGTGTTATTGAACTACTGTCTAGTCGTATTGTGTGAATTAACCGATGTAAACAGAGCAGTGTGTAAGCGCTCGCTGGTTAGCATTGCTAGCGTTTGCTTCGTAGTTTTTTTAGATAGCGTAATTGTGGTACATATCTTTGTATGTGGCTTTGTGGGCTGTTACCCTCTTATTTAATTATTCGTGTGGTTAAGTGAGTCCGACTTATTCCAGTAATAAATGTGTGAATTTGGCTTGAAGAGGAATTTTCTTGCCCATATTATCTGGAATAAATGTTAGCATGCTAACTGGCTAAGCTAACGACCTCTTTTTAAAAACAGGGATTCGAACCTTCATTTTCTCAAGATTTTAGTCGCGATAATGTTCAGATTTAATCGCTGCAGCATACTGCACTCTTTTAAGGCATTTTAAGGCCAGTTTCCATTAAATGTGTAACGGGAAAATTCGAATAAGAAGCCGAATTCAGCCCCGTCTAAACGTCGATGTCCCGCTGTTTTACACAGAAACGTCTTTAGGCGAGGTTCAGTCAGTGACATCGTGTAGCAGCAGATATTTTAGTCTCGACATTGTTATTATGACATGTGGGGAATAAAATAATCCATAGATTTAATTCTGCAGGCGTATAAACTGTGTTGAACGTCTTGATTGAACGTTGATTTAAGGGAAATGACAGAATTCAGTGGTTAGGATGTAATCAAAATCATTCGAAATGGTTGGTTGTAGACTCGGGTTGCTTTGCAGGGTTGTCATGGGAAACATACCAGTAGAAGGAACCAGTAACAGACATAACCTGCTTTTTATATAGGAAAAATAGGGATAAATCTGAATCTTTATACACCTTTCAGCACCTTGTATATACTTCTCTACGATGTAAGAATACATTTTAAGTCTAAATGCTTATGAAACAATGTCAAAGCAAGTCATAATATACTTATGTTGTTTTCTTAGCTTTATGATCAGTGGGTAACTCAAAATTGCTGTTGGCTGTGTAGGCAGATATATTTATTTGGGTTGTTTTTTGTGATATCCCAAAATTGCTAATTTTTCCCAAACTATCTTAAAGTCATGTCTTAGGCTAGGGCTTGGCAACATGGGCCAGAAATCATTTATCAGTATTCATAGGCTATCATTGCTGTCCAGTGAAAAACATCTCCAATTTTGTCGATTTTAAGTTTTCTACTTCATTTAAACACTCCAATAGGCGTTTACACTGTGTGACAATTTCATGATGAATGGACCAATAGGAGTGCTCCAAAACAATTGGAAAAAAATCTGGTTCCATTAACTTACATTGAAAGTAAAGTACATTTTTGGTCTCTCTTGTAAAGTTGCAATTGTGAAGATACTTGTTTTTCATTGGACAGCGACGATATACAAAATATTCATTTAAGAATTTTCTATTAAGTGGGCTAAATCTTAAGTTGTAAGTCAAAGACACATGAGAGATGTCACAAGCACTTTGATCAAAACAGACTGTGATCAAAATAAAATTCTAAGACAGGGCTTTGGGCAACATATAAATAAAAATATGTAGTTGCAACTGGGCTACTGATTTTTAGCAGATTTTAAAGTATTCTTGTTCCATTGTTGCATCAAGGGCTATATCTTTAGAGATGTCGTAGCCCACCGCCTTAATTATATCACACCGCTTAGCACTTTTGTTTACATAAGATGCTCCAGTGTCTTCACTCCACTCTACGGAACGTTCATTCTCATTATCTTTGTGTGTTAATGCTGATTAATAACACATCAAATAAAATGTTATAGCCTCAACCTCGTTTGAGTATTATTGGATACGTAAAACGACCCAACCTAATCTGTGTTCCATAAAACTATAAAAGAAGTGGCTAATGTTAACATTTGTGTTATAAATGCCTACATGTTTGGTTTTGTTACATTGTCATTACATAAGTATTCATATAGTACATACATGTGGTATTAATTAGTTAGATCCATAGCTGATGCTGTTAATACTAACTTTAATTAATAATTTTTAAAATCGTGCCATTTCTCTTCTCACCTCAGATGACGAGTTTGAGTACGATAAGCCAGGGGCAGAGAGGTCGAGGAGACGAAGAGGAGAAGACGACGATGATGACCTGGATAGGTGAGCCAACCTGCGCTTTGTGTTGTGGAACGCACATTTGCTTTAAACATATTATTAGAAACATGTAAAGCTAAACGGATCTATATAGAGATGGACCAATCAGCTTTTTTGAGGCCGATTTCGGACGCCAGTCACCTTTCAGCGCGATTGGACGATAGCCGATACCGATCGAGGGCGGGGCTATATGCCATGGCAGGGCTACAAGTAGTTATTAGCGCAAGCAAGTCATGAAACATGGTCGAAACTGGTTTATTACCATTTTTAATGAGCTCATGTGGAACAGCATAATATTTTTAACAACTTAGAAGTTGGTCTATGTGGGAGTAAACCGCATGATGCAGCTCTGGAAGAGCGATATCTGAAAAGTATTTCCTACTAGAAACGGCAGAGCGTGTATCAAGGTGGAAGATTAAGTGGCAGAATGCCACGTCTTCTACAGCCGATAAGAGCTACTTATCTACAGCTATAAACTTGATCACTCTGGCTGTGATTCCTTTAGCTGTTTGGTTGTTGCTGCTGTACTGTTCGTACCGGTCAGATCTGGTCTGCACGGTTCTCTGGGTTATTTGTTTGTGCTAGCTGTGCGTGCTAGCTCTGCTGTTTGCTGATACTCACTGTATTCAGCCGCGCGGTGTTCTCTTAAGTGGCGTATCAGATTAGTAGTGTTAAATGTCTTTGTCCTGGTTCACCCACGAGACACGCAGATTTCACTAATTTTACAGATGTTACAAACTGCCCTGGATGAGAATCCACCGCACATGCGGTGAACGCCATCAACTGTTCTCACGAGGTAGCTGCTTGAGTCAGTCTGTGAAAAATGAAAGCGTGTGTATTTCCACCTAGCAGTTCAGATTGCAGGGAACTGGCCAGAGGGAGTTTCACGGAGGGCTCCGCTTCCTGGATAAAACGCTAGCTGATAATACAGAAATTAGGCTCACTTGTTTAACGCCATCGATCGGCTAAGTTGGAGAAGTATCGCCCGATCACAGATCACCTATTTTAATTAAAAATCGACCAATACATGGCTGATTGATCCTTCCATCTCCAGTTCTATACCATTTTATTATTCTATCATTTTATACCCCTTCATTCAAATAGGGGTATTTACATCATTGAAAACATTCCATACTCTTGAACAGTAAAGTAAATTCACATTAATCTCTGATGCTCATCACTGTTCAGCTCTGACACCTGTCACTTCACCACAATCTGCAGTTTGTGTTGTCAGACCTTATTAAGCTGTTACCTAGCCGCATCTCTTGCTGGTTTTCCTCTTTGAAGTGTCTTTGAAGATCTAGATTCATGAGTGTGCGTGGCTGAAAGAATGTCTTAAATGTCATTTTTAATTTTTCACTTCACAGCGATTTGGAAGGTGACTTGCTTGAGGAGGACTGGCTTTCATCTAAGAAGGTATTGCGTCATTGTCACTTGCACATTATGCCGACTGTGAGAAATTACTAGGGGTGTAAAAATGTCTCTGAAAGTGGCAATTGGGCTGCATCGTTTTCAGACTGTGCCGTGATCTTCATAAATTGTAGTGTTTATATCCTGAATAACTCGCAACTTAATCATAGCCAAAAAATGTCTGTATATTGTTATAGTGGGTTTGTTACGGCAGGGACCAGAGAGAATTTTGCCTCTTCCAGCCCATTACTAATGTATGTAATCAAAGACACAGCGTGTATTTTCCGTAAACACCCACAGGCAGTTGAGTGTGTTGCACTGAATAACACAGTGGTATGTTCACATAAGGCCACCTGTGTTTGTCCTGCTAGAGATGCCCTGTTCAACTGTAAGTGGGAAGTACGAGCGCCTAGAAGGAACAGCAGCTCAGCTGTGAAATGGTGTGCAGCACAGGATCACATAATGCAGCTACTAAGGGCTGAAAAGAGTTTCAGACTGCCCCTGGAAGCAGCATCAACACAAGAACTGTTTCCTGGGAGCTTCATAGGTTGAGTTCTCCTGGTAACCCTGATGGCCAAGCAGGTTTTAGGTGGTGGAGGAGGAATAATGGGACTAAGGGTGTTTTTTTTATGGCTTACTTTCTATAATTCCAGTATAGAGATATCTTGAGCAATAAGATGTGGCTGCAAGACTTAATGACCTGGATGCGGTTTTAGAGAAGTATTGGAAGGAAAGATTTGGGTGACTATTAGTGCTGGATCTGAATATTACACTGTTGTGATATTTGTTTATTGGGTATTGGGTAAACACTACAATTTTTTTAGGTTTGGGATTTAGATATTTTTTGCCAAAAGGTTATGGCCCACAATGCAGCTTTATTTCTTTAGTTTGCTGAAAACAGCGCCGAACACCCTCCAGCCCTCCAACACTAACAGCTTAATAAAAAAAAAAACAGCCCTCTGCTGTACTCTGACATAGGCTGACATAAACATGTTGTCTATACAACCCTTCGAACCTCAAGTTAGACCTCCTCCTGCTTAACCTGTGCTTTCGCTGCTATACGGCATGTCGTGTCCACTAGCCCTGCATCATGAGAGGCTAGAGATGCAATGCTGTGAGCGCAACAGTAGTCTGCGAGGAAATCAGCCAGCCAGGAGATTCAGAATTAACAGCGGATAAAGCTGCGGATGCACTCTCAGTAAGGGCGTCAGCCGCAAATTTTCACAATGATTTTCCGAGTAGACAAAGCTTCATGTAGTCGCTGTTGATTAAAGCCAAAGCTGTGGTGCACGAAAGTGGTATCCAACATGGCCATAGTGACTATTCACATCTGGGTCAGACTCATAAATTCAGTATAAAACTAGATTTGTATTTGAACTTTATACACGTCTTGGCTGATCTACTGGATCTGGGCAAGGTGGGAAATAAATGGATGTGAAGTTCAGGTGTCCACTTACTTGGACCGTGTAGTTCTCGTGGCCTAGTAGCATTTGTGCATACAGTGTCCTTTAAAAAATAAACAGGTGGCATTTTGAAAATAAACAATTCAAATAATAAAATTAATTGGTTTGGATGTTTTTCCCTTCCAGAACCCCTCAGAACTATCAGATGAAGAGCTAAATGATGATCTGCTGCAAAGTGATGAGGAGGATCAAAACACAAGGTATGTCTATCATTTGATTGAAGTCTATTTGTGTAACTGATGCAGGACTAGAGCTGCAGTAGTTGTTCATCAACAACATTAAGGTCAACATATGTGTTTAAATTTTCACACACTGGCTAGGTTTACATGCAGTCTAAAGATCCATTACTAATAGGAAAAAAAAATGAATAGCTCAATCAGAATAGAATACGTCCGTGTATACACCTCAGTCTCAATAGACTAGTCCAATTAAGGACATTCCAAGTACAACTTCTGTCAGTTTGAATGCTGTGGGTAAATAATCGGTATAATAGAAGAATAAGAGCCGTGTAAACGCCTGTATCTGATTACATTCCCTGTTGGAAAGTTTAAGTATGTTCTGCGCATGTGCGTCATAGGATGTTTCAACATGGCAGAAATTGGTCTTCAGAAGAGACAAAGTTCATGCTTCAAACCTTAAAAGATTTTAAAATATTTAGCAGCGTGGATGGCCTTAAAGCTCGCAATAACAAGCTGTACAGAAGAGTATATGAGCAAATGAATGATGGTGGGTTTACACGAACTATAGAGCAAAATAAAAACAGAGGAATGATTCTCTAACTGGTGTAGTACAAAGCTAAAAAGCAGAACAGTAAAAGCGGCGACGATCCGTCCACTTCCCCGTTTTACGAAATTATTGATGAATTCATGTGAAATCAACCCTTTGCTAACACGGATAAAAAAAAGGTCCTCTCGCCCCTTCTTCAATAAGTACATGTGATATATTTGTTTTCTTAAGTATTTAAAAATATATTAAATTATATTTAAAAATATGAGTCCGCCAACTGAAATTTTTGCAACAAAGTTGTGCTGGACTCACACTGACTGAATTCGCTTGATGCTCGTTTACACCAAGTTGTACTCTACACATGCGTGTAATTTTGGATTGCCACTGCTATTGCATTGACTGTGTACGTATTATGTACTTTGAAAAAAACACATTTGCTGATTTGATTGGAAGTAGATCTCCAGTACTAGTCATGTTAAAACACAGCTTAAGTAATATAGAATTCCTCTGTTCGTTTTTCTACATGAGTTAAGTACAAAAGTACTTGCTGTACAATGTAGCTGTGGGTGATATGGACATAATGGTATAAAAACTGAAAAAACTATTAATAATTATTCTCCAATTACCATTACAATAATTATACACCTAATCCAGTGTGAACTAGTTATGTTCTCCTTGTAATGAAACATTTATTTGTTTAGCACTCTTTAATTACAGACGACTGCCCTCCTCTGTTTCAGAGTACTGTTTAGGAGATTTGTGTTACCGCATATATAACTCACAACTCGCTCTTCTTTTACTTTTTTAAACTGAAATACATTTAAAATCAAGACGTATTTTCACCAAGGAACCACTTTTTTTTTGTTACCACTCTGGGGTCTCTTCTCGTTTGTTTATCCTCAAGTTTATGTTTGTCGTTTCTGTGTGTCTTTTAGTGGACAGGGTGAAGCGGTGAGTCTGAATGCAACTCTGGGCCTCAGCACCTCCTACAATGTGCAAGGAGAAAACCTGGAAGGAGGAGAAAGATATGTAGAAGAAGGGTATGAAGCGACAGATGGAGTGTTTTCTCAGGAGGAGGAGGGGTACAAGGCGGATGAGTATGGGGAAGCTGAAGAAGGAATGGAATACACTACAGGACAGAATGATGAAGCATGTGAAGATGAAGTCCTTGACCTTCAGATTGATGAGCCATTAGATGACGAATTTCAAGTAAGCTTTCTCTTTCTCTCTCCCTCTCTCTCTCTCCCTCCATTACTATTTACGTACATAAAAACCACATGTTTTATATACAATTCTGTAGTAATATTTCAGGAATTACGGTATAATAATACTTTAGACTACAGATTGTAAAACTAAAGAGAATTTTCTGGGGTTTTTTTCATACCAATTTACGCTTAAGTGTTTATCTGAAAACAAAATTGAAAAAAGACAGATAATTCCTTCTTCTAATCGGTCTTGGACAGGATCTTTTGTTATTTAATCTTAATTTGGGTCTGGTAAGCTGGTAGTGGTGTAGGAGTATTCATACGATGATTGGGTTATCCACTGTGTTATGCGGCCACTAACCAGAAAAATTGACTTCTCTATTTACTGTTAAGGATTAGGAAAACCTTGAAAGGGGTTAGAGTTAGTCTATCAGTCCATGTCTCCTAATAAAATATAGTAATTTTATTAAAACAGAAGTAATTTTATCATTAATACTTGGACCTCCACATGCTATGAGAGCAAGATGACAAGAATTTAATAATTAATAATAATTAATGATACTTGAAAGGTTTTGTTCAGAAACGCGGTTTCAGTCCTGCGTAGGTGATCCAGAATCAGTCCTTGAACACCAATCACTTATAGTTCTGCTGGAGTGGGCTTTTAAGGTTATCTGCGGACCCCAGTGCAGTTTCTCTGTCCGCTGACACAGGCAGGGATTGAGTGGACTGTTGTTTGGCAGCGGTTGACACAAGCTCTTCTGAGCCCAGGCTCTGTCTCCTCTAGACCCTCAGGTTTTGTTCAGCATTGAGAGGCTTTTGAGCCGCTTTGTGCTCCACGGACGAGCTGCCAGTCCACACAGTCTAATGGGAAAAGACCCTCAGACAGGATCTGATAAGTGCACCAAAGGTGAAAAGATTATTGACCCTCCTTTAAGGATGGCCCTTTGCAGTCCGACATGGGCCAGTGATTGATGAGGATGTTGCTTTCTTTATGTGTTTATTTAGTGTTGGGAAGATATTATCTAACCAGGCAACAGTTAGCTGTATACCACTTACCAAAATTTGTAAATCAGTGTGATATGATGGGGTGCCCTTTGTACAGCCAATAAAAGGTAAAAAATAAAAAGCTAATGTTTATTAGAGCATTAAGCATTATAAATGTGCAAACTCAGATACTGTAGTATGGTACCTTGGAGTTTAGCATGATCCATACCGACTAGTTTCTTATCTGTATAGAACCACTAACCACATGCTAATGTGCTTGCCTCATGCTAAGCAGCTAGCCACAAGCTAATATGCTTGCCCCAAATTAAGGAGCATGTCAAAACTAAAAAACTGTATTTGGCAGTTTTTGGCCTCTGCTTGAAAGTTTTTCAGCAATGTTCTAATAATTATACATTTTCATTTTGGTAAAATTAATGTTTTGTGACTTAGCTTGACTGAATTGCATTTACTTGTTGGATTATATATATGAGGTGCTTATATATATATATATATATATATATATATATATATATATATATATATATATATATATATATATATAGTATTTACTATGATATAAGTAGTAATAACATAAAAGATTGCTATTGTGCAAAACGCTAAACAATATAGAGATAAACCTGCAGCGTGTATATGTAAGCGCTCAGAAGCTTCTCCGGCTCAGAAAAAAGCTGTCGAGTTTAGTAAAGTTATGTTTAGTTAATGTAACAGTTGTTTACGTTGTCACTTTTGGCATTTTTTTGGCTTGTTTGAAGCATAAGGTCATGAGACCCTGCTTTTGAGGGATACCACTGACTGACAGAGGTTCACCATGTGTGAGGCCAGTGTACACACAATCCCTGCTAGCAGGCTCCTATGCTAAAAGCTAAATCAAGGCTAAAGGGTGTGATTACGCCGAGAGTCTGGCAGTTCTTTCTGCTTCCTCAGTAACATCTGGACTAACATGAACTCTGATGGTAAATGACTACACAGCAGCAAATTAGTGATTACTTAAGGAAACCGTGCTCAGACATTCAGGTAAGCGGCTAATATTAGTGTGGTTTTCCACCAAAATGCTGTCAAATAAGTATTTTTTCTTCAGTGTTAAGTTCAGTGTACACACCTGCCTGTCCTTTGGGGTTTAGCCTTATCCCATAATGGACATATGGTATAGTGTCGCAAGTCTTTAAATGTTGAAACAGAATTGTGTATTGATATTTTGTCCTGAGGCCTGTTGTGACTTTTAATCCCCGTCTGATAAAGTTAATCTTATCAAGACCACAAACTCCAGTTTAAATCAAACTACAGTTATTAGTATCCCCCAGCTAAGACCTCATATTTTGCTTGTTGTGTTCGGCCGAAAGATTCCACATCACTGGTTTAGTTTACCCCCAACCCCCCCCCCCCCCACCCCCGACTGAGGGGAATGAATTAAAGAGCAGGCTGTAAACTCAAACAAATAAGGTTTTTGTCTCAAACAAAGAATCTGAGATAAACCAGCGACCTTTTTGCTGTTTTGTTGTGACCCTGTTCTGCATTACCATAAACGCAGACACATACTGGGTGTATGTGATATCTCTGTTTACAAGGTCACCTAACTGCTGGAGCCTAGCATTCCCGTGTTTGCCGTTGTCGAGAGTTAATGTGTGGAACAGTTTAAGGGATTAAGCTGTTTGTCCTGCGGGGAAAGAGCTGCCGTGTCTGTGTGTTTGGGGGGCAGTGGCGGAGAGATGATGCTGTACATTTACTCCCTATTGTACAGATTCAAATGTTGACATGAGCAAAGTCAGTGAAAGAGTTTGCTTCGCTCGTCTGTAACAGAAAGTAAAAATAAAGCGTTTTAAAATACAAGATTTTTTTAGGCTGCGTTTATGTTTTGATGGCACACCGTCGGTAGCCTCACACCAGATTCCCCATTGTTTTATATTGAGTAGCAGCACTGAGTAGCAGTGCAGTGGCTACCAAACCTGTGCAAAAGTTGTGGTACGATTTCTGATTTATTTTTTCCTACATTTTTTTTTATTTTCAGCACTGAGATCACGGTAATTTACCATGAGCACTCGTTTGACTTTATACTGAACTTTTAAAAAAATCTTTTTAACACTAAATATCTTGAAACAAATACATTAGTATGATAAAATAAAAGTATGATATATTATTATATACATTTAAATAAATTCTTTAAAAATTATAAATGAAATTAAGTAGTTGTAGTGCACTTCTAAACCCTACATAAAACTGCCAAACATATTTAAAAATGAATTGGACAGAGAGGGCTTTTAGGGAGGGGCGAAAGTGCGTCGCTGTAAGGGAAATGGTTGCGCAGGATTACTAACACGAGACAAAATGCTTTGTCTTGTGTTCATGATCACTGGAAGCCACAGTTGTAATTTGTTAAAGAAATAAACAGAAATTGTGCACAAAATTGTGCCCCCCGATTAAGCGCATTGTCTGTCGAGGGTGTGTTGAGTGTATTTCTCTGTTTGAGACGTATGAGGGCGTTTATTCTGTAGGTGAGCCTGATGATGATATTCACATGATGCTATTCGTCACTGAGCTGTGTTTGCGCCCGAGACTGCATGTGTTTACGTATAAGAACGACTCAGTCAATGATATTTTTCCTATCGCTGAACCGCGTGCGTGTTTATCTCCTGTTTTCTGTGTATCATGTCAAACATTTACATCTCATTGAATTTCAAATGGCAGCTGGAATAGTAATGGAGCATAGTAATGTGACTGGGATCCCCACTGTTATGCTAATTCAGCAGTGTGCCCTCCAACAGCACCCCCGCTTCCCTACACGCACACACGCATACACACACACACCTCATATCACTACAGCGGGCTCTCACTCTCTCGTGTGACGTTAACATTTTCATTCTTGTGTACTTGTGTGTCTGTATAGGCTACAATGATCATCTCTATTTTATATCGTCTTAATTAGAGATGTACATAGGTTAAGGTCAACAGCAGGATAAATGTGCCAGCATATCTTGAAATACCACAATATACAATACAGGCAAATATGATTTTGAATCCCATCGTTGCATTTTAGTCAGATTAGCATTTAATATATGGCTGGGTAATATGACAATGGTCATCATTATTGTAATAAATTATGTTGCAAGATGCTTGTGAGATTAACAGCACCTCACAAATGCATATATGGCTACAAAGAATGCATAGTTAGTCATGTTTAATTGTATTTAGTGCAGTGCGTTTTGTAAAATGTTAAAAACAAATCATTGTATTGATTGTATGCACCACTTTGTCTTTTCCAACTTAGCACATCAGTAAAAGAAACTCCATGTATTGTAAAATGAAATTTTTACTAATAAATAATTTTTAATTTTAAAACCAGATTCCTAATTAAATAACTTAGATAAGTGCTGCATGAAATGTAAATAAACTAACTGTTTTGTGCTTAGGTTTTGTATAGCTTATGTATTGACAAGTCCAGCAGCAGCACCAGTCAAAAAAAGTGTGCATGTGCTTATCGTATCACCCTGTGTATGTCAAAGCTGGTCAGATGTGCCAAAATAATTTGGCTGATTTCATGTTTTGAGCAAAAATCTCAGCCGGTTCTGAGATGCAGTGCTATCTAAGGGTCCGCCACTAGCCTGAAAATAAACAAACTAGTAGAAAATGAAGGCCATTACGCCCATAAAGACAGCCTCACAAAAGACAGGATTCCCAAAAATATATAACTAACAACACCTTATTGTTCAAAAATGACAGTCAGAACCTGTATGCACACACATTGTCTTACATACAAGGTTTTTTTTTAGGTAATACTAATTGGATCGGTATATTGAGCTGCACTGTGTATTTGCATGTGGTTCCCTGCAGGTCGATGATTACTCCGGCGATTACGCTGCAGGGCCACAGGAACAACAGAGCGGCCAACAGGAAGTGCCAGAGGAAGAGGAGCAGGAAGAGGAAGTGGAGGATCAAGATGGCTCCCAGGTTACAGAATCAGAGGAGGTAAAGGCGCATTGAATAGTCTACTACTAGTAATCTATTTTTCTAAGGTTTTTAGCTTTTTGGCTGAACGCCATGATAAGTGGGATAAATGGAAATAGATGTAGGTTTTTAGGGTTTATCTTGAGTATAAAAAATACAGTAATGCTCAATAATGTTAATATGATCTAAACATTATTGTCACTGACAGATTGTAATACACCACAGGAACATGTTGTTGTTGTTATTACTCGTATTGTTTCATTTAAAAAGCATCATAATAGCACCATCATTCTGCCATGACATCTTACGTGTGAGAATTTTGAAACTAGAGGTAGATTTCAGTATATAGAACAATCTAATCTTGATAAAATAAAAATAAAGCAAAAAAAGAAATGTAGTGTTTACCCCCTGTTGATGGAATGCTGTACAAGTGGGTTGGTAAGTTGTGCTACAGTATCGTATTATGTAATAATTCCCTTATCTGCCCCACAGCTGGAGCCTGAGCCTGAGCCTGAGGCAGAAGCCGAACCAGAGCAGGAGGCCGATACAAAAGAAGAATCAGATGAAGATGAAGACGAGGAGGAGTCGGGCCGGCTGCGCTTCAAAACCGAGCGCAAGGACGTCACTGTGGTCCGACTCTCCGATGCTGTCAGTAAACGGAGAAACATTCCCGAAACATTAGGTGAGGCAGTGCTGCCCGATCTTGTCCACAAACTAGCCAGAACACACCAGTTTAATCGGTTGGTCAGTCTTCAAACACTTCATTGCTTATGTTGCTGCTTTGTTGGAATATAAACCTGTAGCAACACCTCACTGATAGGAAAACGGTCGCTGATTTAAAGTGGTTAGAAATGCTTATAACTGGTAGTACTGGTTTTTGTAATTCTACACTCTTTGGAATTAAACTGACTGTAAAGAGTCTGTACAGCATTTAAAGGACCTTTGTCTAAGATTCGTTGGCAGGATACTGATTTATCTGTGAAATCTTAAAAGCAGTGAATGTGATCAGCTAAAAGATATATATCACACGCTCCATAGTTTCAGGCTGCTGAGGTCTGATGTTGTGTCTGCGTTTCTCCGTTTTCCAGAACTGACTGAGGAGGCCAAAGCAGATCTTCTGGAATTTGAGGAGAAGGAGCGTATGAGGAAGCAAGGGCGCTTCGGAGGGAGAGGAAGAGGCGGAATGAGAGGAGGAGGAGGAGGAGGATTGTTGATGGGAGGAAGAGGCAGGGCAGGAGGAGGAAGAGGAGGACTTCCTATGTTTGGGATGGGAGATTTCCGTGGAGACGGAGGTGGTGGACGAGGAAGGATAAACGAACAGAGGCCTCCGCTGATGCAAATGAACTTGGGCATGCAGGTAAGATGGACCTTGGAGTTGAAGTGGGTGGTATTCCAGTTCACCTGATGTGCTTCTGGTGGGATTGAGCACATCTGGAATACACAGCAAAGTTTAAAATATCAATAATTCACAGAGAAGAAGAACATGTATCCTGTATTTGTGTATCTGTGTGTGTTTAGTGTTGAACTAGAATTCAAAAAGCAGCCTGAGCTGAAATATGCTTAGTAACTGCTATGTGAATGACCAGAGCCAAACAGCTGCATGCTGAATAGGCAGTTACATGTAAATGCATTGTTTTTTCTGACATCACAAAAATAAATGAGCAGTTTGGTTTTGGGACTAAACAGTACTTATCAAACCAAAGATAATGTGTTAAACTCTTAATCTTGGCATGCACCCTTGGTCGAAAACCAGAAGCTGACTATGAAAAGCCAGTTCATGTAAAATAAACGTTTTGTTACAGAATGTAGCTTCAGTGTGTGCTACGAAATTCAGAGAATAGTCGGACTTCCAAAAGGATTTTTTCGTAGTTACTTTTGCCACTTTGGCTGTGATTTCTTGACTCATATAAAGCCTTCTTGTTCCACTGTTGCAGCAGGGGCCAGATCTTCGTTGATGTGGTAGACCACCACCTTAGTTATATCACACCAATACACCACTCCATAGTCCCCTCTTATTACCTTTTGGGGGTTAAATAACGTTCATGTGGCTAACACAGCAACTAAAGCATTGGAAACTGGAACCGAGGAACAGCAATGTTCTGATTGACAGTAGTATAATTTTAACAATTTTCTACATTGATTATGTTTTTAATATATTTTTTTATTCTTTGCATTTGAAATGTGTATATGTACTTGTTCTGGTTCCGTTGAATTACATTACATAAAGTAGTTTGTTGGCTTCTGAAAAGTTGCCATTTTGGGAGATGCTTGTTTTTCTTTAGACAACGACGATATAAAGGAGGTAAAGTTAAACTGTAAGAAAAACAAAAGATTTTCAACCCCAGTCGTCTTTGCCGTTGTGTCTCCATGTGCAGGAGAACTTTGGGGCGGGAATATAATTATTTTAGAAAAACCTAAAATTCTATCAATATATAGATGCTGTTGTTTCGTTATATTTCTTGTTTAAAAATCTCCTTATAAAGTCCATATACCACCCAGCCCTAATATTAGGTTGTGTTTTTGGGGGATATTTAACATGTGAAGAAAGGCCTTGGGTGTTGTGTCTTTTCTTGATGCTTGATGAATATATTTTGTGTCAAATCCGTCTTGTAGAAAGTTTCTCATGGCTAATATTGTCATGTTTATCAGAAGATTGAAGAGAATTTCCAATACTGTTGAAGTAATTTGTAAAGTCTTAGATTTTGATACTTTGCTGTCTGTTTTTTTTTTTTTTTTTAAATCTTTCACCTGAAACACTGTTTTTGACCACTTTGGCCAAATTTAGTGTCTCTACTTATTTCCAAATATTTCCAGACATAAGCCCAAGTAGCACTAATGCTTCTTTAGTACTGACGCTCTGAAACGTTGTATGAGTATCCGAGTACTCCATAGATGCCTGCTCATACCCTCCTGTCCTTTCAAGTTGGCGTGCTCCTGCGGAACGGAGTCAGTTTGCTTTGGAGAAAGTCAATTACTGCATCGCTCACTCTCCCTCTTATCCGTGTTGATATATGGATTATGCCAAATAACTTGGCGGGAGTCCATTGAGGAGGCATTACACCAAATTAAATTTGTACTTTGTCTAAGGATTTGGGTTCCTTTGCTTATTTTACTATTAAATATCTGTAGAAGGCAGTAATCCTCTCCTGCGCGTGTGCCTGTCTCTCACTCGTTCCTCTTCACCTTTTTTTTTTATTTCTATAAAAAAATGTCTAATTCCTCTTTGTGGAGGAGGTAAGCTACGTGACGTGTCGCCTCTGAGCGTGAGTGCGCTCTTTAAAGGTGAAGAGTGCAGCTCCGTAATGGTTTAATTTAATTTTTCATCGCCGTGTGAAATGAAGTGCTCTCAGTCAGAGGAAGGATTAGCTCGTGTCTAGTGGAAGGGAGGATGGTATAGGTTTTGGTATGGTATATGTGACTTTATGCAGATGAACAGAGTACAGGGGAAAATAAGGTGTATCCATAACGTAAGGCTCCTTTTGTGCTGAATTTTCATTCAGTTCAACTGGATTTGCAGTTGTTTGGTGAAACATCAAATTAACACATTTTTTCTTTGCTTCTTTAGTTTTGCTCTGAAGCTATGAGGGTAATGTAGCTATCACATAATCCAGACCTAGACTTTGTTAGGTATTAGTCCTTTAAATGGGCAGTTGGCCTATTTTAAAGCCGCCATATTGTTATAGCCTTTCTCTCTTTCTCGTTCTCAGCCCAGAATGGCTTCTCCTCAGTCTCATCATCACCACCATCATCATCAGTCTCGGCCTCTAGGCCCCCGTGGAGCTCCGGGTCTTTTCCCCAACGCCATCAGCCCACTTTCCCAGCAGCCCCTGCAGCTGCTGCTGCCACAGCGTTCCCCAGGACCCCCACCCAGGCCGCAGCAGGACCTACACAGGCTGCCAGCCCCTGCACACGCTCATGGTCACTCCAACCAGCAGCAGCAGCAGCAGCCCAAGAACATCCACATCAACCCGCACTTCAGAGGACCATCCTCATCACCGGTGCAAGGTATGTTCACCAACACAGGTTTCAAAGAGTCATTTATTACTTTATTAGGAATAGATAAACATGGCAGACTTATTTAAAAAAACATATTTAAAAATACTGGCAAATAATTAAAGTAAACGAATGTGATTACTCTTGTGTTTCCATTTAAAAAGCAGCACATATTCATTACAGCTAAAATACCTTCACCAGAATTGGAATGACTATATAGGCAGCTGTTTAAGTAGGCAGTGCTCTATCTGACATCTCTCCTCATAAGACAGATTATTGAGACCCTCTACTTAGAGAGCGACTGCGTCACAGCTTGTTTCCGCCCACTGCATGCGACAGGTGGTTTAGTTAGTTGCTAAGCTACCAGCCGGCTATCCAAAACAATAGGCTGAGGCTTAAAAATCCGCTAGCATAAATGCTAATGGCTTGAGTATAAAACTGCAAAATGTTTTTTTTTTTGCAGTATAAAACTGCAAAAAAAGAGTTCCTAATAAAATACTCTTTTGTGTGATTATATGACCAGAAACATTAAAACACCAGAGAGAATACGAATAACTTTTAATAGCATTTTAAAACAACTTCACTGCTCATAGATTTGGCTGCGTGTCATCATGGGATTGCCTTAGCGGCTAAGGAAGTGTTTGATGCTTCCTTAAAATCGGGCCAAATTAGGTGCCTCAGTAGACAGTATGTTTAAGGTATCTAAGAATTGGGACCGTCTACATGTCTTATATATGAGAGAGAGAGAGAGAGAGAGTGGGGGGGTATATTTTGACTCCTGCGTGTTACCGCTAAACCAGCTTTTAGAAATCTGTGCAGTGAGGTGATGTGCAGGGAAATGACCCCTTTTGAGTGCAGCCTGATATCTCATTATGAGTTTCAGTCTCGGGGCGAGAGAGGGACAGTCTGAGCATTAGGAATAAACCCCTGCTCGCTCACTGTGACCAGCTGTGACGAATATGGACTAAGTGTTTATAGTGTCAAACATTTTGGTTTTCATAAAACTCTCGTATTTCTCTCTCTCTATTTTTCTCTTTTTCTCTCTAAGTTCCATTGATGTCTCATGGGCAGAACCAACCCAGGCCCAACATCAGCCCTCAGAGATTTCCAGTAAGTAAATATGTGATTGTATGTTTTATTAGTTGCTGGTAATGATAACGTATCAGGTTCAGGACAAATTTCAAATCAAGCTAAACATTTTCTTTGCCTTTTGGAAAGTCTCTCTCTGTAAGAACTGAAAAATGGCAGCGTTCATTTTAAAAGCAGTCCTGCTCCACCTCTTCACCACGTTTGGGTCTCTTTGCACTTTTTATAAGACTTGCATAAAGATAATCCACATATGTAAATTCTTAGGATATTATCAGCTTCTGCTGTTTCCCAATACACAACCCCAAATCAGAAAAGGCTTGGATGGTATGAAACATGCCAATTAAACAAGAAAGCAGTGATTGGTAAAATGTACTTTGACTTGTATTCCTTGTATTCCAGTATGTACAACATTTTTTTTGTTGTATTGCATTGCCTATTCCAAATAAAAGTTGGGACGATAGCAGTTTAGGACTAGAAGTTAGATAGGACAATTAAATAATGGTGTGTTTTGGAACAGGTTAGAGTAATTGGTACAAAAGCAGCATGCAGGATAGACTTAAGAGCAAAGATGGGCTGAGGATCACCAGTTTACCAACAAATGCATGATAAGATTATTGAAGTGTTTAAATACAATGTTCTTCAAAGAAAGATAGAAAGGGTTTTGAATATTCCATCCTCTGTGGTAACATAATGAAAAGGTTCAAGGAATTTCAGTGCATAAAGGCCTAAGCTGAATAACTGCTGTTATTCCTCAGCTGGTACTGCATCAAAAACTGCAATGTTTAGTACCATCCACAAATGCTAGTTAAGTCAAGTTTTACAGTGCCTGAAGGAAGCCTCATGTTAACTGCATGAAGATGTTCCCAGATTTTTGTTGTAGGACTTTTGTTTCCAACAGGTTTCCAACAGGTTTTTCTTGTTTTCAGAACTTTATGGAGTCAAAGCAGTCCCTGTAGAACAGATTTAGAGCCCCGCAGAGTAAAAGCACTTCAAAGCAGAAATGAAATAAAATCCTTAAAATCTAAAACTGTATATAGTGATTTATGTACATCACTCCCGCTACTGTTCACTAGTTGCTGTAGAAGTCAGATCAAATATAACTGTGTCTGAAGACACAGTCACCTGCAAAGTCCTGTTTTGTTTGTAATGGACTGATTTTCCTCAGACCCAGAGCTTTTGAAGGTGAAATTAATGCAGTCACTCAACAAGCAGCTCCTGAGAGCCAGTTTTCTGCCCGTCAGGTCGGAAAAACGCCCCTGGACCCTCTTCCTCTCCAAAAATTTAATGTTAAAATTCAAATGGAATCGGTTAAAATGGAAAACGGATGTAAATGGCCATTTTAGTGCTCTGAAAAAGATGAATTGTAACAGTCACACAGGCGGCTCCATCGCGCAGCTGCCAATACTGTAGTTAAAGTGATTTATTCCACAGAAGGAAGATGGATTTGCTGGTTATTATAACTCACAGGCAGTGTGCTTTCCTCGCTCTCGCTCTCTTTCAAGCTCCTAGACGTGGTTCGGTAACAGAGGAACGCAGTTGTATTGGGTAATGAACCGTTGTCTCAGAGAGCTGGATATTTAAGTAGGTGTCGTTCTTGTTCCTCACTAGTAAGATCAGGTACAGCAGCAGCGGTAGTTTGGTTAAAAATTAGTCAGTGTAACTTTATACAGCATGTAGTTGTTCAGCCAAGACATGGTTGGTGTCTGAAAGTTTTGCGGCTTTAGCTTGAATGTGCTTGATGTGGCAGTGTTTGAGTACAGAAACTACAGTTAATGGAGCGACAGATATGTTATGTTTTATGCCTAAAGTGAGGATAAAGAGGAATTCCACTTGTTTTTCCCTAAATTTGGTGGTTAAGATGTATACAAAGCCGCTTGGAGTAGTTTTGTGTGAAAAGGTTCGTTGTGGAGTCTCTTTCATTGTAGAGATTTCAGTGGTAGTAATGGAAACTAGGGGTCACCATGTCTACAACACAAATATAACCATTTTTTTTTAATTTACTAACCAAAAACAACCAGTGAAGTGTTTTTAGATGGAATGTTGAAAAACTGAAAGCAGGAAGTCTTTGGGAACGGTTCCGCTTCTCAATGTGCCCATTCAGAATAAATGCATTTAAATAAATGTATCAGTTTTAAATTCAAACCTTTTCAAAACTATTGCAAAATAACAGACATCAGGCAGCGTATTCATAACCAAGCCATGTAATGCTTTGTAGCTTTTTATGAGGGAGCTTTTCGAGGTGAATGTCTGGTTCCCATCACTACCACTCTCTGTAAGATTCTCCTAAGCAGGCTGACCACTTGAACTAATGTTAACTAATGTAGGCCTATAGTGCTCATTAATTTTCTGCAATATCAGAACTGGCCAGTGTGCACATCCCTATATTACCCTATATCCACTATATAACAAAAAGCTAAAAAAGAAATTGACGTTTTGCAGTAGCGTGTATTACTGTTTCTGAGTTATGTGATCTATGTTAGTTCATTTTTATTGATACAGTCTATTATTAATCCTTAGTCGTTGCAGTTTAGGGCAAGTGTAATGATTTAGGCTTGCAGATTCTAAGACACCAACCTGGTTTCTGCTGTAAATATCCACTACTACATTAGCCTTATCGTAAAGCGATGTAAGCTAACTTCAGAAACCAAATGTGCCTTGGCTGGTGGACGACATTTTTGGGGGGTATTTAACCGTACTACCTCCTTGACAGTGGTCCTCTAGGGTAGGTAGTCCTCTGTGGTCTGGAAGAGGCTTTACTCTGCTCTACTCCCTCGCTAAGAGCTTTTGGCTTTCAGAAAACTGTGCTCTCAGTTTGGAGAGTTGTTTTCCCCCTAATCTGGTCAGGGAGGTGTGCACACATACACCCCCAGATAGATGAATTCCCCCAGCTGTCTGTCAACCACACCCAGTCTGGCACAAACAGGACGTCATTTAAAATGCCAATGACTAGACAGCCAGCAACTTCTATTAGCCCTCTGGGTGCCTGATTAGCATACATTATCATACAGGGACATCTAACCTTACTGCAGGCTGGGCTCTTTCTCTCTCTTTCCCTCTCTCTTGCTCTCTTTCTCCCTCTCTCTGCTGAATATTTACCACATGTTTTTGAATGTTAATCATTGCCATGTATTTGATTGATACAGAGTTGTATTGCTGTGTACTGCAGAAAACCAACATATTGTGTAACTCATGTTTCTGTAAATGGGTGATGGAGCTAGGATTAGATTGTTTGCAGGGTGCTGTTAAGATTCAGCCATTCTTGGATATTTTAATAGTTTGTTTTTGTGACCAGTGCTTTGCAATAGGGTGTGTTTGTTGCACTTGAATTATTGTGGTTTGTGCACCCTGTTGCCGGCCCTAGGTCTATTCCTGACTGATAAAACGATAGCAGTCATCAAAATTAAGTTTTTTTCATTATTGATTATGCATGCTTGAAGTGTTTTTGATTAAATATGTTTCTTGATCCTGTCTTAGTACAAATTTAACTTTGAGTAGTTGCTACCTCAGTAAGCTAGGTGGTGCTGTGCTTACCTCTCAAGACAGGAAGCAAGAAAGTGGCCAAAGATCCTTTTACTAATTGCAGTTACATACTGCACTAAGAGAACACACTGTTGTCCACAGCGAGCTGTAACGTGTTGACCAAACATAACAAACCGATGTTATGTGCGCTGTCGTGCAGTACAGCATGAATGTTTTTCTTAGAAATGTTCCATGTTTCAAACATTCTTTTAAACTCCACAGCGAGCGCAGAGCTTGTTTGTGATCGTGAGTGTTCTTGGGCACCCAAAACTGCCTTCTGTAATTCCAAATGGCTGTCTTATATGAGCACAGATAAACTTGAGAATGCTTACAGGACTCACGTCAGATGTTCAGATGTCTGTGTTGAGGCTAATGGAGGTCACGTTATCATCATTAAGCTTGTGAATGTGACTCGTTGCCAAGTTGTGTAGCTCCGTCGGGCTACGTCAAAGTTAACAACGGCTAGGTATAGTGTAACCTGACTCAAGATGCTCGACCAGCTGTCGAAACCCGACATCCTCTACAACCGAGAACCGCTCATCATCTAGAGTCATAAACTCCATACACAGCTGTAGCTTTTGTCTTTTGTTTGAATCTCTTTAATTCCTAAAAAAGATGGTCAACTGTGGGTCATCTTTTTAAAACAATGGCCAAATCTAAGTATTGGCCCGATTTTTAAAGAAGCAGTTATCTTCCAATGCAGATGTGATTTCCATATCATCGTGCATCCCTAGTTATAGTTGTGTTGTAGACAACACCCCACCACCACTGTGAAGAAATCTGCAATAACCATTTCATGCCAAACCACTCTGCTTGACTCGGTTTACCTTCCAGACACTAAATTATGCAGACCTTCTCTTTTAAACGGACCAGGCAAATGAATTGACAAGAAAAGATTTTTTTCTTTCGTCTGCTGGACTTTAGGCAGGTTACATTGTCGTTGAGCTGTTTGTGATTCACTGTTTTTGACCTGTTTGTTTTCAGCACAGTCGGTGTTCTGCAGTAGTGTTCATGTGTTGCAGTTGTACTCTCTTCGTATCCATGTTCCATTTTATTTTAGTCGCGCTGTTTTTTTGTTCCAGAATGGCAGCTGCCTGATTTTGGCATTTGTCTTTCTGGCCCTTTCCCTCTATCTCTCAGACAGATCATAACCAGTTACATATTGACCAGAGGATTAGCTTTTCACTAAAGGACACGCTCCTTTTTTATTTTTTTTCTTTCTTTTTTATTGAGCGAATGCAAACTTGCAGAGGTATTGTGGACATCCTTAAGCTCCCATTGTGCTAAGGGGAACTGACCTTTTGAATGGAGCGCCGAAGTCGCCGTTAACAATGCCATTCCTCCCGTCGGATGCTTAGCTAATCCGGCTGATTGACTTTCCGCTAAGCAACTTGGTGGCCGCTCGCCACCTCACCTTGCCTCCTGCCTGAAATCGCGGATTAAAAGGCTCGATCGCATCTTAAGTCATTGCTAATGAGTCGGGAGGAGGCGAGGGAGGCACTATAGTCCGGCGCGGCCGCTCTGAATGAAGGTTAATTTCTTAAGAGCGGGCGGCCGACGCTTTAAAAGAATAAAAGAGGTGGTGATGAGGGGATTGGTATTCAGCAGGAGGATTAGAGGATTGTTATCTGGCTATTCCTCTGGAAGGTGGAAGATAGATTCTGAGTTTTGGGAGCCTTGGCGAGGTACCAAGGTGCCTCAGTTTCATAGTCTGCCACAATGGCTGACATTTTTTTCTTTTCCTTGTTACTGATATTATACAGTTTAGTCTGTCAACACAACCCGACCTTTGCTCGCATCTGAAAAACAGCTAAACCTCCATCACTGTGGAGAAAGTAGGGGGTCTGATTACAGCCGTAATATAACAGTGTATGCTGTTTCTGAACACCTTTACTGGAGCATGAAGTACAAATTTCAGAATATGCTTAAATAAGGCACTTTTCTCCAGATTTTACTGCAATGTTTCTTTTTATTTGCTGAGTGTATCAGAAAAATAACTTCTTGCAGCCAGCATTTCAGGCTTAATTTTGTTCCCTTAATGCTAAATACAGCAGTGATTCTGTATGAAAATGTATGTTCTCTGTAATGTGTTTGTGGGTTGTTTTTTTTTTTTTTACCTAGAACATCAAGAGAACATGTTCTTAGGCTAAGGGCACCCAAACGTTTGTCTGTGGCTCTACAGCTAGATATGATAATTACATCAGATTACATCATAATATGCTTTTAAGCTTATTGTGGATACCATCAGTATTCAAAGAACCAGCTGTATGTATTAGTATAAAGGAATCATAATTTAGACTTGTTTTACTTTTGTACACTTGCTGCCTCCCAAACTTGCTTACACAAGCTATGCATAGTGAAATGTAGAATCTGAGGGTTCTGTGAGCTCCAATGTTCTCTATCATTGGGTGAAAGATGCTAGAGGCTTCCTCTGTTGCTGCACTGTATAGTTTTTTGAGTGTGCACAGAACCTCATCTCGAAAGCACTCAATACATCATCATCAAAACCTCTTTAATGAAAATGGTTATTCTAAGTTGTGTTTTCAGGAAGAGTAAAACTGCCAAACGGTTTACATGACAGTAAAGATTACTAAGGTTCATAATGAAGTGTTAAAATTTACCACTAGAAACAGAATCTAAATGAAAATAAAAATGAGAAATTCTGATTAAAAGTGTTGCTTTTCATCACTCTGTCTTGCGCTGTTGGGCAAACAAGTGGCTAGCAGTGTAACGCAAAAACAGTTTCCACAGTCTGTGTGCCATACACTCTTTAACTTGCATTCTTTTTAGCTTTAACTGATATAATATAATAATTTAATAGACATGGCAATTCATATTGAGTACCACAGTATCTGTGGTATTCACTATGAATAGGGTAATAAACTGGACTTGAAAGTTGTTAGATCCTGGGTTAGTCCTGCTGGTGTGGGTTCATGACTACTGTGGTTTGTGCTGGAGAGCCACACCCATGTGCTTCATATTAAAAACAATATGTTGTACATTGTTCTAGCAGCAGAGCTCTGGAATTCAGCTTTACATGCCTTTGGGAAACCAAGAAATATTACATTTTCATAACATTAATAATGTTTAGCAAAACGAACGGGAGAATGAAAGTATCCCTCTAATTCTCTCAGTTCTCTTGCCGACAAGTCAATTATCACCTTTGAAGGAAGGCCAGAATTATTATGTTAATGCAAATGCATACATAAAACAGAATAGAAAGTGTGAGATCACGTACTTGACGTATTATGTAAATGCCTAAACAGCAAAAGTTATTAAAGGAGAGGAGCAGATTATGCAGGAGAATTATTTTGGGGGTCGTCTATAAAAAGTTAGTTAGTTAGATGTAGTGCTAAAATATTGAATAAAAGTTATTATGTTGTCATGCGTATCAAGTATGCAGCCATGCCCAGCTGTCTGATCAGTACCATATTGATTTCTCCTCATCTCTCTTCAGGGTTCTGTAGACTTCCAGCAGCATCTGCAAGGCAATTTTGTCCAGCCCCAGAGGCCCCCTCCCCAGGAGCAGTGGAGAGGACCCCCACCCCCCCACCAGGAGAGAGAGCCTTTCTTTAACAACGGTACGACCAGCCTTCAGGGAACATGTCGACTTTGTGCAGTTGCAGGGTCTAAATGTCAGCCTGTGCTGTAGACTGTGATCTGCAGTCATCTGTCTCAGCATAAGACCCAAAGTCTGGAGGACCACCGTGCTGCAGTGTCAAGCCCCTCATCCAGCTCATTAGCAAATTCCCAAATTAAATTAAATTAATTAAATTAAGCTTCCTAAATGTGGTCTCTCAGGCACGTCTGGAGGTTTGCTTCTTTAATTTGACGCTAAAGCTGCGAGAGGATAAAAAAATAAACATAGTATAAGCAAGTACATCAAGCTTACATTCTTAATACATAGCAATGTTTTAGTGTACAATAATGACACTTCCTGTTGTTGTTGTTGTTGTTGTTATTGTTATTATTATTATTATTATTAGCAGCAGCAGCAGCAGCTGTTGTAGTAGTACTCATCTGAGTCATTCTTTGTCCTTTTTTCCCCAGAACCGCGATTTTCTGGCCAGCACATCTTCGATCTCCCAGGTCCGGCCCCCCTCCTGAACAATAATGTACATCCTCTCACTGGTCAGGGTCCCCTGTCTTTCCCTCAGCCAGGTGGTCCAGGGGGTATGGGAGGAGCTCCAGGCCCTGGGCCGGGCTTTGGGCCCCTGAGTGTCGGCCAGGGTCAGGGGCCTCCAGGGGCCGGAGGGATGTTCCAGAGGGAGCCACCACGCCCCAATCTGCAACACAACGGCCCCCCAGCACCCCCGGGACCCCGTGGCTTCATGGGCCACAGGCAGCCTTTCCCTCCTCAGCAGCCAGGACCCCCCTTCAGCCCACAGCACATACCTTTTGGGATGCAGGTAAAGACCCCATATAGAGTGAGTAAGTTTTTCTTTTCTTGTGTGTGTTTAAGCCTTTTGTGTGAATTTAAAGCTGCAAGACACTGAATTTCTGTCTTAATCCAAATGTAATCTGTTGTGTGGTGTTTTGTGCTGGAGCGAATACAGCAGAACCCCACTAACAGCACTAGCATTGTGCAGCGTCCTATAGTGTGTGTTTATAGATAATAAAGAGGGTGGCATACAGTGTGAGAACACAATGTGGCATACAACATTTTTTCCATTAAACAAACAATTTTCAGACACCAGAAATGTATGCTTGATTCTCAAGTTCCTTCTGAATAAAGCAATACCCACCCTTATTTCATGCCACTGCTCTATTTCAGAACTTGATGTCTGAAATAGTGAATGAGGAGCGGAAGAGTTGTTCATTACTGTTTAAGTTAAACAACGTGTGCTTATTTGTTATTGTTTTATGACCCATGAAATGTGTCTGTAGTGCTTCTGTGGCAACATATGACAAGACCCACAATCTTCTGAGTGTAAACCTCTCAGATATTACATGAATGTGGCTTCATGAACACTGCTTGACAAAACCCAGCTGTTCTTGTTGAAATCCAAGAGTGCAAACAAGATAATGTTTGAAATGAACTGACTTTATTAGCATGAGTAGTTGTTGGAGGCTGTTAGTAAAATCCTCTGGTTTATGTTGTCGACTCAATTACAAACGTTGGCACTCAACAAAAAGTCTATTTATTTATTATTTACTCTAATTTCCGAGTTCAATTTGTCAGCGTTTCACAAATGTATGTTTTGCCAGTTTAGTCCATATGTCAGTCGCTCAAAGCCTCATAGAGTGCAGGAGTGAACTGGATGGGTCAGAGCTGAAGCCGCTACAGCTGAAATGAATTCAGTAGTTATGTGGGTCCTGTGAATGGTTGCCGAAGCGTATGGCTGTGACTCTCCATGAGTTAAATATCAATGTCTGCTTGTACGTTTTCAGAATGGGTTTTGTGTAAATGTGTTGGATGTAGTTGCAGTGATACTGGCACCTCTCCACATATTGAACACAAACCTCAGCCAACACTGCCCTCCAGTGTTCACCTTGTTTTCATGTGTCTCTCTGATTTATAAGGTCACTGGAGCAGATTTGATTTCAGGGCTGTTTAACAATAAATAACTATTTTTTCTGAATCAAAAGTGCCTCTTTTGGTTGCTATTGTTTTCGGAAATATTCCAGCCATTGTTTTAAACATGTCATTGTCCACCAATTGTGGAATCCCCAGAGTTGTTTTCAGGACCAATGCAGTACAGAACAAGTCGTTGCTTATCCAGCTTGAAAAGCTTACAGACATAATATTTCTAAACCAAAATAGCATGAACTTTGATTTAACTTTATTTGCGTTCTTGTCAGTGGGTTGCCTCTGGTATGACTAATTGTTGCACTGGTGGGGTGTTTTGTTGAGGAAGTGTCACAATGCACGCAAGTCTGATGCCATTTCTCTTTTTAATGGTATGCATGGTTTTGTGATTTCCAGGGAATCTTGCAGCCTCACTCTCAGCCCCAGCACCACGATCCTCCCCCCCATCACCCTCTACACCAGCAACAGCACAGACAAGACGTCCAGTTGCATGGTCACCCACAGCAGCACCCACCGCCACATAACCAACACCAGCAGCATCCGCAGCACCACCAGCGCCAGCCCGGGGAGCAGCATCCCATCATGCATCTCTCACATTCACCCTTCCGCCAGCCTCTGCAAGGCGGCCCCAGACAGATGCAGCAGCGCAGCCAGAACGGCCAGCAGCGCAACATCCCGGGGCGGATGAGGATGGTGAGTGTGGTTCAGTACTAAAAGCACAGAATTTGGAGTTTTATTATCTGAATTCAAAATATAGTCAATTCCGCCAGATTGAGACAAGCTGAAGGGACATTTTCTATGTACCACTCTTTGCTTACGCCAGGTTGTGTCGGTTCCTCGATTTAGCATTTTGTATTGTTGGTGTGTTTAGTGATATAGTATTTGAACCAACACCACCTGAAACACATAGCAAAAGAACAATAAACAATCTTAAACAAATTAAAGCAATCTGTATTGGGTTTAATTGGTCATCCATGCTCTTGAATAAAACTTTTGAAACATGAAGCAACACTTAAATCCCATGCAGAAAGCTTTTAATGTCTCCTAATTCTTGTGTATATAAAGTTGTGGTCTGACTATTTCTATTAAATCAGATTTCCCTTTAAGTAATATTGCCTTGTTTGTCTGACACTAAAAAACAAAGTTTGTGTTAAATTTTGTAATACTTTATTTTTTATAGAAAAATCCATAACATAAATAATCCCGACACTGCTTGTAGACCAGAAACATTTAAGTTTTGTTTTTAATCAATTTCTTTGCTGTTACCCATCTATTGAGCACTTGCTCGCACGCTCCCTCTAGTGCTTTGCAGGCTTTATTGGGATAATTGAGTGGTTTTTTGTTTTGTTTTTTTAATGCGTAAGTGTCCCAGCTTCCCATAAACAGACTCTGGTTCTTCTGTGTGAAAAAGGATAAAATAAAAGCAGCTCTGTTTCTAATGTATTGTCTTCTCCTCCTGTGTGCGCAGGCATCTCCCGCTTCCCTGCAGCAGCTTCAGAGTCCACAGCGCAACAGCAACCTCCGTGAACTTCCCATCGCCCCCAGCAACAACACTGTCCGTCCCTCTGCACCCAGACCCGTTACCAGAGCAACCCAGGAAGTAAAACCCGGACTAGGAGTAGGAGCTGGCGGCGTAGGACGAGGGCGGGGTGTGGCTAAAGCAGCAGCAATGCCTTCAAAACCTTCGGAGCCAAAGAAAGAAAGCCCACCCACTCAGCCCAGCACACCTGCACAGGTAAGTTAGTTAAGCACACCGGTAAAGCAGCGTAACATATCTGAATACGGAAACCACACAGCTATACCAGTTAAGCACAGTTAACTAGCCAAACACCTGTGCACAGCTTAATACACCTGTACAGACAAAACAACCAAACACACGCGCACAGGCAAACCATTAAGGCGTAAATACACTGTCTATACAGTTTCTGTACTGAATTAGCTGAAGTTATATATTTTTGGTTGCAGCCATTCGTCAACAGTGTCAGTTTCGACAAAATGTTGACACGTTATTTGGTACGTTCATCTTTAGGATCCAGATGAGGATGAGGAGACCCGTCTGTATCGGCAGAAGATCGAGGAGCAGAAGCGTCTGAGGGAGGAAATCCTGAAAAGGAAAGAGATGCGCAGACAGATGCAGGCCGGAGTCCGTAAGAAGGAGCTTCTGGAGCGAATTGGCAGCCAGAACCAACCTCAGACTGTCCCAACACTGCCTAACTCTCAGCCCCAGCCTGCCGCTCAGCCCACCCAACCAGTCCCCTCCTCTCTCGCTCCGAACGGAGCACCTCAGACACCAAGCCTTCCCCGTGGAAACGTTAAAACACGCATGCAGAGCGCCAGCCTCGAGCCTCAGGGCGCCAAGCCCGAGCCCATCCCACAGCTCCAGCAGCAGAGAAAACCTCCAACCCCACAGAACCCACAGAGACAGGTGCTCTTAACCAGCTATACTGTTTAAACATTTCAGACCACCGGTACTTAAATCTCAACTACAAAACTTCAGGGATTAAAATCAGTCTCTGATTTGTACTGTGAGACTGAAAATACTGAACATAATGCAGATTTATACTGGATTAAAATTACTCCTCAATTATTACTGTAAGGCTCTAAGTACTACATATACTGCAGATTCATACTGAATCATAGTTACTCCTCAATTATTACTGTCAGCTGTAAATACTGTAGATTAATTCTGGATTAAAGTCACTCCTCACATTACTGATAGCTGTAAATACTGTAAATACTGCAGATTAATTCTGGATTAAAGTCACTACTCAATTATTACTGTAAGGCTGTAAATACTACACGTACTGCAGATTCATACTGGATTAGTCACTCTTCAATTATTACTGTCAGCTGTAAATACTACACGTACTGCAGATTCATACTGGATTAGTCACTCCTCAATTATTACTGTCAACTGTAAATACTACACGTACTGCAGATTCATACTGGATTAGTCACTCCTCAATTATTACTGTAAGGCTGTAAAAGCTACATGTACTGCAGATTCATACTGGATTAGTCACTCCTCAATTATTACTGTAAAGCTGTAAAAGCTACACATACTGCAGATTCATACTGGATTAAAAGTTAATTGATTACAGATCCTGCCAAACATTAAAAAATTAAATACACATGCTAATGCATACTGGATTAAAATTACTCCACAGTTATTACTGACAAACTGTGAAAACTACTCATGCTGCCAATTCAGACCGGATTAAAAGTTGATTGATATCAGATCCTATGTAAAACTAGTTTAATAGACACGTCAGGTGAGGTCAGATATCTTTACATTTCAATAACCATGTCCTTTTTTATTTCAGTTCCCAAACCCCACTGGAGATGTCCAACAGCAGGCTGTCAGACCTGGAGGGAAGAGGACCGTGATGCAGCGGGCTAACAGCGGCGGGTCCCCGCAGATTCCACAAAAAGTACGAGTGGTCAAGCGCCTGACTGGGGTATGTGCACACTATACCTTCATTTTTCTGTTTATTCTGTTATGGAATTTAATCTCTGAACTATTTAAAAGAAAGACCCAAATAACATCAAACGGATATTAATACCAAACTGGCAAACTGGAGTTTAGGAAACATCTTTAAATAGTGGAGAAACATTGGTTTTTGATTATGTGAATATATTAGTATATTATTAATAACAACACTTACAAAGAAGCTTATCACCGGCTCCTACTCCTCTTTTTACTTTCTATGTATTGTCTCCAGTCTGTCAGCTCTGTTGTTTGATTGGCTGGATGATTATTTTTAGATATATACTTTAGAACCGATGCTGGTGACCAGACATAGCATATTTATAATTACAGACAGACTGATTTTCCAAAAATCAGATTGAAGAAAAAATTTATTTAGGTGTAAATAATCACGACAAATCAGCACACAGCTACAAGCATTAAACATGAGCCAATACACTACAGCGCTAATCATGACAATGTGCCTCCGATTGGTCAGCCTGTTCGTTAAGGCATACGCTTTCTTTTTGTTCTGTGGGGTAAACTTTGATCAGTACACTTAAATTAATGCACATCTGTTTTCTTTGGTTTTATTATCTTAGTAGATCCACCTACCTCCACCTCATCCCTTAGACTGACTTGTAACAAATGAGGGCTCGTCTTCTCATCTAGTTTTGTTTTTTTTTTTTGGTGGGGGGAGGTATTTGGAGGTGTATTTTTTTTTCTGGCTGGCATGGAGTTTCATTTGGAGAAGTCACCTCCTGTGGAAGGTTTGGTTCAGTGTAGAAAAGCTGATTAGCTGATGGTGGCTGAGTGTTAACGTGCCTGTCTTGCGCCCTGCTAGGAAAGCGGAGATTAGAGATGTTTTGCTCATAGGCCAAACACAAATTTAACAGCTCCGTCTAAAACTTAAAGACCTGTACACTGTAAATTTTACACAGGGTAAGTCAAGTCAGTCAGCTTTAGACTTCATGTAAAAGACGTGTTACGATACGTGTATACGATGCAGCACAAACCCTCGGTTTAAGAATCACCACCGCAAGTATTCATTACTTTATGAACAGAAAGGTTTCAGTCAGTACTCTGTCCTCCCGCATCACTGCGTGTGTCACTTTGGGTGGAAAAGTGGCTCATGCACACAGAGGCATGTTTCGTTGTGTAACATGATCTTCTTATCTGTTTCATGAGTTTTTGGAACTTTGTCATGTTGAATTTTACTTAAATATTAGGGCAAAATTGTGCAACATGTTGAAAACCACAGAACTTTCCACCCTGTAGATCTGCCACTGCACGTGTGGAGCTTCATTGATTTAAATGCATTTTACTGGTTGCTTGTTCATGACACCTCCAACACTGTGTGAAGTAGGGCTGTGTATTGGCAAGAACCTGGCGATATAATGCGTATCGTGATACAGGGGTCGCAATTCAGTGCATTGCAATATTGCAAGCAAAGTGATGTATTGCGATTTTTCAAACCCTACTATTAAAACACACCACTATATAAACAGGTTTGCCTGCTTCTTACAAAGCACTGCACCCTTGTGCTGCTTGTTAATGTTGGAGTGGAGCTGAAAATGGATTACACCATCTAGTGGTCAGAGGTTTAAACACAACACACACTGATTCACTGTCTGCCAGGAATCTGTGTATCAATACTGTGTTTTTTAAAAATCAATACAGTATCACCAAACTTAATAATATCCCGAATATCCCTAGTGTACAGCCACAAGGCTAACAGGACTTTACATATGCAGCATCAGCAGCATTGTTCAAACTACGCACCTAAACCTTCACAGGCTGCTTCATGCCATATCATTGTATATCAAGCATAAACATAAGTTAGAAATGATCTTTTTCTTCAGTACCTGAACACATCTGTGTGAGGAACGGTGAATGCTATTATTATTATTATGGGCTGTCAAGTTGGTTCCAACTCCTGTTGACCATATGGACGGTGTCTCAGTGTCAGAATATGCTGTCATCTGCCAGCATAGTCATATTCATTACATGTTATAACTTTCTATGCGCTTTTAGTGGCATTAAACTCTTCAGATGTCAGTTTCCTGTCACCATCACTGTGAACAATTCTCACTCTAGAATGGAGGCTTTAGGCTTCACATCACCTCTGAAAGACCATGTTTACGTTAACCATTACATTATACAGAAATATTGGAAGTTTGGTGGAATTCTCCTTTAAAGTTCAGTACAGTGTTCTTGCAAAATATCAGACTCTCAGTGGAAAAAGGCTGTTTCAAACGCCTCTTTAAAGTCACCAAAGCTTTAGGGATGCGAAGAGTGACAGTTAAAGCCAACGTCTCTTTCTGACTGAATTGATCCATAAACCTTTCTCTCTCTCTGCCTCCGTTATGACGCTTCTGCGGCGACGACAGGCCACTCTTTGCCTTTTAAAACGTGGAAATGGCACGCGCTTCTTTTAGCCATTAAAGTGAGCCGTTTGGCATTTGCGCTTAGCATTAAGTGACGAGAGCTTTGAGCATTGTAAAGGGTTTGTGTCTACTTTAAGTCAGGCTATTCCATCAGGACCTTCAGCGGCCCGAAGAAGTTTATCTCTGCTGCTCGAATTGACCGCTTCCTAACGTGACGGACACTTGCATCCGGCCTTAATAGATTTCTTAAGCATGAAAAGGAGCGTACGCAGAGATGATTTGGAGGGCTTTTTGGAGATGTTTTGCTGTCTCGGAAGAAGTCAATCCATCCTTCAGCGCTCTCCGCCCTCAAAGACGGATTAGAATCTCTCGTTTCGATGAAGATAACTGTGTCAGGTGCGCTAATGGAAAGCTGAGCAGAGATATGTGAAGTGCCTCGCGTTGGAGAGACAGAGAAAGAGGCAAATTCTCTAGATGGTACCAAGAGACATTCTACTGCTGTCATGCTCTACAGCTTGACAATGTTATCTTTTCTCCCCCCCTTTTTTTCTTTCTCCCTCTCCCCCTCTCCTTTTTTTCCCCCTGTTCTCTCTCTCTCTCTCCTTCCAGCCGCCTGTCATTGCGGTGCGTTAGAATAGCCATCAACCTCAGGACAAGCGCAATTAATCTTCTTCGTCTGCGTGGGTATCAGTGTAATAATGCCTGGCGAGCACAGCGGAGATGGCAGTTTGGACGGATTTAGATTTTCTTTTTATTTATTTATCTTTCTTCTCTCCCTTCCTGAGCTTAGCTCTACCGATAAGAGCAAATTAAATTTTCATCAGGACCAATCCAACGGCTGCACAATAGCAGGAGGATGGGGGAGGGGAGGCTGCCAACCCCCTCAACCCCTCTACACCCCAGAATAATGCAGCTTAGCATCCAACACGGGTAATAAGATGCTCCGGATTTTCTATTCAGCTGCATTAATGTATTACTCCGACAGCTCCAGACAGACAGAAAGATGCACCTGCAAATCTTGTGGGATGGGCTAATGGAAGGGAGTTCATAACAGTGATTTTGGAGATGATTGAGTTACAATTAATAAGCACCTTTTATAATTCAGCCAGTATTATATGTATTCCAGGGCATTGACTCGTTGGGTTGATTTACAAGGTGTATATATATAAATTTTTTTTTCTTTCTGTTGTCTAATTTTAAATTACTGAATTAAGCTTCATATTTCTGTAGTTTTTCTGTGAATGTCAGCTTTGCAACTGCTGGACAACTATGAAATAACAATTCTTGGTAATAAAACATTGTTTTTCAAACAAATAGTATGTAAGATATGTAAAAATATGTGCAATTCAATACTAGAGTTTGATCTGTGTCATTTTTATCAAAGCCAAGACATCCACAGAAGCTCAGTATTGACAGCTATTATAAGTACACCCACCTTGTACGTCCACTCACTGGCCACTGATTTATTAGAAACACCTATTTTATAATTCCACCATGTAGGTGTCCACTTACAGACTGTAGCCTATATATTGCCCTATATCAGCCCCTTCTTCTTAATTCATAGCTGGTTAGTTTCTGATAACAGCACCGCTGTTGTTGAGATATTTGTTTGTCTCTCCATCAGACTGAAGGTTTTGCTATAACGAGTATTTTTCATGTTTTGCCTAAACTCTTTCACGAGGCACAAATCTTAAGTCACGGTACGGTCTATAAAGAGTCAGAGTCACGTTGGGAGTTTCCTGAGACAAATCATGTGTACGCTGTATGTGTGATGATGCCGCTGTGTGCTTTGCAGGGAGATGTTGCTCCTAACCCTGGAGCCCCACCAGCGCCTCTCTCGCATCAGCAGCAGCCTCAGCCTCAGCCGCAGCCACCCCAGCAGCAGCAGCAGCAGCAGCAACAACAGCAGCAGCAGCTGGGCCGACCTGCTCCTCAGCAAAGGATAAGTGCCGTGAGGAAGGTCACCGTGGCAACAGGAGGAGCACAGCCACCACAGGAAGCTGCAGGAGCTACTGCAAACCAAACTAATCGGGTCTGTCATCACGCACATGTGCACAGTGGTGTATATTCATTTAGTAACCTGGAGTAAAGCTGTTAGGGACGAGAAAGGCACCTAGTCTGTTTGCTGAAGTCCAAACTTTTTCATTGGACTGTTTTAGTTGCACAGTGTAGTAGCTTAAGTGTGTTATTGTTTATTGATCAGGATACATGCACTTTGTTACTCACACATTTGCCAACAGTTGGGACAAAAACTGTATTATAGTCAAAACAGTTAGGATTAGTGTTGCACAGACACATATCAGGCTTGCTGATGGTAGTGGCACTTGGCAGTATCTGTATTGGCGATCGGGATATAAATACCTGGGACCGACACCACAAAACAATTTGTGGGGCACACATGCACGCCAGTACACAGAACTTCACACATCGGTGGTGAAGGCTGACAAGCAGCAGTAAAATTGCTCATTGCTAAATCATGCTAATGGCAGGATCAGCCATTAACCATTGGAATCCAATACTTACCGTATTGATTTTAGCAGAATACAAATAAATGCTTTATCAGCTCTCATGCAACTGAAGTACTTTTCTCACAGAACATTTGCTGAAGGTTGCACAGGATTGATATAACCTGAGTTTTTTTCTTTAAAATGTTAGGGCTTTATGCAGGATGAATGTATTTCAACAAAGAATTGGCCAACAAAGAAAGTCCTGCATGATGTTCAGTTTTTAGTGTAATATGCGGCTCTTGATATTTTTGGCAGACTTAAACAGCAGAGAGTGACGTTTTTAACTCGTGTGCTCCATGCTGTTCTCAGGTTGTCGTTCCGGGTCGGGGTCGAGGCCGTGGGGCTCAAGTTGGTCGAGGAGGCGGAGGACGAATGATGATGCAGCCAAATAGGCCGGCCCCCCGAGTAGCAGACCCTCAGCCCAGCACCGTCTCCATTGATGGCCTATCATCCACTACTACTGAGAAACAAATCAAAAACCTGCTCAACTCCATCGGTCCCATACAGGTACAGCCAAAAACCATTACAGGGCTGGGCTACATGGCAGATATATATGGGGTGGATTGCTGAATGGATGGTTAGAACATGTTGTTGGATTAATACATAAATATATTAATGGATTGATATGGAGATGTTGAAAATATAAGTAAATGGATAGATGGATTGGTAGTTAGGTGGACACACATAAAGATAAATGTCTAGATAAGTAGGTGGATGCAAAGATTGGTAGTTGAGTAAAATGGATAGAAAGATAGTTATAGCAGATAATGATAGACGGACGACTGGATAGATAGAAAGATGCATAGACATTCAAAAACAGATGGTTAGATCCAAAAATGGACAGAAAGATATTGTAGATGATGCAGAAATTAATGGATTAATAGATGCAGTTACAGCAGTAACAAACTTCTTTAAAGAAGAGTTAACATTTACAGAATCTAAAAGAACATTTAGAAACATATTTCGGTGTGGTTATATTTATACTTTACCTGCAATATCCCCGATTATATTAAAACATTGTGGTCTTGATTATAATTAATATCCGAGCTCATTGTTGTTCTATGTAGTGTCAGTACTCTGCGTTTTTTTGATATCTTCATTCGCTTAATTTAGTTGAGTACAGAAGTGAGAGCAGTACTCTGACCGTAATTCCCTGATCTATACCCATTTGATATGTCTGTTGATGTTTACTCTAGAATTTGATGAAATGGTGCCATCTAGCTGTAAAACTAAGAACTGCAGGCTCATCCCTACTGCTGAATATGCTTTAGTTTAATTCCAGTTAGATTCAGTAATAGATGAGTGGAAAAACAACAATGTTGTATTTTCACTTTTTAATAATTCAGTAGGACACATAAGAGTACAACCTACCTACATACAAATGTTTAAGATGTAAACAAAGTAATTAGAAGTCATTTGGTGTGAAATGTTTTTTTTTTATTATTATTATTGATATTGACTTGGTTCATACCGGGCATTGTGAGGCAAAAAAGTCCCCAAAGCTGTTTTTTTCCCTATTGTATCATCCTCTTTAAACTTTAAAATCACTTAATTATTTAGATATTTAGAAAGAAATTATTCTACCATTTTAATGGATTTGTCTGTCCTGGCAGATGTCTTGTATTTCCCAGCTGTGTCTGAGTTTTTTCTCTGATCTGTGTAGATGTTCAAGATGCTGCCACAGCAGAGGAAGGCTATTGCCAAGTTTGTGAACCCCCAGCACGCTCTGAGTTTTCAGCACAGCTTCCACAGGTAAGTCTCAACAAAGCAATTAGCTTACTTGTTTCCCCCTTTTTCATTCTTCTCCTTTTTTCAAACAGTGCCTTTACCCCAAAATTAAATTAAATGTTTACTCTATGTTCGATATACAGCCTTTCATAATGTTTTTTTATTGTTATTAAAATGATATGTTAATTTAATTAACTTTAAAATTGCATGACATACATCATTATGTATGTTTATATTTATTTTAAGTTTGGTATTGACAGGTTAGTGTCTGCACTTTTGACCTTTTTTTAATTTTAATGAGTGGTTTTATAAAAACAGATTGTGTGCAGAACATCAAAAGTATAAAAATATAATAATAAAATAATCTACTCTTACTTCTAAGGTGGGGGGGGGCAAAAAATATTTTGGGAAGGACATTGATGTAAGAGCAGCAATTACGGGTAAATAATTTTATTATGTTTATATACAAGGAGAAAATGGAATTTGTTAATTCACATATTTTTTGATATGTGAAAGTATTGTTCATTTAAAACACCTCCCCTTGTGGGTTATGTTTGCGATCTGTTAACAGGTGACACAGACAGTGTGTGCAGAGTAGCAGAGCCACTCTGTGTTAGGGAGTAGATAATGAGATAATAATAAATTTTTTTATTCCAACGCGAGCAAAGGGTGCCACTGAGCCAAACTCGGGAAACAGAAAATTAAACAAAACAACCCACTGACCCTCCGTTGTTGGTGCTTGTGGCTGTGAGTATAGCTAACGTGGAAAGTGTCCTAAGTTTCTCCTCAACCTCATGTTCTTCTGATCACATAGGCACATGATAGATTTGTCCCATATTGACGTGACCATCATTGAAGGCTGAGGAAACTCCTCCGGAAAAATCCTAAAGGCCAAGAGACGAAGGGGCGTTGGCGAACAGCCGGCTGCTGGAAGGAAGCCTGAGCTCTGTTGTAATTTCCTCACAACACTCGAAACAGGCCTGAACACAGGAGCCAAAACTGGGAAAGCCGAAAGAGATCCCACCAGCTGGTTCTGTCGAGTGCAGGGCGAGACTTTTCATCCTCAAAAACTTGTTGTTTTGTGAATAGCAGTACTACAGCAGTCAACCACCAAACTTAACAAAAGACGAAAGTCTTCGTCTCTGAAGGGACGCATACTGACTTTGATAAAGGCGTAAGTGAGACTTAAGAAAGTGAGACGATATTTTTTTTTTTTTTTTTTTTTTTATAAAGAAATGACGCTCGATAATGGTTGCTCCCATCCTGCGGTTGACAGTTGCTGAACAGTTCCTTCACAGAGCCCTGGTGTCATGGACTCGCAGTTAGACTGAGGTATGTAGGCTGGTGCAGTTTTTCCGCCAGCAGAGGGCAGCATCAGAGTGCAAATATGCCCTGAACAGAGAACAGTAGAGTTAACTAAATCACTATGAACCATGTTGGTTGGGTTTAGGAAGCGCTGACTTTATTCAGTCGTGATCATGCATGGTTTCTCTCTCTTTCGCCAGGGTTCAGGTTCAGTGTCCTTTCTTCTGTGAAATTGGGTTCGTATTGGCTTGTTACTGTAGCCGTTTAGCTCATTTCTGTTTAAAACGTTTTGTGTAATCTTCTCATTGCGTTTTGAAGACCTTGAGCGTGGTTGCAGTCTTCTTCTTAGTAGAGAGGAATCTCGTCTGGTAGCGTTAACAGCATAAGCCCATGTCCGCTCAACTTTTATAAAAACGAATTTTAATTTTGGACGCTGACGTGGTAAATAGAATTTGTTTTATGGTAATTTTCTGAAATTGGGGCCAGTTCTCTGTAGGAATGTTGATTCTAGTGCAAGACTTCATTTCCCTTTCATTGGAGCCCCTCCATTTAGAATGTGTGGTCCAGGGCTAGACTTAAACCCAGTTATGGAAACAGACTTGTTGTTGAGTTTGATTCTACTGGTCTCTACACCTCTTTATGTGATGCTTCTTTAGAGTTCTTCATGTTTTCTTTAAGTTGATTAGCAATGTATCAAAGTAAGCAATGTGATTTGGCCGTATGATAGTATGGTGCCCACTGGGGGGCGCTAGTCTGCTTGATTTGTGACTTGTTTCCTTCTGCACTGTGAATTGAACTTTTTTGGTCATACAGCCTATAAACAGTGGTCTTCAGTTGACGTTAGACTTTTTGTTGTAAAGCTGCTCTGTGTGTTAATAATACATTAATACCTTTTGCATGTCTGCGTTGGGTCCGCTTCAGCCTCAGTAGTGTTACGGTTTAAATTAGGTACTTTTACGAATTTGACCACAACTTTGAGGAAGGGAGGAGGACGTCTTTGGAAGAGCTGGATAACAGCAGCTATGAATGTTGGTTTACTTCTGCTGTAACGTTTTAGTGAAAGTTCAGACCTGATGAACTGTTTGGTCAGGTGAACCAGTCTCAGGATGATCACACATTGCACTCTGTTATCTTGTACTGTGTTGCAGATTGTGTTAGATTTTAGTATGCGAGGGTTGTTTTGAGCCTAAATGCATCCATTTTTCCTTTGTACCCCACTTCTCTTCCATCCAAACCCTACAGCGCTCTCTTCTCAAGTTCCATTACCAGTATGAATCTCACCTTTGCTTTTTTCAGTCATTTGCATGTGATTTTCTGCATTCACTCTCCGAAAGACTACTGCCGTTTCTCTCTCTGCTGTCCTTCACATTCCTGCAGGCTGTGCGTATTCTCCTAGTCCTCATGTAGCTGAAGAGCTGGGAGCAACTATTATCAGCGATCATGAGCTTGTACATATATAGTTCAGTCCATCGCAGTTTTATTTGGTTTTTCCTTTCCTGAACTTGCAGTATCTTCATGTATTTGGAACCTGAGAGTTTCAGAAATTCCTACTCCTTTTTTCTTCTTTTTCTTTTTTTATTCTTATTTTATAATCGTTGGGGTTTATTTTGTAAAAAAAAAAATACAAAAAAACAAACATACATCCGACTGTTTTACACGTTGTTCTGTTAACTAAGAGCAGCTGGCTGTCTTTGGCTGGCCTATCGTTTGAAGACGTTTTAAAGATTGAAAAATAAAAGATGGTCATGTGTATACCATGTAATAACGGGGTACATGAAGCCAGTCTAACTTTTCCTGGAATGTTACTCGTCTCATTTGTTGTGTACGTGTGCAAAGGTGCCTATTTTTTAGTATTTGCACCAGGAAGAGCTTCTTGTGCAAGCAGCTAGGTTTTGTTTTTGAGTGCCTTTTCAGATTGCAGGCTTTCTGCATCTCACTACTGAAAGGGCTTTGATCTAAAGAACTGCCGTTTGGCTGTACTGAAGTTTACATGTGAAAATGCATTCCGTACAGACTAGGTTTAGCAGTTTTACTGGCAGTTCTGAGATTATGCCGCTAGTCTGTAGTTAGATAATATTTAATATTTAATGTCTTATCCACAGGCGTGCCATAGTCTCTAATATAACATTGGTAAGACTAGCTTTTAGAATTCAGTATTTTTATGTACTGCATGCATGACTGTCTTTGTACTCTTTTATTATATATATATATATATATATATATATATATATATATATATATATATATATATATATATATATATATACTTTTTACTTTGGGCTTATTTGTTTTTGTTTTGTTTATTTTGCTTTTGTAAGCAGATTATGGGTCACTTTTTCACAATTCTCTCGAATTGCACTTTTAAGCCTCTCTAAATCGAGAGATGTTTTACTGTTATGTTTTTTTTTTTAAAGCGTAAACCTTAAAGGTTTCAAGTCGTATCAGCTATGCTGAGCCGTATTACTTGATAATGTCTGCTAGAATTTAAGATTTTAAGACTTTTGTCTTAAAAGTGAAAACAGGCTCATATTGAACCTTCCAGTAACTTATTTTGAAGTTTGTGGGTGAAGAATTTATTCAGAGATAGTTACAAATGGTTAATACTGATGTTTTTATACTGCAACAGTTGTCTTGGCAAGTGAAAACATCTTCTAGTCAATATATCTAATATTTCTGATTATCACATTGTGATGAGAATGTTATACTAGACTTTGTATCTAAGAGAAACTGTTTTCTGTTAGTAGATCATTTTGCTTGTTCTGAGAAGTAATGCTTGGACCAAACCGCTGATCGAAGGACAGTCTCACTGGATATATGTCAGTTACGTAGGTCTTAATATATTAGCCATCTTGACTAGATTTAAGATGTTTTCACTTAGGAATATCTCTCTTTTTTCTTTCAAATATCTCCAACCAGAGTTGAGTGGAGCAGTCACGAGTGCACGAGAGAAGGCCTTGCTTCTCTCCCAGTTGACTGCTCAACTCCATTTATTTCCCTTTGAACGTTTTATTGGATGTTAAAGTCACTAAAGAGTCTTGCGCTTTGTTTCAGGAATACAGTGGAGCTGCTTATAGGCTGAGTTACAGCTTCTTTACTCCATAAACTCCCCTGATTAGGCTGCAGGTTGGGCCTTAACTTGGGCAGAATTATAGACGGGCCCGAACTCCTGTTGTGCAGTTTGAACCTCATTTTTAACCCATTTTATTTTTTCTTTTTCACTTTCAGATCCCGAGGCTCCTGAAGGAGGGTCATTCATAATTGTTCAACATCTTATTTGTTTATTATTTATTATTAAACTGTCTGGCTGGAGTTAAATTCAACTAGGAGCTACTTTTAGAGTCGCTGGTAAAGATTTGCACGCATGGTTTGCTGCAGACAGTGAGATGTTTCTCCTTTTATGAAAAACCCTCCTTCAATTTCAGCTCAACTAACGTCATGTCTGTCCACAGTTGGGCCGTGTCCAGCCAGCCGCCGCTTCCTCTAACACGTCTGCGTTTTTCAACAGGTTCTCCTCACGTTTGAAGGGTCAAATTGTCAACTTCAGCGTTCCTTTACCCCCCACCCCCTTGCTCTCTCTCTCTCTCTCTCTCTCTCTCTCTCTCTCTCTCTCTTTCTCTCTCTTTCTCTCTCTCTCTTTCTCTCTCTCTCTCTCTCTCACTCTCTCTTGCGTGCTGTCTCTCTCGCGTGCTCTCTATTTCTCTTTCTCTCTCTCTCTCTTTCTCTCTTTCTCTCTCTCTCTTGCTCTCTCTCTTGCGTGCTCTCTCTCTCTCTCTCTCTCTCTCTCTCTCTCTCTCTCTCTCTCTTGCGTGCTCTCTCTTTCTCCCTCTTTCTCTCTTGCGTGCTCTCTCTCTTTCTCTTGCGCACTCTCTCTCTCTCTCTCTCTTTCTCTCTCTTTCTCTCTCTCTCTTTCTCTCTCTCTCTCTTTCTCTCTCTCTCTCTCGCGTGCTCTCTCTTTCTCTCTCGCGTGCTCTCTCTTTTTCTCTCTTTCTCTCTTGCGTGCTCTTTCTCTTGCGCACTCTCTCTTGCTCTCTTTCTCTCTCTCTCTCTCTCTCTCTCTTTCTCTTGCGTGCTCTCGCTCTCTTTCTCTCTTTCTCTCTCTTGCGTGCTCTCTCTTTCTCTTCGCACTCTCTCGTGCGCTCTCTCTTTCTCTTACTCTCTTTCTCTCTCTCTCACTCTTTTTCTCGCGCGCTCTCGCTCTCTTTCTCTCGCTCTCTTTCTATTTCTCTTGCATGCTCTCTCTTTAACTTTCTCTCACTCTCTCTCACTCGCTCTCTTTCTCTTGCGCTCTCTCTCTTCCGCTCTCTCTCGCTCTCTTTCTCTCTCTCTCTCTCTCTCTCTCTTGCTCTTGCTCTCTTTCTCGCTCTCTCTGTCTCTCTTTCTTTCTCTCGCTCTCTTGCTCTCTCTCGCTCTCTCTGTCTCTTTCTCTCTTTCTTTCGCTGTCTCTCTCTCTCTCTCTTTCTCTCGCTCTCTTGCACGCTCTCTCTCTCTCAGCTGCTGGATGATCACTGCTGTGCTGGCCTTTTGTAATATGTATGTATATGTGTATGCTTTGATTTTTTTACTTGAACTTTGAACTTCTTTTATATTAAGCAGGGAGGACGTTTCATCTGGATTTCCTTTCTTTGTTTTCCCAAATCCGTGGATGGTTTTGCTCCACTGAGACCACACCCGAACCGGGGGGTTCAAAGTTCAGAAACTCTCGCTAAAGCCCCAAGTGATATGTACAGTCTTTTCTGTTGTACACACGACTTCTGCATTGTCGTTTTGGACTGAAAACTCAAAGGAAGCGCAGCCTTTCCTTGATGTCTTTATTATTGTTATTATTGTACAAGAGAAATGTGTTCAACGCATGGGTTTTGTACGAACTCTATAGTAGAACTGAACTGTCCTGGACATTTAAACTCACTGAATGTTTGTTCACGTCCGTTTATCAAACCAAACCTCTGTGTTGTCACTGCAAAGTCAATAAAACCAAACTTTTCTAAATGTTTTTCTTTGTGTGTGGGCTTTTTGTCTTAAAACTGCTTCACAGAAAAGCATTTTATTAAAAAAAAAGAGGAAAAATGTATTATTATAAATAACTCAAATCTGGTTGGCTGAAAAAAAATCAAATGTTTGCAGTTTCTCTCTTAACCCAGATGATGGCAATCAGAGCTTGAGCTTTTTCTGTTTTTCGTTGAATGGGTGAGGCTAGTAGAAACTAACTAACTCTGTTAGAATCATGCAGACCACATGCCTGTACCAACACGTTTTAAAGCAAGTTGTTTTTTAAAAGCAATTCTGCATTATTAAGCGACTGAGATGTTTTCAGAGTGACTCCACTCTAGAGAAGCTTGCAGTGAAGGAATAGTTCACAGTGGTAGTGAAGGGAACCAGACGTCCACCTCTAACAGCTCCTACACAGAGCAGCCAACTAATCTCAAGTTCCACAACAACAAAAGACAGTTTGTAGGCGGTTGTTTTTTGATCCTGTTCTTATCTTAGTTTTACTGATCTGATATAAAGTATAAGTGGAGTCTTTAATAACACATTAAGACTTTACAGTATTTAAGTGAAGGTCCAGTGGTGACTGCTCAGTTCCTGTAGTCCTACATGCTGTGTTTGTTTAACCTGTGGAGTTTCTTTTAGTCTTGAACATGTACAGAAGACCAAAATTGGGATGTAAAGATAAATAAAACACAAATAGAACGCAAACTTATTTACCTGATTTAGAAATTGCTTCATTGATCTCCATTCCAGTATGTTTATTTACGTGTCGAGGCTGTCTCCATTAATTCAGCGTCAGTTTCAGTTGTTCTAAACATGCTGCCTGATGTGTGAGACAATTGTATACAGTTATTCAAGAAGTTACTGGCTTTGAAATGCGTTCATGGTGTAGGCCTACATGCAGAAGGCCATGAGGCTAAATAGCCTGTGAATAAATGTAATTGTATCAGATTTTACCTTCATTACAATTACATATTTAAAGCTCAGAAGAGATGTGCAGGTTCAATGGTGGTTTTGATACTAAATAAAATGGCTATGTTTGTGTTGTAGACATGGTGACCTCTGGGTTGTATCAACACTCCTGAAAAGAAATCTCTACAATTTAGCATTGCACACCCAACCACCCTGAACGACGCTGTTTACTCAGCCTTGGAATTATGCAGGACATGTTGAAAACTTGTCTATACTATTTATACACAACGATCTGCCATGTCCTTGTTTCTACAGTATCTGTCTATGTTATCAGCTCCACTTATCAAACCCCCAAACCACCACAGAGCAGGTATTATTTGGATGGTGGATGAAATATTTGATTTAAATATTAAACATTCTACAATGTTAAGTGAACACTTCCTTAATTTATTCAAACTCTTCTTTTCAGTTTGAACCCTTTTAGTAACAGTACACGTGTAGCATTTGATTGTAAAGTAAGGACAGTGGGTTTGCTGTCCTGGGGCAACATTGTGCGATGTGTTAACTTCATCCTCTGAGTTAATAATTGTGTGTTCAAATGTGCAGCAGTGTTGTCTCTGTAGAGAACTTCAGCAAAACCATGGAATTTAACTGGGCCACTCAAATAGCTGTATTTTTTTACTGGGCAGCTGTGACCGGCATGAACAGGGTGGGTAGGTGATGTGCCTCTTGGGTAAATATTTATTTGAGATGACTGACTGATTTTTTATTTTTTTTGGCATTACGCAACCTTTTCGGGGTTTTTTTCACTTGCACCTCACAGGTCGCATTTTTTCCTCCTCTTCTTTTTCTCTGTTTGCGGATGTCAGCGAGCGTTTGCTGAAACGTTCCTCTCTCTCTTTTTTTTTTTTTTTCTTCTCCAGCCACGAGGCCCCCTCTGCAGGGATTAGGGTGGCTTTATTTACCTGCTGGGGAGGAATGCTTTCGCCTGGTCGCTTTTGTATCAGTGCGAAGGCCCAAGGTCAGGGAGCTTGGGCTGCGCTTCTTTAAGGGGCTCCTAGAAAAAAAAAATTCACACAATGAAGGATTCTCGAGTGGAGCTCGTGGAATTTCTGTTCGTGTTGCGACACAGTTCAAAAAGCTCCCACATTCTCCACCCAAACAAACAGAGGAACTAATGAACTAAGAAGCTGCTAATGAGTTTGCACGTCAACGTAAAAAGTGATCAAACAGCCACTCTGGGCTGAATCACTCTCTGATATGCTTAGATGATAGGCTCTCTAATAAGTTTAGATGAATGTGGTCCAGAACTCAGTTTTGGTTTTTATTTATTTTTTTTGTTATTTGCTATGTGGTTCCAGGTTTTACAGCCAATAAGAGAATTTGCTTTTTATCTAAGCCCACCCAAAGCACTTCTTTTAAGTAATTGTTTTCACTAATTACACCATTTTGTACAGACCATTTTAAAAATAAAGCAATAATAATAAATACTAACAATCTTTATGACTTAAGTTTTGCTGAAACAACTAAATGGTTCATTGAGCACCAACACAAACTTCTTTCCTTCAATGAAATGACAATTGCATTGTTTGTCTAAAGCTGTTTTATTTATTAAGTACCAATAGTGGTGCCAGATCCACCTAACTACCTTACTAGTCCTAATATTTATGCTATTACAATTCTGAAATATTTAATTTTGTTCAAATCTATGCTCTGTCAGAAATACGTCATACTCAGTTTGACTGAATGGCATTTACTCGTTGGAGTATACTGAACTTTAAGAAACCTTACTATTTAAATATTAAAGTGTGACATAACATATATTGTTATTAAATACCATTTTAAATATTAATTTTTTTCGGGGTCTACATTCCTTCATTTGTATATTGCTTGTTGTTCTACTTATTCTTCTCTCAAAACAGTACATTTGGCCACCCTGGAGATGGTTCCCCAACAAGATTCAAATGAAATGGCCCGAGACATTGATTTATGGTGGGTTTGAGAGGATTGAAGATTAAAAATTAAGAAATCCCTTTGTAGTAGAGGCATATATGCAGGGTGTTGTGAGGCAAAACAGCCCCCAAACTCCCAAACCTATTTCCCAGTGATACTATTATACTGTCTCACCAGCATTAACATTCTATATAAAGACTCGGGAGACATGAAGGTTAAATGGTGTATTTGTTGCTTAAGAAAACCTAATTTTGTTCATTTGCTATTTATGTATTTAATATTTACTGTTATATAATTAGTAATATCCCACAACCCAAGAGAATAAGTGGTTCAGATGATAAAAGAATGATGATTATTAGTAATAAGGGCCATGTGTGACAACTTTATTGAATGTACAATATATTAATTGTGCAAAATATTTAAAAACAGAGCTAAACAGTCTATAGATAAACAGCAGCTCTGGCGAAAACAGAGCTGAATATAGTTTCATATCCATATTTGTAGTTTGTCTTAAGCGTGCATTTACTTGTGCTACATCTCCAAGATTAGTAAATATCATAATGGTTCAGTGTCAGTAGTCATAACTTTGAGGGTTTCTTTTGGCATTGTTGCAGTAAGAGGCCATCGGACGCCACTGCTCAGTGATGCAGCTGACTGATAGAGAGTAACCAAAGGCTGGTAGACCCACTTTATGCTAATTAAAGCATGAATCAAGGCTAAAGTCTGGCTCTTTCCCACCATTATATAGAGAGTCAATCCTTTTTCTTCTTCAATAACAACCTGTTAGTGTGTTTTTCCTGATGTGTCATTGTGTGAAGAAATAACGGTTTTGATGGTAAGTCAAAGACATCTACGTATAATGTTGCTAGTCCTGGCCCATCTGTCTTCTAGAACTCCAATTCCAAAAAATTAGGGACGCTGTGTAAAATGCAAAAGAAAGCTAAATAAAAACAGAATGCAGTGATTTGCAAATCTCATATACTTATATTTTATTCATAGTAGAACATAGAACACATATCAGATATTGGAAGTGAGAGATTTTACCATTTCTTGAAATGTATTACTTCACTTAGAACTTGATGGCAGCAACACATCTCAAAAAATCTTGCACAAGGACACCTGTACTCTTCTTTTAACAACAGTCTGTAAACGTCTAGGAAGTGAGGAGAACAGCTGCTGGAGTTTTAGGAGAGGAATGTTGTCCCATTCTAGCTGCTCAACAGTTCTTTGCCAGGTTTTTCCTTTCATGATGTTTTCTATTAGTGAAGGTCTGGACTGCAGGCAGGCCAGTCCAGCATCCAGACTCTTCTGCAGTATGTGGTTTAGGATTGTCTTGCTGAATTATTGAAAGCCTTCCCTGAAAGAGACGCGGTCTGGATGGGAGCATGTGTTGTTCTAAAACCTCTGTATACCACTCTGCATTGATAGAGCCTTTGCAGATGTGTAAGCTGCTCACGTCACTAATGCAACCCCATAACATCAGAGATGCATGCTTTTGAACTGTGTGCTGATAACAAGCTGGATGGTCTCTTCTCGTCTCATGAGTCCGCAGTACACGTTGTCTGAGGAATTTCAAATTTTGATTCATCTGACCACAGAACAGTTTTCCTTTTTGTCTCAGTTCATTTTGAATGTGCTTTGGCCCGAAGAAGATGGCGGCGTTTCTAGATCATGTTGAAATATGGCTTCTTCTTTGAATGATACAGCTTTAACATGCATGTGTGAAGTACATTGTGTTTACAGACAGTGATTTCTGGAAGAGGTCATAAGCCCATGAGCACAGAATCCTGCCTGTTGTTAATCCAGTGCTGCCTGAGGGCCAGAAAATCACCGTTCTCCAGATCATTGCTTTTCTCCTGATTCTCTGAATCTTTTCATGATGTCATGTACTGTAGATGGTGGGATATCCAAAGTCTGCACAGTTTTTTTATTTTTCTGAAATTGTTCCACAATTTTTAAACACTGTTTTTGGCAGATTGGTGAGCCTCTGTCCATCTTTGCCCCCAAGAACCTTGCTAGTTATGTGACTTGCTGTTTTTTATTTGTACCTCTTACTTTTCTAGCCTTTTGTTGCTCCAGTCCCAACATATTTGAGATGTGTTGTTGCCATCAAGTTCTAAATAAGTTAATAATTGTCATGTTAAAAACTCACAATCTCCCTTTTAATATCTTGTGTGTGTTCTATGTTCTATTGTGAATAGAATATGGTTGTATGAGATTTGCAATTCATTGCATTCTGTTTTTATTTACATTAACCCTCAATTTACACAGCTTCCCAACTTTTTGTAATTTGGGTTGTGATACCACTTTGTACCATAAGAGGCGATAGTAAGACATGAGGGGATGAAGAAGTAGAGCTGCTGCCCTGACATGGTTTTCTAACCATGTCAATAATGTAGAAGGTCCTGCTCCCAGCTTAATTATTTAAGGTCAGGTAGTCAGTAAAAGGATCAATAAACACAACGATGGCTGAAGCTTTTGGCGAGTGATTATTATAATGCCGGATGTCGGATATCAGTCTTTCACCATGGAGGCATTTTGGCCAACTCTTCGTTTCCATTGACAGCAGGGCTTTGGATACAGCACTACCTTAAATATGTTCTATTTGAAGAATTCAGAAGTAGATGTACTCGTCTAAGGCCTGCAGTTCCTTAGCCTGTGATGTTTGAATTTGAGAGGGCTAGCACCAGTTAGGTTTGAGTGTGTGATTGGTTGTTTTAGTTACTAAGAGGGTGGTTACTTTTTTTTACACAGGGCTGCTTGGAGATGTAGAAGGTTCAAATTTGCTGTAGATCATGAACATGGAGTCCAGATTGAATTTTGTCTCTTGCATGCTTGGATGTTATATAGTCACAGCATTTAAATTGGCCCACCATAATGATACCTTCTCCCCCAATCCCATATGTATTTGTATACTATATTAAACATTTAATATAGACTTGGCTCTATATTCCTTCATTTGTATATTGCTTTGTGTTTTTGGCCCACTGCAAACATCACTTGTTCTTCTCCCAAGACTGTACGTTTGGCCACCTTCGCTGTAGATGGTTCAACAACAAGATTTAGATTGAATTAAATGGCAAAGATGTTAACAAAGTTATACAGAGTGGTCTGGTGTCAGAACTCACAGTGGTGGGTTTAAGGTATCGGATGTTCACCTATAAAAGCTCCCTCACAGAACGTTTTTGCAGGAAATTGTTCTGAATATGCTGCCCAATGTCTGAAACATTGCTTTATGGTAGTTCAAGAATAAAGGATTCAAGTTTCAAGAAGATTGAGGATTGAAGAATCAGAAATCCATTTGTGGTAGAGGGATATATGCAGGGTGTGGTGAGGCAAAAGAGCCCCTAAACATATTTCCCAGTTATACTGTTATACTGTCTCACCAGCATCAACATTCCATATACAGACTTGGAAGGCATGTGTAGGTTAAGAGGTGGTTTTGTATAGTAAATAAAATTATATTTGTGCTGTAGGCATGACGACCCCTGGTTCCCATCACCACCACCACCACGGTGAAGAGTCTCACACGGAACCAGACTTTTCAATCAATGACATTTTGTAGTTATTTTGTACAAATCAGTGCGCTGTAGTGTACCTGGTATTCCACTAGAGGGCTGTAGTGGACAACAAACCCCCTACACCACGTCCTCACTCTCCTTGGTGCATCTGGACATCAGGTGAGCTCAGAAATGGGTTCTCCATTCACAGACAGCAAAAGCTATGAAGAAAAATAGGCCACTGCTGGTACTGGTGGTCTGCTGTATTGAGTAATCTCATTACTGCAGGTTGTATAACGTGTTGCTTTGTTGCAGGAGCTCCAGATCTTGCAACAGAGTTAGATCTGCAGATTAATTTCTTAAAAAAGCTTTAAGCCAAAGTATGACTCTGAGGCCCCAACAGAACCAGCAGTTCTTCTCCATATGAAATGTTTGTTACTAATGTTGTAACGATGTTCTTAGAGTGCAGCTGCACCATTTAAGGTGAAACAAAACATTTAAAGCCATTGAGAAGCCAATTTCTGAAGTCCAATCCCAAAAGATGCTGGATGTTCTAAGCAGTTCCACTGCAGACCACTCTATAATGTTTTTACCCACTGCAGTCACGGACAATCTCGGCTTTGTGGCTTCGTTTCGCTGTTGTTTGCGCAGTTCTCCTCGAGTCTGGCCGCAGCATCGATTAGGCCATTGATCAAGTCTGTTTATTAGGTTGTTTATTAGACTGTTTATTAGGCCGGTTCCTGTAAAGCGCGCTTGCGGCAGAGTGCAAACAGCGCCCATGTTTAATCTGTCTGAGAGCCTCTGCGGCTTTATTTGCAGAAGACCCAGCTTCAAAATGTAGCATCGCATCAACACTTCTCGCACGCTCCCACCAAAGCTGAAGCCCCCCTGAGAAAGGCGAAGGTTCACAGAGCAGCCGCGACTCTGCTTGCTGTGGTTTTCAAATATGTGTATATTCTCATTTTCGCGTGGCCTCGACTTCAGTTGCGCTCCTTTTTCTAAGCGCGTCTTCTCATTTTGTTCCCTTACTAACTTCCACCTGTGCCACATTCGTTTATATAACGAATTAATATTTTAATGAGTTTAGTTGCTAATATTTTGCCCAGCATTAACGATTATTCTTAGAAAATCAGGAAAGTTTTCTCATTTTTATCCCTTTACAATCTGAGGAAAGTACCACATGCAAGAATAACAGCTTGTGTCATTTCTTTACAAACGAATTTGCGACTTTTAATCCTTTGAAACTTTAGCTTTAATGACCATTCTCAAAACCCCACAAACGTTTCGCCCTCAATTTTACTCCTTTATAATAATTTGTTTCGAATTTTTTGTTGTCGGAGCGAATTTGCGATTTTTAAAAACCAAAGTTGTTTTTTAATCGCTTTTTTGCCAAATATTGGCGACCGTTGCTGAAACATCCGGGAAGTTTTCCTCTCAAATCTTATTTTTTAAAGAATGTACCACATGTGAGAATAATTACTTTATGGAATTTGTTTACAAAACAAATTTGCGATTTTTTAACTTTTCAAATATACTTCCCTGGTTTAAGTACCATTCTCAGAACATCAGGAACGCCCCCTGTTGTTTTCCTCTCTTTCAGGCTAAAGTAAGTACTGCATTTTAAGAATACTTACCTGTACCTAATCCATTCACAACGAATTACGATTTTTAAACGAAAATGGCAACTAATCGCAAAAATGTTCCAAGTTTTTTTTGGCAACAACAGTTAATTTCCAGGAAAAACACAGGCACGTTTCCATAGTTTGTCACATTTTATAATAAACATATAAATAATAATTTCTATGCATTTGCTGACACATTGAGGCCTCGCTATGATGGGCTACCAGCCTGGAACAACTGTGCATCTGCTACATTTTAATTTCTCTAAAAAACTATTTACCTATTACAAAATATGAAAAAAAAAAACAGAACAAAACAAAAAATACATTTTGTAAATTTTACTTGTTACTTATTAATTTATTAAACAAAGACTCGCTCTGTAGCTATGTTGTTAGACTACCGCATTGTCAAAAATGTGCATTTTCTATTTTCCCCTCCAAGAAAAAATAGAAATAGAAAAGGAAAAAAAACAGAAAAAAAAGAAAAGCAACAACAGAAAAGGTTGAGGAGAGAACGTGAGCGGAAAACCTTACTGAGCAGAACAGCACAGGATTGCTAATTTAAATTAAAATATAATTCTCGTAAAATGTACACTATTTAAAAGAAAAGCAAACAAACAAAAACAAAGAAAATTGATTTCAGGAAACGATCGGTCAAAATCTACTCATTTACAATTCTGTGTATAAAAATATAATTTATGGCCCCCACAAAGGTTTGCTCGTCCCCCAAAATATAACAGTCAGTTGCACATATGCACAGAACATTACAACCTGTCGAGAAGTTTTCTCCTTTTCTACCATCTACCATTTTAAATGTTTTTTTTTCAGTTTTTGCGATTAGTTTTGTACTGTCTTTGTTTTTTTGACTTTTCTCTCCACTTTACTTCAAATATACAAAAATAGATTCTGCACATCTGGCTGGTCCCACTGAATTACACGCCATTTGAGTGTCACCAGCCTTTAGTTCACACGAGAATAAATTATTCAAAGATAACTTTTAAGGCTCCATTTCTTTCTTTCTTTCTTTCTTTTTTCTTTTTTCTTTTTTTTTTTACTCTTTTTAAAATGACAAATGTAAAAGTCAGTGAAATAAATATCCCACCTCTTCCTGGGGCCCCTCTCTCTCTCTCTCTCTCTCTTTCTCTCTCTCTCTCTCGCTCTCTTTCTCTCTCACTCTCTTTGTTTTTATATACTAATATTGTCTTATATCCTACATTAGTTCAAAATGTCCACACAAGTCTTTTTCAGCTCGACTGTGCGGGCATGCCCAACGGATGAAGAGAACGCTTGTCCAAGAGCCAAGTTCCCATCCGGTAGAGAAGCCTGGAGTACCAGTGGATTCCATCCGGCTCTGTGGTCGAGTTTGACGGCTGGGAGCTCTCTGGGAGCAAAAACGAGGACAGGCTGTAGGCTAACCTGACCGGAGCGAAAGCCCAGTGGGCTAGTCTGTGGTCCTGGACGACTGCATAGCAAGATGCCAGAACATGGTCCACTACGATGGTGCCGTGGGAAGTGACCGGTGCGTAGGAGCCTTGGTGTTCCTCCATGTATATCCTTTCCACAACAACAGGGCTCAGTCGACCTTCATCACCGTTGAGGACCAGCACCTTCTGTCCGGGTTTGACCTCGCTGGCGAAAGTAGCAGTCATGGCCATGGCGCTGGTTGAGTTGTCAATGGTAAAGATCAGGTGGGCTGCAGTCAGGGTGATCTTCTGGGCTTTGGTTTCTATCACGTAAAACACTCTTCTGGTGGACGGGTCTCGGTCTGTGAACATGACAAAGTCGCTGTAGACCAGCTTCCCCGATTCGTCCGCCGCTAGCACCATGTCTCCTGGCTTCAGGTTCATCAGTGCCTTCTTCCTGCCATCCTTCAGCTGGGCCTGTGAGGTTCCTGGGAAGCAGCCTCCAGACTTGGCAGCCACTGAGTTTTCTGTTAGGACAGAAAAACAGGGTTTTATTGCATCTTTAATGAAGAAAGATAGCAGCAGTGCATCACTGTTCAGACCATCTTGAACAAAGGGACATTGACTCAGTCTCAGTGATCAGCCAAGGTGTCCCAAGTATGCAATGTAAGCTAATGTGGAGAACATTTAGCCAACAAGTAAAGGAGGATTATAGCTTACCAATCGTTCTTATTTGCTTTCTTATATGCTTTCTGACACTGTTTGAGACACTGCTGCCTGTTTATAGACTATAAACATAAAATTTGGATGTTTTCGCTATGCTGAAAGCTAACATATTATAACATATAGATTGCGCTTAATACCCTCATAAGCAAGTCTGATAGTTGGACACAGTACGCAGTGCTAACTGGTGGGATGTAATCCTCCATTACTTGTTAGCTACATTAGCTTCGTAGCTCCAGTGCTAAAGTTAAAGGCGCAACCAATGTGACTCAGCTGACCGAAGTTGGGGGGCAGGTACATCTGATTGAGTTATAACTTTCAAATGTTGAAAAACATTGAAAAAAGTCATTTTGGACATGGCCGAAAGCAGAGTTAGCGGGAGGGCCATGCTGGCCCCCAGACGTTGCCTTGGTGGAAAGAAAAAAAACAGCCAAAAAAAAAACAAAACAAAAGAAATAGTGGCTGCTATGTGAATTTGGTTGTAAATCTAAGGCCCTTGGAGAAAAGAAGAAGAAGGGGCAAGTCTTTGTTTGAGACGAGGGAAGGGAAGAGCTTGGACCGGTCTAATTAAAAACCAATAAAGGCTGGACATTGTCATTCTAATGCGGCTTGTGTACGGACCACTCTTGGAAAAGGACACTCATGCCTTTCCCAGCTCCCCTTTCATATTTGCTCAGGTGCAGAAACGTCTGGGTGACAATTCACACGCACACATTGGCTGCCCGCTTAAAAAGAAAAGGCCCCGGAGTAGTATTTACTCAGGCCAGACACTTTTGCAGCTCTCTCTCATGACGGAGATTTGAATGTAAATTAGCTGCGGGGTTACAAACAGGAGGCCTAACATCAATGCCTTCTTATTTCTCTCTCCCTCTCTCTCTCTTTCTCTCTCTTTCTCGCTCCTTTGCCATCATTGCTCTTCTCCGCTGTCAATCCTGGGAGAACCCTTCACATTCCCGCTCTCTCGGATCACACGTTCGGTAAACACAGGCCCCAAAGAAAGGGCTCCTCCTGCTCCGGATTTATTTTTTAAAGTCTAATCCTCTCATGAGTTCCCGGGCCATGCAATAAAGGTGGCCACAACTGGGGAAACAGATTTGGGCGAACGAGTTCAGCCTTGCTCGGGCCCAAATCCTTTTGATAGAGGCGCGTGACCTCGGGTGACACGGACCCTCAATGTATGTCCAAACGTGTGTTGTGAATTACAATCTGAAGATTTGTTATTTTACATCAGAGGCCGGTGGTGTTGGTGGTGATGGGGGGTGGGGGGTGGGGGGGGGGGGGGGGTGTTATGCTAATGTAGTCCACAGAAAGGCCCGTTTCTCTCAAACCATTCAGAATGAAAAGCAGTTAAATGAATGGTTGGGCCACAGAATCAGATATACACAGCCTTCCGCTGGCCACATCCACCGAGGCATGTTTGGAGCCGTGTTTGAGCTTCTTTAGCTTAGAACTGCAGCAGCGTTGTTACTAGTTGCTAGGTCTCAATAGTCACCCAAATCTTTTTCATCTAGACACACTTCCTCCAAACCTCACTCCAATCACATCCAGGTCATCTTAAAGGTGGTGCAGATGAAGTCGTACTATGTACTGAACAACACTGGCAGGTCTGCATCATCTTAATAAGGAGCTGGATACAGTTTGAATAAAGTTTTGGTGACGCATTGTCACACAAACGATCTGGGTTACTATTCACTTCTAGAGTTTGCTGGCAATGTTAGACAGTTCTGAGCTAAAGAAGCAAAATTACAAACATGTCTTAGTGAAATAACCACATCTGGGTAAGATGAGTTGAGTAAATTCGATTTTTCAATATTATTTTGTAAGCTTCAGCCTCATTAACTGCAAGGAGTCCATATATATTGTAGTCAATAAATCAGTGCATTATAATTTAGTTTTTCTGGATAACTGCAGAAATTGGGCACTAGTTAGTAGTACACTGATATGCATTTGGCACACGATCATATTCAGAACACTTGGCAGTGTAATCATACTACAGCACTGATACTGATTATCAGACCAGTGTTATCCACTACACTACACCAGTCGCAATAGTATAGCTACCAAACAGCTGGTTCATAAAATCTGCAGTTACAGAAATGAATCTCAATAACATTTACTCACAAGGTGCTCCACATATACTTTATATTTAGAACCAAATTTGGTCTAATAGGAAACTATATGGCACCTTATTTGTCAGTAATAAAATATATCAATTCAACACTGCATCCAAAAGCAGTCTGGTCTAAGATACACTTAAAAAAAATGGATTTCCAATTTCTGGATCTCTCGCAAGTTTCTAGAGTTGTTCTTTCCAGAGAGATGGAGCTAATTAAAGTACTTCTTTCAGCCAAACAGAGTGGGGCGATATAAGATAAGCTAATATTCACTACTAGAGCTTAGACCATCCATACTTAACCACAGTTTAACCACAGCAGCTCAGATATGTTTTCATTTGACGTCTTGTGTCCATGACTGGACACAAGATGTAAATACGTTATGGTTAATCATTTTAAAGCTCAGAGTTATTTGTATTATGAATTATTCAGTATCTACTATGGATTATGCAATATCTATAAATCTTAAATCTTAGTTGCTACTTTGAATTCACTAGTATTTATTATAAACTAGCTGTTCATTATCTATCATGAATTTTTCAGTATCTACTACAAATCATTGAGTAATCATTGAGTATAAATATATATCTGTACTTTAAATTATTCATCAACTACTATAAATATTTAGCATCTATTTTAAATTATTCAGTATTTACTGTAAAATATTCAGGAATATTATAAACTTTTTTAGTAAGTATTAATTAATTAGTAACTGTATAAACATTCAGTATATTGAAGTATTCAGTATCTACTTAAACCTATTCAGTAAGTACTGTGAATTATTCAGTACCTTCTTTGAACTATTCAGTATCTACTATAAATTATTCAGTATCTGTTATGAATTATTCAGTAACTGCTATAACTCATTCAACTTTTAATATTCAATATACATTATAATATAAACTATTCAATATCTATTATAGTTTTTTGTCTAAATTATACATTTTTACTTTCTTTTATAAATGATTTAGTAACCAATAAAAATAATTAACTATTTACTACAAATTATTTGTGACTAGTATAGTAGGTTATTCAGTAACTGCAACAAATTATACACTAGATTATTCACTATTCAATATTTGCTAAAATAAATGATTATAAATTATTCAGTGTCTGCTAATAATTATTCAGTAACTACTTTGGCAAGAATACTGTAGCTCTTTTATGCCAATACTGAACTGAAATGTGGATCTAATGTATGTTCAGACAAATAAAAGTTCATTTATTAATCAATGAATGTATTAATTCATTTTGAATTGTTGCCCCTTATATAGTACTTTGCAAAATCCCTTTATCTTAGCAAATAGCATACTTTCTCAAGTAAGAACACCAGATATCATTAGAACAGATGTACATAAGCATAAATACAGTAGAAAGTATCATGAATATCTTATTGTGAGAGAAGTAGATCATATCTTGAGCGCCAGTTTGAAGAACAAAGAGTAGTTCCAGATTTCTCCTGGACGCCCCAGACATTGTATGAATGTATTCAGTTCCTTTAGCAGCAAACTTGATTTAGCTTAATGAAGTACTGAGCAGTCAAAACATGATAACTGTAAATAATACTGTTACGGTTGTTTCCACAAGTGAAAAGCTTGGAAATATTTAAATAAACACACTGACGTATGTAAAAGCACAGTATTCATGCTATTCGAATATTAAAAAAATAAAGTGTTTTGCTGAATAAATAAAAGCTTCCTGTCTGGAAAATCAGCTTTTTAAATATAATAATGTCCCCAAGTGCCTAAAACTTTTGCATGATACTGTATTTCAGTACTTCTGACTGGTCAATTAGAGTCCAGTGTTCTCACCTGCTTTGACAGAGCAGTGAATGTGGGCTTTGGACTCATAATAAACCCAGTCGAATCCGGCCTCCACTGCCAGCCTGGACAGCGTCCCATATTTACTCTTGTCCCGGTCAGAGGTGGTTATGTCCACGGCCCGGCCCTCGTAGTGCAGGGATTCCTCAAAGTGGTGTCCGTCTTCGTCCCAGCCTTCAGTGACCCTCAGCTTGACCCCCGGCCACTGGTTCATTACCGAGATGGCCAACGAGTTCAGTTTGTCTTTGCACCTCTGAGAGACACAGAAAGATGTTTTAGATAAAAGTGTGTCGACCATAATCAAGTCTGTTGCCTTTGAGGTGAACATGATGATGGTAACTGGTGGGGTAGAAGCTTCTAATACTTGTTAGCTACATTAAGTGTGTAGCTCCAGATTTAAAAGGCAACACAGCTCATTGAATTTGCTAATTAGTTTATTATTTAACTAAGTATTTCATCATTGAATTTGTCATTATTTACTACTATAAAACTAATAATTTATGAGCATGAGGAATTGACGTGTGAGTTCAGATATAGCTGTCTGCCAAAGTTGGAATCCCTAGTCAAATGGTATGCTTCTTCAATTTCATAAGTAAAACCGTAAAATCTAAAATATTCATTAGGAAACCCATATAAAAACAACACAGCATCTAATAAATATGTTTTTATCCTTAAGTAACCTTCAGACTTCATGATCTTGAGATGCTTTGAATATAAATATATATAGAACTAAAAATAATTACTTTTTATCTGAAAATAATAAGAATTCTCAAAAGATTATACATACATACATATATACAGTATCTCCAAACAGTCCTAAACCCCTCACATAAAGGTATCTAAAGGTGTTTCATTTCAAGTGATTCTGGTGCATTTCTATTTGTACATTTTTTATAAAACTTTATAAAGTTTTATAAAAAACAAGAGCAAGATGTAAAAAACAGCTGTCATGTTCGAATGACATAGAAAAGAGAAAATCAAGAAAAATGTTTTTCTTTGGACAGTGATCATGTATAAAAAAATCTATAAAAAATTCATAAAGATAGTATTTCGAAATAATGACTTCAAAAATCATGATTTACTATCCCCGTTTAAAGGTGATTCACTAAATAAAGAACAATAGTAATTAGGTGGTAGATTTTTAAGTGGTGGTAATGGGCTTTCAAACCCCCCAAACCCCACCCCTCCCAATATGTTTTCCCCCAGTTCAGCAAATAAACTAAAATTGTGTATTAAAATGTGCAGAAGTGTGTTCTCAGTGGCGGATGTGGTCACTTATTTAATCTCAGAAACATACATAATACATCATTTGACTGGGGCACCCAAACATCTGCAGATAACTCTACAGACCCTTTGTATTTAGAGGGTTTATTTTTTTTTATTACATTTGACAATATGACCATAAGCATTGGCAGTCCAGCAGATATTAAAGTAGAAATAATATGTGTAGCAAGTGAACCTATTGACTTTCACTCAATCTGCAAATCTGCCAATATCCAGATGAGCGTTGACACCTGCCTCTCTCAGATATCTGTGCTCCTGCTGGGTTTTGTTGCGTATTATATTGTCCTGAATAGGGGCATCGCTCTCCTTCTCTTTTATTCCCCCTCTCTCTCTCTCTCTCTCTTTCTCTCTCTCTCTCTCTCTCTCTCTCTCTCTCTCTCTCTGAGAAGACTCTCTAAAGCCCATGATGAAAAATTGATAAGTTATTGCATTCGCTTCACTGGTCTAAAACATATAGATCCAACCAGCGAACAGGCGGAACTGCGACCCAGCCTTGTGCTCAAAAGCCGGGTTTCATAACAGCTTTAGCCGAAGCCACTGAAAAATGAAAGCGCGCCCCAAAACTGTTTCTATTTACCATGATTAATTCATGTCCAAGCGCAAGGAGATCCAGATTAACTGTGGAGACGGCCAGTAGCTGCTTTGCTAATCTGTCCCAGCCTTCTCTGGGACAATTCCTCCCAATGCTGGACATGTATTTCAACTGGAGGACCACAAAGGACTCAATGCCTTCCGGGCAGCATGTCAACATTCATTTAAAAAAATAAGGTTATTATAGCATTTGGTTTCTTATACATCTTCCACATATTCATACAGGGTTGTTCCCCTTGTGGGGTCCAGTTGCTAGCTTTTAGTCTTACACTGTATTTTGGCAGATGGCAAGCGCATAGAAACTGTTGAGGATTGTTGGTCCAGCCTTGCTCCTGTTCAACTATGAATACAACTGAGCCCGGTAATAGGAGGCCTGATAACCAGGTCTGTTTTGAGCTGGATGGACCAGCATTGGACAGAATGGAAGAAACATGTTGCCTGACATGACTACCCTTCACATCACCAAAGAAAATGTTCCTAGCTGAAGTGGCTTTCACTGATATAGTGCTACCTTGCCTAGAAAACCATTCTGAACCCAGACCTGATGGTGAACATCATGATTTCTGGGCTCAGGCAAGACAGAATGGAAGGTCAGAATCTAGGACACTAACTTTCTTAGCAATGATCTACTGTTCATATCTGATTAGCTTGGGTAGCATTAGAAAGCACCAGCACAAACATCTACAAAGGATGTCCTCAACCCAGCTAGCCAGTTATTTAAGATCTTTAGGTAGACGCAACATAGCCTTATGCTAGCTAGAATTACCCTTCAGAACTATTTGAATAGGCAGTACGAGATTTCTGCTGGAAATGGAAGCCAGCAAAAGAGAATGGTCCAGTTGGGGGGTCATCCCCAAGGACTGGACTGCTCTGGAGGCACTTGTAGCACCGGAAAATGCTACGAGCGAGTGAATGGGAGGGGAGGTATGGGGGGAAAGAGACGCCGTAGGCTCTCCCTCGGCGCATTCAAAAGCCGTGAAGCCTTAAACTCTTTATTAATTCATTGGGTCGTGTGCCTCAAATCAAGCCGGATTGTGCTCAGTGAGCATGATGCACAGCGGGGGACGACAAGTCGGCCTTTCCTCGGCCTGTCCCGCTCCTAATCCGCTGCTCAGAGCCGAGGGTTCGGACAGAGGGTGTCCAGACATCCAGCTTCTCTTTGGTGTTAATGACTAATGATTGAAATTTCAGGAAAAATCAGATTTAAACACTACTAATGCATTTTCAAATAGCACTAGGGGCTAAGATGCTGATGCCAATCCTGGTTCTAGAGTAACACTGTCCCACATGTTATGTTATACACCTGAACCAACTAATCAGCTCATTAACAAACTCCTATTGGAGGTGAAGAATAAGAACAACAACAAAATCTGCTGTGCGTTTGGAACTCCAGGACCACTACTGGCAACAGCTGCTTTAGATGGACATCCTAGTTGGTCTTCTTTACGTCACCATCAGCATCCGTGATTTTTCTACTCATGTCAAAAATGTTAATGCAAAAGTGCCACTATATGAGTCCTTGTTGTCTACTGGCTAACAGATAACAGACTTTAGCTGCTAGTAAGTTGCTTCACATAAGATGTCTTGATTCCTGGCCAATAGTACACAGCGAGAAAGGAGCACAGTGAGTGAAATACTACTTTCATCCAGTGAAATTAGTTCTAATTTAGATCAACAAGCAAGCCCATCTATCTAAATGACTGCAAACAAGTAACAATGTCTGAAAAAGTAAAACAGATCCAAAAAAATTAAAATATTCTTCCAGCAAAATAAATAGAAGTATATTTTATTAACCAAGAAGTGACCACTTTTCTGAGGCCAGGTTTCTTCTACACCACAGGATGAACGTTTGTCACAGTCACGTTCTCATATATCAAAAACCTTAACATGAGATGGTAAAAAATTGACTGGAAGTCAGTGGAACAAGTGTTTTTTAGGGTAATTCTACTGATTTGTTTGTCATGAAATTTTCACACATGGCAAAGTTGATACTTTTAAATTTTGTTCCAAAAGAGATAATATATAGTCCATCTATAGGTTAGTTTTATTAATTTCTCAAACGCAGTCCGATTAAAATAGGGGTACTGGAGAGTTCTTTCTAAACCACGCAGTCAGTAAAACCAAATCTATGGTTATTGTTTTCTTCTTATATGTTACAAAAACCCCAAAGGTGGGTTATACTCCTTTTTTGGGGTGTTACGGTCAATCTGTCTGGACGGTTCGTTTATTTTGAAAGCTGTGAGAGCAAACGAAGCCCCGCAGGCTGCGCTCTCGCACTTCCATCTCATTTCACACCACAAAAAGACCTGCATCAGGCTGCTGACTCACAACATGTATAGTTATTTTTTATTTTAAAATAATAAAAGCTCTTTTATGGTAATCCAGCATGCAGTACATACAATAACCATATTGCGTCTATAAGACAGACTGCATGGTTATTAGAACAGAGCAAGATTATAGCTTCTGCTTCTTCTTCCACATGCTATACTATTTGGAATAACCATAAAATACTGTGTCCAGCATTGCACAACCTGGACTGGTCAGTATTGGGCTACATAACTGTCCCGCACTGTTTATCACCACAATGTAATACTGTGTGTAGTGTATTAGTTCCATTTAATTAACAGGTCTACACTAGTATTGTATGTATGTGTATTCTTTCGTACTGGTTATTGTGTCCACTGACTGAACTCAGCTGCTATAATGATAATGATAAAGCTCAACTCTCACACTGATTACTTCCCTTTAACTGTCCCGAGGTCTTGTAAACTTCCCCGTCAGCCCCTAAAGCTGCCGCGTTTGATGTTGCGAGAGTGTCTGGGCAGCTCCTTCTGTGCCTGGAGCTACTGTACCAAACCCCCCACCCCCACCCCACCCCTCCCCTTCCATAACCATAATAACTTTAAGTGGAGTTTGATATATATACATGTGAGAAAACCACACCAGACACCAGTTTCATCCCCTGCCTTTAAAGCAGCAAAAAGAGATCAAGACCCTTTCCTCCACAGCAAAGGAAGAAGCTTTATAACACACCTGTGCTGTAACGTTCACAGGGAAACAGCTCAGGAAACTTAGAGCCTTTGCAAACGTTTACCGACAGCCAGAAGTTTCCCTTTCATTGTCATATAGCCAAAAAACCCTACAGTAGCTCACAGTCAGCAACATTTATATCACACTTTAAGCTCAACATCTGTCTAGACTGGCGTTTAGAATGAGCACCGGATGCAATAGCAGCAGAGAACTGGCTTCCATGGTAGCCTAAGTAGGAAAGGAAGACTTATGAAGACTTTATGTATGCATATATGTGTATACTTGTCTAGTTAGGGGTGACTGCGCATCATAAAATTTCAGTTTTCAGAGGTTGCCAGCATTCAGAGCTGCATGTCCCACTGCATCCCACTTAAATAGGATGAATGATGCTTCCTTTGTAATAAGACATACAGTTGCTCATTGTTGATTAAGCACTGATGGTTCTGCAATAGAGGAAGGAATATTCTACTAAAGTTGATGATAACGATAAACACTGTGATAAGCCTGAGCCATACAGACTGCTGTTGGAAGAAAAACCTTAGTAACGTTATAGGAGAAGGGGAAAGCCACCTCAAGTTTTAAGTTTTAATGCAAATAATGCCATGAAAAGTTATTTTGGAACATTTTTGATGGTCAGTTCACTATGAAAGGGCGAGTCAAATTCTATCTCTCTCTCTCTCTCTCTCTCTCTCTCTCTCTCTCTCTCTCTCTAAACTGACGGATCAGTGCGTTAATGCATCAGCGAGGCAAGCGAATAGATGTAGAAGTAGCCAGTATATTTATATATATATATGGACAGACTGTCCTGTCGCCCGTCTGTGCATACGTATATATATATATATATATATATATATATATATATATATATATATATATATATATACTGGCTACTTCTACTTCTATTCGCTTGCCTCGCTGATGCATTAACGCACTGATCCGTCAGTTTATCCTCTAATGATCCGCTAATGATCTATCAGGTGCGTTAAACGCGCTGTAGAATTAAGCGACCCGGCACTGCGTGAAGCAGGAGCACGCAGGCCATCGGTGCCACGCTGCGCGCGGTGCGCACTCTAATTTACCTCCGTTTCACATTTTCCCTCTCGCGTGAATTCTGCGGGCTGATTTCTCTGAGCGACACCTGAGCGCGCGCCTTATGCATCCCAATGCAGCTGTCTCCCGCGCTGCTCCCTCTCTACTGCACCACTGCAGCACCGCAGAAAACTTCCCACCACCCGAACGCGCCACGAGTTCACTTTCTTCCCGGCGAGCTTCACGAGGAGCTAGACCACCTTCACAAGCCCACCTTGTCTCGCGCGCGAGAAGCCCTCCCTGTCACATGCACGAGTCTGCTCGTGCACCTTCCAGACACGAAAACAAAGATAACGGCAACACCACCTCCGTCCCGACACAGCAGTTGCATTGCACGCGCTGTGGCTGCAGGTAGCACGGTCGCCGCTTTCTTTCTAGAAACGTCAACGCTTTCTGTCTCTTCATGCCCCGATAAGCACGGGGCTGCGGCGTGCACGCGCTTGCACGGTTTCTCTTCTCCCGCCGTTCTGGGCTTTTTCTGGCTCTATATTTAGCTGCCGCGAGTGACCCGTGGCTCGAGCACTCTTCGCGAATGGCAAGGCGAGCTGCTGGATGTCGCACGTTTGCACGAGCGTGTCTCGCTGTCTGTCCAGCCACCCGTCTGCCCGTGCAGCCGCCGAGCTAGTGCACGAAACGCACGCGTGCGCGTTCATTTTTGAGACAGACTTTCTTGCACTGCACGGTGCCACTCCGGTGCACGAGCTTCAGGCGCCCGGGAATGCAAAGTCTCCTGCTAAAGGCACGTGCTTAATGCTCCCAAAGCGGCTTGCACGCTGCTGCCTTTCTTTTATTTTTTGCCTGCAGCGCCGTAACTCTCAGCTGGAACACTACGAGGTTTCGCTGCTTGGGCTGCACTGAACTGATTGCTGTCCTGTCCTCTAAACGCTCCGCGCCGGTGATCGCGAGGAAATAGAACACATGAATTGCTCACCTGAGTCATGAGCCGGTCCGCGCCGGTGTTCTCCTCGTCCTTAAAGATGATGTCAGGGTTGTAGTTGGGGATGAGCTCTTTGAACCTCTCGGAATTCCGCGTGATCTTGCCCTCGTACCTGCCGCTCGCGCCCAGCGTCTTCTCGGCCACGTTCGGGATAAACTGCTTGTAGGCGAGCGGCGTGAGCTTCTTGGGATGCTTCCTGCGCCCGTAGCCCCTGCCTGGCCCGCAGGCCAGCGCGAGGGAGAGGGTCAGGGCGGCCAGGAGAGCGGATCTGGCCAGCAGCATCATGGTCAGACGCGTCCTGACCGTCGCAGAGCCGTGCGTAAAAACCGTGCGTAATAACCGTGCGTAATGACCGTGCGTAATGGGCCGTGCGTCCTGGCCGTGCGTCCTCCTCCTCTTCTGCCTCCTTGTGCTCCTCCTCTTGTCAGGCACCAGTGAGTGTGTCTCCCCACCTTTACCGTGGCAGGTGGGAAAAGCTGCTAGAGGAGTGCATTAGAAGGCCTTTGGGGTGAGTGGGGGGGTGGTGGATGGATAAAAAGGGGGTCTTTGGGGAGGGTGGGTTTTGGGTTTTGGAGCGCAAGGTGGTGCTGGGGATCTGGGAGACACGCCGCGGAGAGTCTCTCTCTCTCTCTCTCTCCCTCTCTCTCTCTCTCTCACTCACTATGTCTCTCTTTCTCACTCTGTCTCTCTCTCTCTCTCTCTCTCTCTCTCTCTCTCTCTCGCTCGCTCGCTCTCGCGCCCGGGCTCCTTTATGTACGGTAGCTGCAGTGGGTCGCAGGCTGGGACTCTGATTGGCTCCTCAGCGCCAGTCCCTTCTTCTGATGGGAGCGCGCGAGCGGAGAGGCTGATATGTTTCCTCAACCTGGAGGGAGGGAGGGCTGAAGGAGGAAGGAGGAGGTGCGAAAGAGGAAAGTTCCGCCTCCTACTGCTGTTGCTGATGCTCCAGCGCGAAACTATATGATTCAGTAGGATTTATTATATAAATGAAGGTTCAGAGAGACTGACATGCTTAAGCGGGTGCAAAAGAAGACACTGCTTACATTTCAGACACGCTGCAAAGTTCTCTTTAAACATTATTACTATATTACTACATTGTAATTGATATATAACAGATATATATATATATATATATATATATATATATATATATATATATATATATATATATATATATATATATATATATATATATATATATATATATATATATAATATGATATAATATGATAATTCTGTCAAATAAAATGATATTACAACTTTAAAAAAAGAGACAAAATGTGCTTTGAGCAATAAAATAGAATTACATTTGGTTCCCTTAAAGAACCCTAAAAAGTATCTTTCAACAAGAGATCTTGTGTGTAAAACATAAAGCATGAAGAAGTACTAAAAAGGGCACTACAAAAGATTCCAATATAGAACCTTCATATGAAATAATACATCATGCATCTTATTCACAAACATGGTTCTCTGAAGAAGCATCTGTAGTAGTAGTAGTAGTAGTAGTAGTATTAGTATTAGTAGTAATATATATTATATAATGGTGTATATATATATAAGTAGTTACATTAATAGTATTAATAGGGTTATTTTCATTAGCAGTAGCAGTAACAATAATACTAGTACCAATACTAGTCATATTAGTACTTACAGTGATACTAGTGGTTGTGTTTTTGGTATTATTGTCGTTATTATTAGTAGTAGTTGTAGAAGTAATATTATTAGTACTAGTACGGATACCATATTACTAATTATGCTAGATATATTATTATGTCTGATTATTATGACTTTATACTATAATAAGCTCACAGTGAAGCTGCTGCTTGTATATAAAATGTCTATTCTGACATCAGCATGTTCAAGCCTATGGGGTGCACAACTTTGTGTTTTGGAGGAAAAACACTATGATACAAACATATCACAAAAACAATGTAGAAAAATGAAAAGAAAGTAAGAAAGCAGTAATATAGTACTCTCTGCATGGTTGGGGGTTGGGGGGTGGTGAGCCAAGTCAACTGTCCCTATAGGCCAACTTTGCCCTGCCCTGATGAAAATACTGTGCTGCTATTGGCTGAGGGGAGTCTGTTTAAACTCTGGCTTTTGTCTCTTTAATGAGTGAGCTGTGATGTTTAATAAGTGAACTGCCACACTGTAAACTCTAATTACTTTCTCTTAGTCACTCTGCTTTGAGCTCCACTCATTCACTTCAATAACTGATGTTAATAAGCAGGACTCGGTGTGTAGACTACAAATGCAAGCAATAAAAGAGTAACAGGGATGAATCAGGTCCGAGCGTGTCACTGAAAATCCTCACTAAACTCACTTTAACAGTCACTAAAGGAGCATGTACATGCAGGCGGAGGTCAGGCAGTGTGATGAAACATCTCCACACATATAGTAACCACATTTACTGACCACAACTACTTAAACATTCGTTTCATTTCATGAGTGTGTTCAGTTAATTATTTCACCATAATTAATTATTTAATTATTATTTACTCACTAAGCCACTAGATGGTGACTAATTGATCAAGTACTCCTTATGTTAATTGACTGGTAGCTTATTACTATGTTAATAAGCAATAAATAAGGTGGAACTAAAAAGTTTATCATACATCATAATGTTGTGCACAGCTGTTACCTGAGGACTGGGCCTATTAAATGTGCCTATTGATGAAGTTTGTTATAAAATATATAATTGTTCACATTTTTACCCAATCAGAATGTTTATTTGTTCTTATGAAGTAATAGCTTTGCTATTTTATTTGAATTATATAATTTCCTCAGTAGTAAATCAACAATTAGCATTAAATAAAAACTAAACATCTCTAAAACTTTTTCAGGAGAAGGGTTTTTGTTAACATGTAGAATAATAAGTTCATTTATCCTAGTTATTGCTTAATAAACCAGTAATAATGCATACCATACACCCAAAAGAAAACATCTTATTAAATATTTTATCAAAGAAGTCCGCACCCCTCCGAAGTTCAGTCTTAGAAGCTGGTTTAGCATTTTCTGTTACTCACCATCCAAATAATCTCAAACACATTCGCTTACATTAAGGTCTGGACTCTGGAGTGGTTAGTCTATTGTTCTGAGGAAACCAGCAGCTTCTTTGTTTGATGTGTTTTTTGAGCTTTTACACATCCTTTCAGACCCAAAGCCCTGTTGTCTCACAGTGGAGGGATGGACAGAAATGCGTGTGGATCTTTTCAGATCTAAAGCAAGAGTGGAGCTTGATGTTCTTCTCTCTCTCATAGAGATGAAAGCCTAAAGTGCAGTTTATCTGATGGGGCAGTTTTGGTGGTCTACCACATCTCTCAGGTGGTTGTTAGGGAGTCCAATTTCTCTGTAGCTTTTAATCAGTTTTTGAACTCCAGTTTTTTGGAAGTTGTTGCTTGTTCACTTTGGCATTCCCCTTCCTTATCTTCTATCTAATCAGAAATATCACCTGAAAAAAATATACATATGCATATATACGTATGAATACACACACACAACGTGAGTGAAAGATTTATGTGTGGTAACCACTGTGCAGGAACAGCATTTGAGGTATGTGTAATGGACTGCACACTGCACACACTATTTACACCACAACATATTTTATGAACTAAAACTAAAGCTGCATTTTTCACCTATTAAAAGTCAAAATGTGTCATTTGGTAACTCCATCACGTATTTACTATCTACTTTAAATTATTCAGTAATTATTTAAAATGTCTATTATGAATGAGCTATTCAGCAACTAATATGAATTTTTCAGTATTACTATAAATTATTCAGTATTTACTATAAAGTATTCAGTAACTATTATGAATTATTCAGTAATTACTATAAATTATTCAATATCTATCATAAATTATTCAGTACCTGCTATGAATTATTCAGTAACTACTATGAATTATACAGTATTGATTAATTTGTTTAGTATCTACTTTAAATTCCTTAGTATCTGTTATAAAACAGCTGCTAAGTATCTACTATGAATTATTCATTGTCTATTATGACACTAAGGTGTAAGTAATGTAATAATGGGAGTAAGGCGATGACCCAATCCACATTTCACCCACAAATGTTTTTTGTTCATAGTGACTGTACTGATACCAGGCTAACAGGGAGCTTTACCAGTGTTCTTGTTCTTGTTACTGCAGTCTGATACAAATATGAGGTATTGCTTTAATCTGTGTTGATCCACTGAGGTTAAATGTCTAATCTGGATTTCTCTTTAAATATTATTTCTTGCCCACTTAATAGCACTGAAAGCTTTTCTGTGCTTTGTGGGCCCAGTGAGCATGTTCTGATTCACACTGTCCATCATTTTCATTTCTTCTGCTGAATCACATCATATTCAGGTTCAGACAGACTTTCAGTGCAGTCCACAGTCATAATGTGTGCACAGACAAAAGTCACCAGACAAGACTCAGGGCGTCTTTCCGTAAGCAAGTGGTAACAAATCTGCTGCCGTTGCATTTCAGCAGGTGAATTCAGCCAGTATGATTTTCCCTGCTTGTGCAAACAGTGACACTGTCCACCAACAAAACACTCCCAGATAGAACTTTGCAATTTGGTGAGTTTGGGGACAAGATGGAAATGTTGTGCTTCAAGGATGGAACAGGATGGAGACAGACTAGCTAGCTAAACATGCTATAAATGCAGGGACATGGCAGATAGACTAGCTAGCTAAACATGCTGGGACTTGGCAGATATAGTAGTTTGCTAAACATGCTATAAATGCAGGGACATTGTACATATACTAGCAAGCTAAACATGTTACAGTTTCAGGGCCATGGCAGATAGACTGCACAGTTTAACATGCTAGAACTGCAGGGCATTGAGAGGTACCAGCTAGCTAAACATGCTACAAATGCAGAGACATGGCAGATAACTAGCTTTCATGATAGTGAGAAGGTTTCAAATGTTCTTTCTTAACACACGTTTTGTAGCTCCCACACCCATGTGAACATCATCAATGTTATTATTATTAATGAACCCTAATATATTTCTAGAATGGCATAATGGAGAGATATGCAATCTAGCTAGTTAGCAAATTAACTACATTTTAAGAAACATAGCTGATGGCTACCTAGCTAAACATGCTAAAACTAAAGACAAATACCTGATACCTAACTTAACTTAGCTTTTAGCTGCTACAAAAAACAGCAGAGATCCACATGGTCAGTAATTGCATATTGGCTGCTTTTTTGCTGATTAACCAGGACCATGCCCAGTAGTAGGTGTCAGCAGAGGCAGCAGACTACAAATATTGGCTACAACTACATAGATATAGATAGCTAGTACTAGTTATCGGATCAAACATTATCTTTTCCAGACTAACCTTGTGATTTTTTACCCATCCCTACTTCCACGTCTCATGCCACCACTTTTGAAACCTGTATTGTTGTCTGAATTGGTCTGCATTGGCTCAGCAGAAATCTATTATCCCCCCAGAAAATGATGTGTTCGGATAACTTGCAGGACTTGCCTGCCTTCGTTTCCCCACAATTCCGTCAATACACTGAAATTAAAACCAACTTAACTCATGAATTCTTGTTATTTCCAGGGTCCTTGCCTTGAACGGCCTGCTGTTACACATTCTTTTTAAAGATGTTACTAGGGACAAAGCATCCAGGCTTGTACAAATGTTGTCATACAAACGCTGTGAGCTATAACGCAGGTCAGTGACCAACGAGCCAACCATCTCCACCTCCACAGCAGCGTCTGTAGACAAGCTTTATCGCCCCAAAGAGTGGAATGTGATATGTCAATATGAAAATGCCTTTGATAAAACACAGCATTTTCACCATTCTGAGGTTTATGAGCTGCCCTCGCGGCTCCCCGCTCTCTCCTTTGCCCCTTAAATCCCCGCACAAAACAGATAAAACATGATTTAGGTCATATTCCCAAGAACCTCTCTACAGTCCGGGGGTTTGACCCATAGGGCTCGGCTCCTTCTCCCTGGCCTTGCAAGTGCCGAGATTGTGTTTAAGTAGAGGGAGCGGCCCACAGGAGCAAACAAAACGCCTTCAGGCGCTCTGAGGCCAAGCTAGAAGCTCAGGTGTTGTGAAATTCCCCACAATTCACTCCTTGCAGTCCCCAAACAAAACACACGGTCGAGGGCCTCAGAAAAGCCGGATGGTCAGCGTTCCTGAGAGCGCAGATTTGCCCGTTAAGGTCACTCAGTATTTGCCATTTTTGGAGAATCATCTAATCCCCTGCAAACTCTTCCCCTCATTGTTGCTAACAGGGACGCACAAAGACATTTTAAGGTGGGGTGATGGCAATGTCAGCAGCGTATACATCATACTGAATTCCATTAAACCAAACAGTTTGTAAAAAAAATTAAATTTAAACAGAATGCAGCTGCAGTGGGGCTAACCTTAGCTAGCTGACCTGGCTGATCACCCTGCTGTCTCTTGTATAGCATGGCTATTAGGGCTAATATTAGCTAGGTCATCAGGAGGAGCACACTGTTCTGTTATTTTAATAGTGGCTGTAGAACCAACAGGAGCCAGCTGATTTTAGGAAAAGTAAAGCTAACGGTAGCAGATTTGGTTAGAAAAAGCTATCATAGGGCTAATGTTAGCTAATCAGAGGTAGCTGCCTGTTCTTTTTCGTTGGGACAAGCTGTTGTAGCATTAACATTAGCTGATCGAGAGGAACAGTCTGCTCTCTTTCGGCTAGCTGATCAGCAGGAGCGCTGTGATCTTTTTCATTAGGAATAGCTAACATAAACATAGCTGATCAGCTGTTTTGTGAAGAAAAAGTTGTTGTAGCGCTAGCTAATTGTTAGCTCTCTGTTGTTAGGAATAGCTGTTGCAGAGCTAACATTAAATAATGTGGGAAGTGCTGCTGTCTGTGATTAGGAAGAGCTGTAGTAGCACTAGCATGAGATCAGAGTGCTCCTTCTCAGCTTAGTGTTAGCTGATCAGAAGGAGTGCTCTGATCAGCTAGAAATTAGGAGTAGCTGTTGTAAAGCTAACATCCAGGGTTCTGTAACACCTTCAGCAACCCCAGTACACACTTCCATACTTACTAAACGCATGCACTCCAAATGGAATCAACAGCAGGTGTCCATCAAATTTTCAAGTACTAAAATAAGGCACTGAGGTCAATCAGTGCCGGCGTCTCGCAAATCAGTGGCAAATGTCACGCTGGAGTTGTCGTATTGTATCCAGCCCTTAAGCAGGGCAGCGGATGAGTCATTTATTTGGATATTAGTCCTCATACATTTACAGCGCCATGCAGGCATTGTGTGAGCTGCAGCGCGCAGTCACGCACAGTCAGATCCCGACTGCTGTGTAAACCCAACAAAACACTGTGACTCACCTGAGAGAGACTTCAAAGCCTCAGTCACTGTTGTGAAATGGCAATGGACATTTCAGCAGCAGATGAAAACATAATTGCACTGGCATGAGAGAGCTTAGCATGCAAATCACTAGGCTAGTGTAGCGGGTCCATAGTAAAGCTCAATAACGGTGAGCCATCTGCTCCGATGTGCTTTTGTTCTATTGCCATTTTGACCCGAGGACACAGATAGTATCTTCTTAATGAACTTTTTTGGGTCGCTTAAAGCTTGTGCCATATCACCTAGAGCAACGGTAATTCCTTCCTAACTAAGAAAATTGTCACACAACAAACAGCGCACCAGCTTAATCATGGCAGAGTTGACCACACTAACCACTAATGAGAGAAACCTTCGTTTGAACTGTTACGTGTTACTTAACATATAATGCCCTGACTTTCAACAGAAGTTCTTCCCTGCCATTTTATCAGAAGCCCCTCCCTTGTAGCTCTGCCTTGCTGATGTACAGTTAGAGACTATAGCTCATCTGCTGATAGGCGGTTTGTGTTAGCCATCTTCAGAACCAGGGTGCCAAATTCTGGCCATCCAGGTCTACCAGCCTAGAGAGTTCAGCTCCTGGCACTAAAGTTCAGATGGCCCAGAAAGCCTTCATTATGTGGATCAGGTGTGGTGAAATGGGGTGGAGCTAAACTCTGCCAGGTGGTAGATCTCTAGAACCCTTTCATTAAGAAAAGCCATAGAGCTAATGTTTGCTAGCTGATCAAACTTTAGCTGATCAGTAGGTTCACTTTCTTTTATTAGGAAAAACTAATTAGCTAGCTGATCAGGAGAATCTCTCTGCTTTGCTTTGTTAGGAGAAGCTGCTGTAAAACTAAAGCAAGCTATTGCAAGCCCTCAGTCCAGCTCCATAGGTCATAACCTATGAAAGAACTTGCCTCAATGCATTTACAGCAGTTTTCTCATTGCTCAGATGAATGAGAAAGTGGCCAGTGATGAATAATGTAGTCTGATAAATTAACTTCCCTGTGTTTCACCCACTGGAGAGCTCCTTCATGATAAGGCAGTGGAGTAGAGTTTAGACTCACTACACTGTTAAGCTTGGGTTGTGTTATTCCTACCATGCTAATATGAACATGTGACTAAAGTATGGGGGACTGTAGAAGTTGGGTTGAGTTCTGAGTGGCTGTGAACAACAGGATCCTCATTTGACTGATGACCGATTGTGTAAAGTTTAAAAAATGCTAGACTGGAAGGAAGAGGAGGAGCTCCAGGACTGGTCCTCCTCTCAGTTGTTAACATATTGATGACTGGTAAAACTGCTAAATGTATTGCAGTCTGTTTGTAATGTAGGGACAAATTAAAGCCCTTTTTAAAGGCTTTTAGTCTTTCAGGCACTTCAAAAGAAGCCTCGGCCTCACAGGTTCCTTTATTATGGTGGATATAGAGACAGATGCCCTTTAAAACAAAACCTTTATGGCTTTATGATTTTTATTTTGTTTGTTGAGGGTCCAGGTGGCCCAGGTAAAGAAGAGCATCCTGTGATCTGTGATAAAATAAACACTGCAAATTTTGAGGGAACTGTTCTGATTGAACTGAATCCTCAGAAAAGGTGGTTGATGCTGAAACATGGGCGTCTTTATGATGAAGTGACTGTCTCAAGAAGTTGTAGAACAACTTTGCTGAATAAGAATTCCTTTTTTTCCTTCATAATTTAGTGGTTGAGATGTAATTCAGAGTGGTTTGGGGTGAAATGGTTGATTGTAGACTTTACAATCAACGAGTGGTAACAATATGATAATTTTATTTACTATCTAGTGGATCTACATGTATGTCCAGCGTTATTGTATTTAATGATGATGATGGTAAAATTAAATATAATAAGTTATCTTATATGTTCTTATCTGTTTCTCCCCTTTGTATCTTTCCCTTTCTTCCCCTCCTTTTTTCATATGTTCATCCCATCTCTTTAGCTTTCTCTTCCACTCTGGCTGGCTGTTACTTTTTTTCTTTCTTCTCTCTATCTCTTTCCCTCTCTACCTTTCTTTCTCTCTCTGAGCTCTTACGGATCCAGTGGAGTCAGTGGATCGATGGTTTGTATTGATCGGGTTCCGTCAGTGATGTAATGCTGTTCTTTCTGCTCGCCTGATCCTCAGCTGTAGCTTCTAGAACAAAATCAGCTTTAATTCATATGGAATGTATTTTTTTCCTCCCTTTTAATTCCTCTTTAATTCACCTTTTCCCCAACTTTAATTACATTTTAATTCAGCTTCAATTCACCTTAAATAATCCATTAAATTCATTAAAATGTATCTTTAATTAACCTTTAGTTCTACTGACAGATGTGTTTATTTATAGCTACCACTGCTGGGTTTAAGGAAGGTATTACACTCAACTCGCTCTTATTCTCAGTACTTAAGTTTGTTTTCTTTGTTACTTTCCAAAAAATCATTGAAAATGCACAAATATAGTTCCCTCCCTTTTTACTCACTGTACGCTCAGCACAGAGTCCCAACATTCGCACAGTCTTAATTAATCTGATAACATGGCCACAAGGGGGCCCGCAGAACGAGATTACCGACTCTGTGCTAACCTGCTGCAGGGCTACAGGTGGTATTGGGTCCTATAGGTTCAGTTACACATGACATCCAAACACTAGAAGCCATAGTTGGTCATGATTGGAAATTTGCACTGAGAAGGCAGTACATTCTGATTCTAAGCTTAAGCTTGCTTCACCAGGGTCTCCTTTACAATAAAAAAAAAATACTTTTGAAATAAGTAGTTCAGAAAAACTGATGTTCAGAAAATTGTTGTTTCTTAAAACATGCGTCCGCTCGCTATGAACACACTTGCCTACTCCAGCGCTTATTGGGCAAAAGACACAAAACACCCTGGACAGGGCACCAGACCATTACAAGGCAGACATACACATTCACACACATACGGTCACACCAATGGGAAGTTTAGCATCTCAAATTCACCCGACTACATGTCTTTGGATTGTGGGAGGAAACCAGCACCAGAGGAAACCTATGTGAAAACCCATCTTGCTGTAAGGCCATGTGGTCTGTTCTACTGTGCCACACGTAGGGAACACAGAAAACATTAAATAATGTTCTTGGTCTGTTTATTATTGTAGGTACTGAAGTAACATGTGAAGCCTGTTTTTGCCTTTTAGAAGCACTTTAGATATCAAATTCACAGAAAAGTTACAACAATATTTACTACTTTAAAATATTTAATATTTAAAATGATAAAAACACATAAAAACATAATTTCACTTTAATGCCCCCAGATTAATCTTTTAATCTGTTACAGATTCAAACACTGACATGCTGGTGACTAACTAAAGTCTTGAGCCCGTGCATTTAATTGGCCTCCTTATATGCTGTAAATGGGATAAAAGGACTCATTGGCTGGGTTGACACTAACCCATCAACTAAACCACCCCAACACTTATCCATTATCTTATTATCCAATAAAATGACCCAACAGACTAAAGCTAACGACAACAAGACAGTTAACATCTAACAGCTAACATGGATGTCGGTAAGTGTATAGTGGCTAGCATTTGCCTGAAAGCATGTTGAGCTGCCTGGGGACATTGTCTAAGCAGCAGTTTAAAAGGATGTGGAGGAGCTTTAGGCATCTCAGCAGAAGCTCATGCTATTGGTTCACCCTTTTAGGCTCAGTAGTTTGGTAGGCTCATGGGATCTAGCTAGTGGGTGGAAGCGGAGGTGACCAAACTGTGGAAAAATAGCAACAATTCATTTATTGGTGAAACATGGATGGGTCAATGAGGTGGATTCTGCTAAACTTTATGGAGGGGGAGTTAAAGCTCTTCACCTGTGAGCTGATGTGAGCAGTAAAACCTCATGAAAGAGAAACATCACAGGAGCAGTGATCACAGGTCTTCTGTGGTCCACAGACATGAAACAGCGAGCCAGCAATCACACAGTGTACCACGACAACCAACTGAGCTCAAACTTTATATGTAATGACTGAAAGCTGCTTGATAAAGCTATTTAATGAACGATATTCTTTCCATCAAAGTAATTTTTTGGGTTGATTAAAACTAGGTCAACTAGATTTTCTAAGTCGTACCAACGCAGCACTTTTGTTTCATTATTTGTTGTAACAATAATATTTCATGGTCATTTACGGATTTTATCATCTTCATGGAACGCTCAAACCTACTTACCTACTAAGGGAGGTTCAAGTCTTCAGTCGTCTTCTTTAATCAGAGCGAAAGAAGGAAAACAAGAATTTGAAGGGGGGAAAGAAAAAGGGTAATTTTGAAATTGTTATTTTGATTATTTTTACATATACACATAAGAAGCTTTGAGCTTGACTGGAATTAGCTGCCAGTCGAATGGCACCTTGCTTTGTGTTTTAATCGAGGAGGTTAAGGGAGGCTAAACCCGCCTTTCAGCAAAAGTGTGGTTACTTCAATGAAATGATGACTTCAGTAGGAAAGTAGGAGCAGCCCAGCAAAAAGGATCAGCTCAAACAAACTCTCCAGCATGTGGAACTGAGATGTTGTGCACTAGATCTAAAATTTCTCTGAAGTTAGAGGAGTGATCAACATTAAAGCAGAGTATAATCAGAAGCAGCAAAATAGAATGAAATCAACCTTTAAAAAAGAGAATTAGGAACTTAACATGAACGAATAAAGCATGACCTGCGGACAAATAGGGTAACCTTGCTACATACATGTCATGGCAAGTAGCAGAACAGTAATATAATAGTGTCATGTTACTATTGCTGATCATGTCATGACATGTGATGCTGTTTGATTCCATGGTGGCTGTGTAGAGCACACATAGCAAACATAAGCTGTCAAATGTTATAACATCTGTTCTGACAATTAACAGTAAAGGTAACATGACATTGTTATATTACTGACCACAATAGGTCATGAGTTTAAATGACATGTTTATGGAAATATTATGTAACATGGATCAAGTAAACTTACCCACCAGGGCTAATTATTACAGTCTGTCTACATGACTATTTAGAAGTTATGTCTATAAACCATTAATGAACAGGAAAACAAAGTACAGTCTGTAAGTGGAACTAATAAAATGTACAGATATTATACCTATAATGTCTAATGTTATGGCTGATGTGTGTATGAAAACAGATATATGCACTAATGTTTAGAAGTTCAGTCAACATGGTCCATAAATTAAGTTTAAATCATAAAAACCTAATCAGCTCATAGACAACTGTAGTAAATGTCTAGGGTACTCATTTTATACAAGAGCTCTCAGAAAACATAAGGTAAACATAAGGAAATATTTGCTCCATCTACAGTGTTGCCCATAATTCAGAAATTACCATAAAAACCGTAGAACTTGAAATAAAGCAATAATAAAATAATACATTCAGTAATAATAAAATTATGAAATGAAGCAATAATAAAAAGGGGAGATCATAGCTAGGGGCAGAGTGACTATAGATCATTCAAACATATTATTTATCATTTTATTGGCTTTTTTTTGCAATACTGAACCTCTAATAACACCTTTAAGGAAATAGGTTTAGTTTTCAAAGTTAATATTATATATATATAATAACAAAATAATGTTTTTTTTCATGGCAAATGATTCTGAACCAGCTTTATAGAAGTACTGTCGCTGTCCAAACAAAAACAAGTGCCTCCAAAATGGCAACTTCACAAGGACGTATACATACTTTACTTTAAATGTAAGTCAGTGGAACCAGAATTTTTTCCAAGTACTTTTGGAGCATTTTTATTGGTCTATTCATCATGAAACTGAATATAAAGAGCAGCTGTTGTGATCAAATGATGTAAAAACATGAAAATCAGAAAGATACATGTTATTAATTGGACAGCAACCATAAAATATATAATCAAATTGTTGCTGCGCGAAGAAAGACATGTATCCCCAAAGTAGTAACTTCACAGAAAAGAATTTACTTTCAATGTACTTTCAAAGATTTTATTTCAAGCAGTTTTTAAGACCTTCTGTTGTTCCATCCATCCATCCTAAAATTTTCATACAATGTAAAGGAAAGCTGCTTCACTTAAACGATGTAGAGAAGTAAAAATAAAAAAATAGAAAGATTTTTATAAAAGTTTTTATGAACTATTCCATATATATTGCTTTGACGTGTGTTTATGCTTAAATATTTGACATACAGTCGAGTGTTTTCTCTCAGGATTGAGTACGAAAGATATTTGGAACAATAGAAGTTGTTTATTTATTTATATAGTTTCGGTCAGTCAGAGGTCGTCCGTCCCGGTCCTGCAGCATTTCTGTAGAAATGTGAGGCTGCTGAGTAAAACCTGTAGAAATGCAGAGATGACAGGCTGGTGCGTAAAAGCTCACCCAGCCGTTACATTGGACTCCCCCTCACAGTCACAGACCTGTTGAATTTCCTCTGGCCTCCGCCGCTTCGGCTATAAATACACGAGCGGTGTGAAGAGCAGAGAGTGGATTTTTGTTGAAAGATGTAAAGCCACACACACACACCTAACACACCTACACACAGAGGTTCTGACCTCTCTCCCAGGCTGTTGGCTGAGTATGATGAGAATTCTAGTCTTGTAGACTTTTGGCAAACAAGCTGACGCTGACAAATCACATTTTCAACCAATGTTTATGATCTCAAAATCCAAAAGTCTCATTGTCTGTGTTAACCCGGAATGATTACAGCTGCCGTCTCGGTGAAACGACTGAATGCGCAGATGAAATTACAATGTAATTGTTTATTGATTAATCTTTGCTAGACGTTGTACATTGTATATATATTGTATGTAAGTTTACCGTATATGTGTTACTTTGTATGTCTATAGTGCTACAGCAGAAATTAGCACCATGCAAACATTTGCACACGTCAAGACATTTGAGTGCTTAAATCACTTTTACTACTAACTGGTAACGAGGTCCTGAACATTAATTAGCTTGTTAGGTCTATTGCTTGTTCACAGTTACTGTTAAGAAAGACCAATGATAAAAATTGTAAAGTTTGAGAAATACTCCTCAAACCTTCATCCAACAACCAGCAACCATTGGCTCCTCTAAGCAGCTGCCAAGCACTCTCACCATTAAAGTAATTGATGTTCACAAAGCAAGAGAAGACTATGAGAAGATAGGAAAGTGTTTGAGCTAGTCATTCCCGTGTAATTAAGAAATGGCAGTTAACAGGAACGGTGGAGGTCAAGTTGAGGTTCGGGGGAAAACCTTCAGACAGAACTGCTTGTAGGATCACTAGAAAGGCAAATCAAAACCCCTGTTAGACCCCTGGCCATCAGGAAAATTGAGCAAACATTTACAAAGGAACATCTAAACAAGCATTTTGGAAATAAGTCCTGTCATCTAATAAAGTACGGAAAAAACTCTCTAGCTGTTAAGCACAGCAGGTGGATCCATCATGCATTGGGCTTGTGCTGCAATCAGTGATATCGGAAACATTTTACTGATATCGGAAATAACCCTGAATGCACTTTGTGCATTTTTGTATACAACAGCAGTGCCGGAGCAGGTAATTGACTGAGAGCCGAGGAAATTCCAAATGCACTCCTAATGTTTCGGTTTTGATTTCTAGGGGTCAGAGTTAATTAATTTATGGCATTTACATTGCTGATGTAGTGATAGGCACCTAGCTAACAATAGTTTACGCATTTAAATTGTTGAAATGCTGACAGGAGCTTAGCTAGCATTAGTTTAGGGCATTTACATTGTTGCTAATATGTTACACAAAAGAAGTCTTCCCTGGTTTTTGGTTTATGCCAAGTTCACCAGCTTAGAAATCTCATTACGGCAAATAATTAAATAAGAAGAAATGTTTTAACCCAGTGCTTAACTAGTGATTCTCTTCTAAGATGGTGGTTAGTAAATAAATAGTTATTAGCAATTAGGAAGTGACTGAATTGACCAAGACAAAAGAGTAACCAGTACTCTTTTTGTTTGTCTGTTTGCGTAGTGGTTTTCAAAAGAGCTGTGCTCTTCTGCTCTTCTTGTCTGCAGTTTGTTATGGTCAAGGCCGGTATTAGCCCCATGCTAACTGGTGTGGTATACGATTCCACTAATTCCCTGCTGCAAAAACACAACATGGAATGCAAACTGGCCTAAATTGACTTATGCTGGTTTATTGATTCTTTCTTATTGCCACATGACATGTTGGTGGTAAATGTATCTGGTGCATCAAGATGAGATTTAATCTGCTCTAACATATATACAATTTTACTCAATTACTCAAAAAGTCCAGTAACCTTATCTTTATTCTTGGCCTAGTGATTTTTTTGATTAGAGAAATCTGTAACTATTTTCCAAGTAGTCGATTAAGGGTATCTTTGAAGATATCTTTGAAGGTTTACTGACAATACCAAGCAATTTTTTAGCAGTTTGAGATCACATAAAAAAGTTCCAAAAACTTGAAATATTTTCCAACAGGTATTGACTGTCCTATAACTTGAGTCTCTAAACCAATCAAGTCTGCCTGATCATAAATATATATGTATATACTCAATAGCCCTCTAACAAATATGCTAACAAACACAATAATAGAGTCTGCACCCCAGAAAGCCATGTGGCCTTCATATAAAATCCATAAATGTGAGCTTCTGAGTAAGCAGTAAAGAAATACTGCCCAGATTTTGTAACATTTAATGGAAACTTTTGGACTAATGGACTTTTCAGAATAAAATTCTGTAATTTGTGTTAGGCTGCAGACGGTCTTTCTCTGACACACCTGAAGGGTGCTAAAGGCTGGAAACGGAGCAGGATGCGTCTGTGTCAGAGGGTCGGCTGGACTTTCAGGGGGGTCGAAGGTCAAACAGTGTGTCCAGAGACACAGCGCAGGACACCAGGAAGCGACAGGTCGGTTAAAATCAAGGTGAACCTGAGCAGGACCTGTCCGTCTCTGCGTCCGACAGACACTTTGATGTGGACAGAGAGGCACGCCCTCAAAAAGAAATCCCAGGAAAAAAAAAAGTGTCCGTAAATATTCTTCTGGTGGGCCGTCAACACTTCGGCAGGTTCAGGAGGAAGTGGGCGATCCGGTGTTAACTCTACTCGGATTAGGATGAATGGGAACGTTTTTGAGCGGCTCTCTGATCCCCAAACTATTTTAAGAGTCTTATTATTATTATTCAACATCCAAAGCCTCTGGCAAGCGAGTCAGGCAATGACATTCTGGGCTTAAGTCTGAGAAACAAGGCCAAGGCAGCCGATTCCTGGAAGAAAGAGAACAAAAGAGGCGACTAAACTGAAACGGTTGCGTCAAATTGTTTGCCGTCTTGGCCCGAAGCACTCAAAGCAAGTTTGAAAACTTCTCAAACTTCTCGGAGAACATGTAGGCTTTCAGTTTTAGGTCAGTCTTGGAAGTTGGTTGCAGTTTTCTGGTTCTTACCATCCAAGCAAATGCTTGCTTGCTTTTCTCAGTAAGGGCTTTTCAGCAGCTGCTTCGGTGGTCTACTAGGTGTTGCAGGTGGTTGTGTGCTATTTTTTATTAAACTTTCATTCTCTTTTCTTTTGTTTATTTTGTAATTGTATTATAATAAACTTTTTTATCATGACAAGTGTAGACAATATATAGACTGGCTGGTTTCAAATAATAAAAAAAGAAAATAAAATAAAAACAGTGGTGGTCAAAAAGTGTAAAATGCACAGGAGTAAGTGAGCCAAAGATACTACCTAATAATATAACCGAATGAAAAGTGAAAGTGGAATGGTATCACGCTGTATCATAACATTATTATATTAAGTATATTACTGTAGAGAAGGAAGAGAGAGACAAAGTGAGAGGGACAGAGAAAAACAGCATGATATTCTTTTTCATCTTAACATTAGTGAAACAGACCATAATAGTGCCATCAAATCATTATTGTTACAACAGAAAATATGAATATATTACACATATATATATGTATTAAATCTTTTGTTGTGGCCAATAGGGGGCGACAGGCATGTGTCCCCCATCGGTGAGCTAAAAGCCCCCCACCAACAGCAAAATGACACAGAAGCTTGTCAAACCCTTCTGTAAAAAAACAACTCAGTTCAGTTCAGTTTTTCCAGCAGATACAGTTTAGGGTGGCAGCAAGGTTATTTTACCCACCTCATTAACGCCGGAGGAACAAGATAACATTACCACATTGCAGCATTACAGAGCACTGCCTCCCTGTTTTAAAGCAGCAGCAGAGTTACAGAGCACTGCCTCCCTGTTTTTAAGCAGCAGCAGAGTTACAGAGCACTGCCTCCCTGTTTTGAAGCAGCAGCAGAGTTACAGAGCACTACCTCCCTGTTTTGAAGCAGCAGCAGAGTTACAGAGCACTGCCTCCCTGTATTCAAGCAGCAGCATTACAGAGCACTGCCTCCCTGCTTTCAGACAACAGCAGCAGTGTTACAGAGCACTGCCTCTCTGTATTCAAGCAGCAGCATTACAAAGCACTGCTTCCCTGTATTCAAGCAGCAGCAGTGTAACAGAGCACTGCCTCCCTGTATTCAAGCAGCAGCAGTGTAACAGAGCACTGCCTCCCTGTATTCAAGCAGCAGCATTATAGAGCACTGCCTCCCTGCTTTCAAACTACAGCAGCAGCGGTACAGAGCACTGTCTCCCTGCTTTCAAACAACAGCAGCAGCGTTACGGGGCACTGCCTCCCTGCTTTTAAACAACAGCAGCAGTGTTACAGAACACTGCCTCTCTGGTTTCAAACAACAGCAGCAGAGTTACAGAGCACTGCCTCTCTGGTTTCAAGCAGCAGCAGTGTTACAGGGCACTGCCTCCCTGTTTTGAAGCAACAGCAGTAGTGTTACAGAGCACTGCCTCCCTGTTTTGAAGCAGCAGCAGTAGTGTTACAGAGCACTGCCTCCCTGTTTTGATACAGCAGCAGTAGTGTTACAGAGCACTGCCTCCCTGTTTTGATACAGCAGCAGTAGTGTTACAGAGCACTGCCTCCCTGTTTTGATACAGCAGCAGAGTTACAGAGCACCGCCTCCCTGTTTTGAAGCAGCAGTAGTGTTACAGAGCACTGCCTCCCTGTTTTGATACAGCAGCAGAGTTACAGAGCACTCTCTCCCTGTTTTGACACAGCAGCAGAGTTACAGAGCACTGCCTCCCTGTTTTGAAGCAGCAGCAGAGTTACAGAGCACTGCCTCCCTGTTTTGAAGCAGCAGCAGAGTTACAGAGCACTGCCTCCCTGTTTTGAAGCAGCAGCAGAGTTACAGAGCACTACCTCCCTGTTTTCAAGCAGCAGCAGAGTTACAGAGCACTGCCTCCCTGTTTTGAAGCAGCAGCAGAGTTACAGAGCACTACCTCCCTGTTTTGATTCAGCAGCAGAGTTACAGAGCACTGCCTCCCTGTTTTGAAGCAGCAGCAGAGTTACAGAGCACTGCCTCCCTGTTTTGAAGCAGCAGCAGAGTTACAGAGCACTGTCTCCCTGTTTTGAAGCAGCAGCAGAGTTACAGAGCACTGCCTCCCTGTTTTGAAGCAGCAGCAGTTACAGAGCACTGCCTCCCTGTTTTGATACAGCAGCAGAGTTACAGAGCACTGCCTCCCTGTTTTGAAGCAGCAGTAGAGTTACAGAGCACTGTCTCCCTGTTTTGAAGCAGCAGCAGAGTTACAGAGCACTGCCTCCCTGTTTTGAAGCAGCAGCAGTAGTGTTACAGAGCACTGCCTCCCTGTTTTGAAGCAGCAGCATTATAGAGCACTGCCTCCCTGCTTTTAAACAACAGCAGCAGTGTTACAGAACACTGCCTCTCTGGTTTCAAACAAAAGCAGCAGAGTTACAGAGCACTGCCTCTCTGGTTTCAAGCAGCAGCAGTGTTACAGAGCACTGCCTCCCTGTTTTGAAGCAGCAGCAGTAGTGTTACAGAGCACTGCCTCCCTGTTTTGAAGCAGCAGCAGTAGTGTTACAGAGCACTGCCTCCCTGTTTTGATACAGCAGCAGTAGTGTTACAGAGCACTGCCTCCCTGTTTTGATACAGCAGCAGTAGTGTTACAGAGCACTGCCTCCCTGTTTTGATACAGCAGCAGAGTTACAGAGCACTGCCTCCCTGTTTTGAACCAGCAGCAGAGTTACAGAGCACTACCTCCCTGTTTTGATACAGCAGCAGTGTTACAGAGCACTGCCTCCCTGTTTTGATACAGCAGCAGTAGTGTTACAGAGCACTGCCTCCCTGTTTTGATACAGCAGCAGAGTTACAGAGCACCGCCTCCCTGTTTTGAAGCAGCAGTAGTGTTACAGAGCACTGCCTCCCTGTTTTGATACAGCAGCAGAGTTACAGAGCACTCTCTCCCTGTTTTGATACAGCAGCAGAGTTACAGAGCACTGCCTCCCTGTTTTGAAGCAGCAGCAGAGTTACAGAGCACTGCCTCCCTGTTTTGAAGCAGCAGCAGAGTTACAGAGCACTGCCTCCCTGTTTTGAAGCAGCAGCAGAGTTACAGAGCACTACCTCCCTGTTTTCAAGCAGCAGCAGAGTTACAGAGCACTGCCTCCCTGTTTTGAAGCAGCAGCAGAGTTACAGAGCACTACCTCCCTGTTTTGATTCAGCAGCAGAGTTACAGAGCACTGCCTCCCTGTTTTGAAGCAGCAGCAGAGTTACAGAGCACTGCCTCCCTGTTTTGAAGCAGCAGCAGAGTTACAGAGCACTGTCTCCCTGTTTTGAAGCAGCAGCAGAGTTACAGAGCACTGCCTCCCTGTTTTGAAGCAGCAGCAGTTACAGAGCACTGCCTCCCTGTTTTGATACAGCAGCAGAGTTACAGAGCACTGCCTCCCTGTTTTGAAGCAGCAGTAGAGTTACAGAGCACTGTCTCCCTGTTTTGAAGCAGCAGCAGAGTTACAGAGCACTGCCTCCCTGTTTTGAAGCAGCAGCAGTAGTGTTACAGAGCACTGCCTCCCTGTTTTGAAGCAGCAGCATTATAGAGCACTGCCTCCCTGCTTTTAAACAACAGCAGCAGTGTTACAGAACACTGCCTCTCTGGTTTCAAACAAAAGCAGCAGAGTTACAGAGCACTGCCTCTCTGGTTTCAAGCAGCAGCAGTGTTACAGAGCACTGCCTCCCTGTTTTGAAGCAGCAGCAGTAGTGTTACAGAGCACTGCCTCCCTGTTTTGAAGCAGCAGCAGTAGTGTTACAGAGCACTGCCTCCCTGTTTTGATACAGCAGCAGTAGTGTTACAGAGCACTGCCTCCCTGTTTTGATACAGCAGCAGTAGTGTTACAGAGCACTGCCTCCCTGTTTTGATACAGCAGCAGAGTTACAGAGCACTGCCTCCCTGTTTTGAACCAGCAGCAGAGTTACAGAGCACTACCTCCCTGTTTTGATACAGCAGCAGTGTTACAGAGCACTGCCTCCCTGTTTTGATACAGCAGCAGTAGTGTTACAGAGCACTGCCTCCCTGTTTTGATACAGCAGCAGAGTTACAGAGCACCGCCTCCCTGTTTTGAAGCAGCAGTAGTGTTACAGAGCACTGCCTCCCTGTTTTGATACAGCAGCAGAGTTACAGAGCACTCTCTCCCTGTTTTGATACAGCAGCAGAGTTACAGAGCACTGCCTCCCTGTTTTGAACCAGCAGCAGAGTTACAGAGCACTACCTCCCTGTTTTGATACAGCAGCAGTGTTACAGAGCACTGCCTCCCTGTTTTAAAGCAGCAGCAGAGTTACAGAGCACTGCCTCCCTGTTTTTAAGCAGCAGCAGAGTTATAGAGCACTGTCTCCCTGTTTTGAAGCAGCAGCAGAGTTACAGAGCACTGCCTCCCTGTTTTGCAGCTGCAGTTACAGAGCACTGCCTCCCTGTTTTGAAGCAGAAGCAGGGTTACAGAGCACTGCTTCCCTGTTTTAAAGCAGCAGCAGAGTTACAGAGCACTGCCTCCCTGTTTTGAAGCAGCAGCAGGGTTACAGAGCACTGCCTCCCTGTTTTGAAGCAGAAGCAGCAATTACAGAGCACTGCCTCCCTGTTTTGAAGCAGTAGTGTTAGAGCACTGCCTCACTGTTTTGCAGCAGCAGTGTTACAGAGCACTGCCTCCCTGTTTTAAAGCAGCAGCAGAGTTACAGAGCACTGCCTCCCTGTTTTAAAGCAGCAGCAGTGTTACAGAGCACTGCCTCCCTGTTTTAAAGCAGCAGCAGAGTTACAGAGCACTGCTTCCCTGTTTTCAAGCAGCAGCAGAGTTACAGAGCACTGCCTCCCTGTTTTGAAGCAGCAGCAGGGTTACAGAGCACTGCCTCCCTGTTTTGAAGCAGTAGTGTTACAGAGCACTACCTCCCTGTTTTGCAGCAGCAGTGTTACAGAGCACTGCCTCCCTGTTTTGAAGCAGAAGCAGCAATTACAGAGCACTGCCTCCCTGTTTTTAAGCAGCAGCAGAGTTACAGAGCACTGCCTCCCTGTTTTGAAGCAGCAGCAGAGTTACAGAGCACTGCTTCCCTGTCTTAAAGCAGCAGCAGAGTTACAGAGCACTGCTTCCCTGTTTTCAAGCAGCAGCAGAGTTACAGAGCACTGCCTCCCTGTTTTGAAGCAGCAGCAGAGTTACAGAGCACTGCTTCCCTGTTTTCAAGCAGCAGCAGCAGAGTTACAGAGCACTGCCTCCCTGTTTTCAAGCAGCAGCAGCAGAGTTATAGAGCACTGCCTCCCTGTTTTCAAGCAGCAGCAGCAGAGTTATAGAGCACTGCCTCCCTGTTTTGCAGCAGCAGCAGAGTTTTGGAGCACATTATATTACTGTGTATCCCCCACAAACACACTCCTACTTTAGCTATGAGGATGTGTGTGAGAAAGACCCAGTATGTCCCGTAAGATAAATGAGGATCAGACAGAGCTGCACAGCTCAGATGCTACAGAAGCTGGAGTCACTAATCAGCAGCCTGATCACACACTCACTCACTCAATCTCTCTCAGCAGTAGTGTTACAGAGCACTGCCTCCCTGTTTTGATACAGCAGCAGAGTTACAGAGCACTGCCTCCCTGTTTTGAACCAGCAGCAGAGTTACAGAGCACTACCTCCCTGTTTTGATACAGCAGCAGTGTTACAGAGCACTGCCTCCCTGTTTTAAAGCAGCAGCAGAGTTACAGAGCACTGCCTCCCTGTTTTTAAGCAGCAGCAGAGTTATAGAGCACTGTCTCCCTGTTTTGAAGCAGCAGCAGAGTTACAGAGCACTGCCTCCCTGTTTTGCAGCTGCAGTTACAGAGCACTGCCTCCCTGTTTTGAAGCAGAAGCAGGGTTACAGAGCACTGCTTCCCTGTTTTAAAGCAGCAGCAGAGTTACAGAGCACTGCCTCCCTGTTTTGAAGCAGCAGCAGGGTTACAGAGCACTGCCTCCCTGTTTTGAAGCAGAAGCAGCAATTACAGAGCACTGCCTCCCTGTTTTGAAGCAGCAGCAGAGTTTTGGAGCACATTATATTACTGTGTATCCCCCACAAACACACTCCTACTTTAGCTATGAGGATGTGTGTGAGAAAGACCCAGTATGTCCCGTAAGATAAATGAGGATCAGACAGAGCTGCACAGCTCAGATGCTACAGAAGCTGGAGTCACTAATCAGCAGCCTGATCACACACTCACTCACTCAATCTCTCTCTCTCTCTCTCTCTCTCTCTCTCTCTCTCTCACACACACACACACACACACACACACACACACATTGAAGCAAACCATCGTTCAGTAACGGGCAGTGAAGCTGTGCAACCGCATTACTCAGGTGCTAATGATATTTATTTTATTAATAAATATGCACATAGATGGATGAAAACTGTTAGGGCTGCTATAAAATAAATAAAAAAGCTATTACTAATAATTAATGATTTGATTTTCTTCATCCTAAAAAGCTTGTTATTATTATTATTATTATTATTATTATTATTATTATTATTATTATTATTATTATTATTATCAGTAGTAGTAGTAATAAAGGAGTATATATTGATAAGTTTTTCTTTCATTTCTCTGGCACAGGCAGAACCCTTAAAACTATTAATCATGTATCACAGATGGTTTTATATGAAAAATATAACAAATACAATGTGTACAACTTCCACAACGCATGAAACTCACAGCCACTCATAGCTTATATCAAACAACTCATACAACTCATAGCTCATACAGCTTATACAACTTGTACAACTTATATAAACAACTCAATTTATACAACTCATGTTAACTCATGTTTACTGCAACTCCTTTATGCAACTTATACAAATCAAAGAAAATATAACTCAAACAACTTATATGACTCATACAACTGATGCAACTCGTACAACTTACACAACTCATAAAATTTAAACAACTCATACAACTTATGCAACTCCATAATATACAGATCAAACAAATACAAGTCAAACAAACATATACAATGTATGCTACTTATACAACTCATAAAATTCATACTAATTATACAACTTATACTTTTAATGCAAATTATATAATATAAAGCTCACTTTAAGTTTTATAAGTTATATTAATTGTATATATCTATAAGGTTTTTTGTTTTATAGAGAACAGATTGATGTTTAAAAACAAAGAGAGAACAGTTGAACAGTTCTCATTGTGATGAGTTTCTGATTAAAGGTACACACACAGTCAGTGAGGTGTGAAGTGAAGGACAGCTGTAAAAAGGACACCAGATAAATAAACTAAACCTTCTAAATATAGTACTGTCCTTCAAAGAGAGAGACAGAGAGAGAGAGAGAGAGAGAGAGAGAGAGTCAGAGTGTCCTACAAATTATCTAAAATAAAGTTATACTGGAGAAGCAGATTTATATCAGTTCATACACATACATATACTGAACCAAGTTGATTTAATCACTGGAAACCGTACATTAGATAACCATTCTGCATCAATGTAATAGCACTCTTGTAACAGTTATCTATTTTCTTTAAAAAAATAATTTATTTTTAAATGTGTAGACAATGCATCCAAGTCTTATATGTGACATTTGAGTAATATATGACAGTCCTATATGTTTTCTATCACATACTGTTACATGTGTTTTATAAATATGTTAATATGTGGCAAAAATTTCAAATTTCAAGTAAGGTTGCATATACACTTCAGGGCAAAAGCCATGAGCATTAATATGGAGTTGCCCCTTTTTGTGGCTATAATATTGTTTTGTCAGATTTTGGGTGATTCAGTTGCAAGAGCACATGTGAGGTCAAACACTAATGTTGGATGAGCAGGGCTGGTTCACAATCTATGTTCCAAATAATCCCAAAGATGTTCAATGGGTTCAGGTCATGGTGCAGGGCAGACCACTGTAGTTCCTTTACACCAGGCTCATTCCTTTGAAAATGTCTTTATATGCTGTATCATTAACATCAGCTGAGCGGGAATTAATTTGTAGTGCCATGGTAAAAGTCACTAAGCACTTCCGTCTAACCCATTCTACTCCCATTGTTTGTCTTGGGAGATTGCATGGTTATGTGTTTGATTTTACACACCAGGAAGCAATGGATATGGCTGAAACACCTGAACTCTATAGTTAGGAGTTGTGCCCAGGTTGGTGATACTGCTACCAATCATTGAATAGTTGGCATTACTACGACTGAATATTCATACCCTGGCATTACTGCTACTGGGCACTGATTTGGTTGTCATTTCTACTACTGTGCATTGATTGGTTGGCATTACTACTACTGTGTACTGATTGGTTGGCATTACGAGTGTGCACTAGTTGGTTGGCTTTACTGCTACTGAGTGTTGATTGGTTGGCATTGCTGCTACTGAGTGTTGAGTGGTTGGCATTACTGCTACTGAGTGTTGAGTGGTTGGCATTACTGCTACTGAGTGTTGAGTGGTTGGTTTTACTGCTGCTGAGTGTTGAGTGGTTGGCATTACTGCTACTGAGTGTTGAGTGGTTGGTTTTACTGCTGCTGAGTGTTGAGTGGTTGGCATTGCTGCTACTGAGTGTTGAGTGGTTGGTTTTACTGCTGCTGAGTGTTGAGTGGTTGGCATTGCTGCTACTGAGTGTTGAGTGGTTGGTTTTACTGCTGCTGAGTGTTGAGTGGTTGGCATTACTGCTACTGAGTGTTAAGTGGTTGGCATTACTGCTACTGAATGTTAAGTGGTTGAAATGACTGCTGCTGGCTCAGAGTACTAGTGTTTGACAAACCTGGAAGATATCACTGAATGGCATTTTTCTGCTCTACAAATTCTCTAGTAGAGTCTCCAGAGTACTAAGTGTCATTTTAGGTAAAATGATGGAAAGTCCCTTTGATTTCACTCTTTGATGCACAACCTGGGTCAAAATTGAGCCAGCTGAGATTTTCTATATCTTTGCAATAAATGAATTTCATCATTCAATCACAATCACAAATCCTTAATTCAGTAAAAAAATACTTTGTTAATAAAACAAATTTGTTTCACTTCCATTCTAAAGCACAACATGGGTCAGAATTAACCCTTATTTATTCACTATGGAACTTGATAGGAACTATTGATTATTGCAGTCAGGAATTATTTTCATCCATAAAGTAAATAAATAAGTATTAAAACAATGATTTAAGGTTAAAAACAAGATATGAGATAAGTGTAATGAACACTTGGAACATTAAATAATGAAGTAAACTGAATTTAATAGATATACCAAATAGATACTTAGCAATACATAGAGTAACATAGGAAATGAATACGGGTCAAGTATGAGCCAAGTTGTGCATTAGAAGGGGTTTGCTTAGCTTGTGCATCAAAGAGTTAAACCGCAGAGGTACCAGCTAAAACCATCTTAAACTCTTAAAAAAGTTTAATGTAACTGATCAAAACAAGAAACGGTTTCATTTCAATTATGGAAGAAAAATATTCTGGTGTGCCTAAACTTTTGAAGGGTTCTGATTCTCTATTGCACTCTCACTGAATGTGTGCGCATAATCTACGACTCCTTGCCGGTCTGTCTGGGTTGAGGCGATGATGTAAGCGCATTGAGATGGGCTCTGTAGAAGAAAGAAAAGTGGGAGGGAGGGAGGAAGGATGGGGAGAAGAAAACGAGAGTCAATTTATTAGATGTAAAATTTCTCATGTGAGTGTATGATTTAGGACCTGAGACACGCACTCGCTCTCTCCAGGGATCGTCCAGACAGACAGACTTTCTAATTATAGGTCACAGAGATGAAAAGGTAGAAATCTTATTAAAACAAAAGACTACATTTCCTGCATGTATTAAAACCACTCACAGCTGACAATTATTCTACCCTCACTGGGCACTTTATTAGAAACACACACCTTGTACTTCCACTCATTGGCAACTTTTTAAGAAACATCCACCTTGTACTTCCACTCACTGGCCACTTTATTAGAAACACTTACCTTGTACTTCTTCTAACTGGTCATTTTATTAAAAATATATATCTTGTACTTCCACTCACTGGCCACTTTATAAACTACCTTATACAGTGACATGCAAAAGTTTGACACCCCTGGTCAAACTTTCTGCCACTGTGAATAGCCAAAACATATATAGTTAAAGATGTAGTAGCACCATGGGATTGTTGCTAGTGTTATGGCTAGTTCCCCATCATTGATTAGAAATACTATGTGATGCAAATTTTGAAGCTTTATAAATACTTTAAAGAATCCTCAAACTTTGCCCCAACAATCAGAACTTCTCTAAGCAGCTACCTAGCCCGCTGTGAGTAATTGATGCCCACGAAGCAGAAGAAGATAGCAAAGCTATAGCAGAGGGAGAACCCTTTTCTTTGTTGCAAGGTGATGTCACCTCGTAACACTGTCCTTATAGGCTGTCTGTTGGGGCAGAACCTGCAACCATGGCTTGTCAGAGCAGAGTACCACAATCACAGTCTGATCAGTCAAAGCACACTGGACTCCTTAGGAGGGGGGACTCGAGGGCACAGGAGCTCTAACATTGTGTTTCAGACAGAGAGTGAATACAGATGTGTTTGTTTTTGAAACACTGAAGCATGTAAATCTATTCTAGAAGACTGTTAGAAAAAAGACTAAATTTCTATTTCTGTAAATTTCTATTTCTCAAGGTACAAACAATATAAATGTAGCCTTAAAGGTACATCAGTGGTTTTAAAGTTCAACTGTGTATCTTAAATAATGTACTTGTACTTTTTTCATAACCTTTTAAGTAAAACAATGGAGACAGTACAGGGTGAATGAAGCCAATACAACTTTAAAAATATAACTTGCTTTAAGCTACTCAGATGTACTTCCTGGCTAAAGAGGGTACCAACCCAGTGATAGTTTGTACAAACCGGATTCCAAAATGTTGGGACACTAAACAAATTGTGAATAAAAACTGAATGCAATGATGTGGAGGTGCCAACATCTAATATTTTATTCAGAATAGAACACAAATCACAGATCAAACGTTTTAAAAAATATGTATATGGAAAAAGGAAATTGAGCATATAACGAACAGCTGGAAGAGAAATTAACACTAATTAGGTCAATTGACAACATGATTGGGTATAAAAAGAGCTTCTCAGAGTGTCAGTGTCTCTCTGAAGCCAAGATGGTAAGAGGATCACCAATTCCACCATTGTTGCAGCAATACCAGAATGGTGTTACCCAGCGTAAAATAGCAAAGACTTTTAAGTTATTATCATCAACCGTGCATAACATCATCAAAAGATTCAGAGAATCTGGAACAATCGCTGTGCGTAAGGGTCAAGGCCGTAAAACTCTACTGAATGCTCGTGATCTCCGGGCCCTTAAACGTCACTACACCTCAAACAGGAATGCCACTGTCAAGGAAATAACAGAATGGGCTCAGGAATACTTCCAGAAAGCATCGTCAGTGAACACAATCCACCGTGCCATCCGCCGTTGCCAGCTGAAACTCTACAGTGCAAAGAGGAAGCCATTTCTAAGCAAGCTCCACAAGCTCAGACGTTTGCACTGGGCCAGAGGGTCTTTTAAAATGGAGTGTGGCAAAATGGAAGACTGTTCTGTGGTCAGATGAGTCACGATTTGAAGTTCTTTATGGAACACTGGGACGCCATGTCATCCGGACCAGAGAGGACAAGGATAACCCAAGTTGTTATAAACGCTCCATTCAGAAGCCAGCATCACTGATGGTATGGGGTTGCATGAGTACTTGTGGCATGGGCAGCTTGCATGTCTGGAAAGGCATGATTAGTGCAGAGAACTATGTTCAGGTTTTAGAACAACATATGCATAACATAAAGTTAGAAGGGAGATCATTCCTATTTTTAAACTTGAGAAACTGGTCTCCTCTGTCCCCAGATGTCTGTTGAGTGTTGTAAGAAGAAGGGGGATGCCACACAGTGGTAAAAATGGCCTTGTCCCAACTTTTTTGGGATTTGTTGACGCCATGAAATTTTGAAACAACATATTTTTCCCTTAAAATGATACATTCTCTCAGTTTAAACTTTTGATCTGTGATTTGAATTCTATTCTGAATAAAATATTAGATGTTGGCACCTCCACATCATTGCATTCAGTTTTTATTCACAATTTGTTTAGTGTCCCAACTAAATCTAGACTCTCAAAATAAAATTACAAACTCTAAAAATTACCATAATAGGTCTCTTTGAATTCTGGAAATGAACGATAACTGTCTGTAAAGCAACTGATGAGGCCGTCACAGTGCCTCCCAACTTAAACGTCACTGAATATCTGTGGATAGACCTCAAAAGAGCAGTGCATGCAAGTCAGCTCACGATTTTCACAGGAGTAAAAGCCTATTGCAACAAAGAACAGGCAAAAATCCCCAAAACAAAAACTAAAAGACGCTTAGCTGACTACAGAAAGTGTTTACAAGCTGTAATACTTGCCAAAGGGGGTGTTATTATGTATTGATCAAACAGGGTGCCCAGATTTTTTCTTCATGCTTATCCTTTGTTGTTATTTTAAAACCTGTAAATAATAGAAAATGAATAAAATCAAGTCATTAGTCATTTTTTATGAATTTTGGAAATCATGTCATCTTTTAATTGCATACATTTTGACCAGACTTTTGCATGTCACTGTATATTCACTAAAGATTTGTCCAATTACAGGCTATAGTTTACAAACACTGACTGCTGATAAAGAACTAGAGGATGAGCAACACACACTGTGCATCAACAGAGTAGCTACAGTCTCTAACTGAGCACCAGCAAGGTGGAGCTACGAGAGAGGGGCTTCTGAAAAACTGTTTGGCGAGTCTAAACCACGGCTCTGAATGGGTCAGACCCTGAATGACCACACTTTTCCGAATGTTCCCTCTGTGTGCGCAGACGCCGGGTCAGAGGGGCTTTTCAGATTGTCCCTAAAGCCCATAAGCAGGCAGCAAAAAATGTTAAGCTGTTTGTATTATTTCTTTCTTTCTCCTTCAGTCTCTGGCACCCTCACCAAATGACCCCATTGGGCTTTGGTCAAAGAAAGGGCGGAAGTAGCTACTCTTGTGGCAGTACGTGAGTCATGTTTTCCAAGTAACAAAACTTTATTTAAGTGATATGAATAAATCACAAAGTGTTTATTTGAGTTTAATAGCATGTTAATTATTCATGGTAGTTTTGTAAATTCAGTGTTTAATAGATTCCGATTTGAAAACCAATCAAAGCAAAGCAGCCCCAAAATTGCCTACTTAGCTACCGTCCATACAACATACTACTACTACACCCTACTTTATTACATGTTTTAAACTGGAATTATATACCTGAACAATTTTGCTTTGTGTCGGATAAACAAAGCTGAGTAAACTGTAGACCCAATCTCAAATGGCTGCCTTTTCCTTAAGCAGTCTACACTACATAGGTCATTATATACTGTATTCTCTGTACAGAAACAGTGCAGTTCATCTCTAAATAATAAATATTTGTATTTTGTCATAGCTTCACAACATGCTAGTGCAGTGGATTGGTATAGAATCCCTGATTTCATGACCAGTGCAGCACATTATGTAGAAGTAAGGAGCTATTTGAGATTTAGCCGTAGACAAGCTCTCATGCTGAACCAAAACAATAGTAACATTAAGCACATGCCTTTTGTCTCTTTGTGCTTTAACCTGAATGTTCTCAACCACAGATAGAAACTTAATATTAGGCAGCATTAAGCTAAGAAAGAAAACCAGCCTGATTGTAGCCTATAGTGGTTTCAGCCTTAAACACCCCAAACTAGGTCCAGCACACACCAACATAAGTTCTGTGTTGGTTTAACTGGTCACCCAGGGTGGAGTTTGCTGGTCTGTGCTGAGCTGAGTTTTTGGGACAAGAGGTACGTATCGGGTAGTGACTTGTACAAATGCGTCTATGATACGACTTGTCAATAGTCAGTCTAGAAAGCTTGTTGAGCAGAAGTAGGTCTTCCATTTTGTTGTGTTGTGTAATGTGTGTGTAAACGTGTGAGAAATCCACACCGTCCCAACCCTACCAGCACACCAGCAAAGACAACATTAGAAGCAAATGAACTGTGTCACCTTACAAGGTAGAGAATGAGGAGGTTCAAACTTTCAAGGCTTATTTTCCAAGCTTGACCAAATCTGAACTTTCCGATCATGAATTTATTTGTTTGCCTGCTTGTCTGCAACAGGACTAAGCTCAAAAGACTTTTGGTGTCGGGAAAAACTACAAAACTGTGAAACTTCGTGGGCCAAGACCTGGCAGGTATGTATGGCAGGTATGCAGGCATGATCATGGATTGTCATTGTTTTCCCATTAGCTGTATTTAGCATCCTTGTATTTATTTTAGCTCTTGCCAATGAGTAAAAGCCAGTCTTCGATTTATTTATGTCTGGTTTCTTGCTTAGCTACTCTCTCTTTTTCGCCTTCTTACATTCTTTTCTCCTTGCAGCCTCTGCAATGATCTCCATGCTGGGAATACCAGGCTTACTTCTTATTTTAGCTAGCTGAAGATCTGCAGTTGTTGTTATATGGCATGGTGCTGTAAAGCATTATGCTGTTTTCACAGAAGGTCTCATCCCTGATCCCCCAAAGTTGCATATACTATAGTACTATAGCAAGCAGAGACCCCATCCTACCTGTAATAAGTCAATATGATTTTGCAGCCATTAAATATTCCTACATATTCTTGCTTAAAAGCTTGTAACTGCTATTTGTATATATTTGTATATTGCTATTATATTCAGTAATGATTTTAACTTCTCGTGCAAACCTAAACACCTAAATCTGATCCATAATGTTTCACCCAACAGTGTGTTACCAATTTGAGCATTTGTAGATGGCCTATAAGGGACTGTAAAAACAATGTGAAGACCAGGTTACCTAGTGGTCACTTGCAGGAGTGTTGCATGAGTGCCTGAACAGAGTGGACACCCACCTGTGTTGCGGATGATGAATAAGAGGGGCAGTCTGGCCTGCGATATCGGGGACAAAACCACACGGCTCAGAGAAGAGAGGAGGAGTGACGCAGGTGTTGGCGTTCTCCGAAATACCACACTTTTCCATTCTGCATTCCCCGCCACTAACCCCTTCACACGCGGCCCGCTCTAATCCTGCGCCAGAATGCGCATGCTCGCCCACGCACGGGTCACACTCTGCAAACATCCTCCTTTTTCAAGTTGACCAATTTTCCGAACAGTCGCTGTTGACACCTTCGCATTGTATGTGTCCCTTTAGTCGCCAACAGCTGCTTTCAGAGGCCGTCTGAAAGCCAAGACCTGGAGTAACACGTCTCTCTGCACAGTGGCCACTGCCGGGTCATCCTGGGTCAACACAGCGCAAGACGCTCTGGAAGCCTCTGGGCCGTCGTGCTTCAGAGCAGACGGAGAAAGACGTGAGGATGGATGGGCCGCTGGGGCGGCTAAGCTCCCGCTATTCTGACAGAAAGGACGGCAAAAGCAAAAGAGAACGAGCGAGGAAGAATGGAAGACAAGAGACAGAGAGCATTGCATCTGTTTGGTTTTCTTTTCATCAGCAAGGGGTGAAGCCAACATTGTCAGTGCGAGAAGATGCGACAGTACTTTGTTATTTTTTACGTCCATTTTTATGTCGTGAAATGAAAATTTTAAATTACCTACAGAAGACGCAGACACGCCTGAAGATTAAAAGGTCCTAACAGCATGCAAGAAATATCAAAGGTCTGGGCCAGTCAACAACCCAAGATCCAGCTCATCAAGAGCAGTAAATATCGTTGGGAACCTCAGCATCTACCTATCCACTTTAAGCAGACAGCTGACACTGTAAAGGAGAAAACAACATAGTAAATCCCTAAACACCACCTTCATTTACATCTTGACTTTGGTTTTGCAAATCTCTGTACTGTACTAGAAAATTGGACCACCTTAGTTCATGTGTAAATTATAATTGGACTGGTTGAGATCTGGTGCCTGTGAAGTCCATAGCATATTACATCATTTTCTATACTAATTGAGTCATTTCATTGGTGTCCTGTTCTGATGTCCATCAGATTTCACCCTAGTATAAAGGTGATCAGTCAGAATAACTTTGTGTTGATGGGCAGAGAGCCTCCTTCTTGCTTCCTGATAAACCACAGCTGAGCCAAATCATGAGTCCGTTTTATTGATTGGACTGGGTGTTTTTATTTGGGTTGGAGCTGAATTCCGCATAAGTGTAGATCTCCATTAACAGGGTTGGTGATCACTGCTCTAAGGGGGCAAGTGGACCCAAATCATGCTAGCAAAATGCCCTCCTAGAGTGTGAGAGTCAGCCACTGGCCCTGTTTACCGTTAAGGTCAAGCATGCAGGACTGAACCATTCTATGGGTGTACATGCACTGTCCCACTTGTAGAGAATATGACTAGATGACTAACCGTGTTACATTCTTTCACATGTCTTTTGACAAATGCTAATGCTTTTTACACTACTGCCCTCCCATATTTGTCTTTGATAGGAGGGCTTCATACACAGCAGCCCTATTACAATATGTACTTGTGGAAGGACGGTTCTTGCTGAAGGTGTGATCACTGATATCTCCTGAGAAGCAGTTGCTTTTACATTTTGCACTAATGCACCAGCATCATGCTGGCCGAATGTGTGCTCTCTTTCACAATTTCCCGGCCGCTTTACTGATGTCTTTCCTACAGATATAAATGCAGGGCTCATTTTAGTCACTGTTCCTTTTGAAACATGAGCCATTTGAGCCTTGAGTGTGTGTGTGAAGTTCTTGCCTTGTACCCCTGTAATGAACCCTTTTACAAAATCACTTCTTCTTTTTTATTCATTTTTGAGGTCAGCTGGACCTGCTCAGTATTTTCATCCCTGCCATAGAGGAGGGCCAAATCATGAGTCCGTTTTATTCATTGGACTGGGTGTTTTTATTTGGACCTAATCTGTTTAGGACGTAACAACTCATTCATCCAGGTTTTCTTCAATTTGAAACTTATCTGTAGGTCCACCATACAGTTCAGTAAGATGATGCACAATCTCTCAGCCCCCCGAGTTTTAGTACTCCTGGGGAGGAGCTACAATAAAGTGGGGAAGGAAACAGTAAATAAATAAAATAAATAAATCTAACACTTAGGGACCTTGCTTTGTCAGGACCTCTCTAAACCAGTGGTCTTAAATTTAAAGTAAAGTGAGCCTAGTAGCCTGATGATCGTCTTCAAGAGTTCAAGACTGTCCTGTTTTTGAACATTTTAACAATTTAACTACATAACATACACACTCTTTTAAACACATTGTAGTCAGAACTTCGAAAGAATATTAATAACAATAATAATGATGAACATTATTAGTAGTGGTGTATATAGGTAGATGCATTATTGGGTTCAGTTTAAGCAACATTCAGCAACACGGCTACAAAATTGGTATGGCACATTGGCTTATAACAGGGAGTATGGTGACTTGGAATGCCTGAGATAATGCTATGTAACTTTGGAGGAGTGCTCACAAGACCATTCGCAAGAACTGTACTCAGCTGTAGGGGACAAACCAAGTATTGCAATTATTACTTTCTCTTTCATGTTATTATTGCTCTTAACATCATGATCAGAATTCTAAACTGATGCTATATGGCTTGTGTTGGGTAATCAGGCGCAGTGGCTAGCTGAATATTTAGAAGCATTAAATAATAAGCATGTCCTGCGTCTCGCATTTAAGGACAAGTTCTAATTACGTGATGGGAGATTTTAAACAGCCAGTACGTCTTGACCTTGAGTCCATAGTGGAAAACTCCATGTCTGTCTGAGACGCCTCTGCTGCACTTTAATCTGTTTTGATGTGATTTCCAAGCAGACCTAATGCACAGGTACCAGCTGGAATTACAGGAGGCCTACAAAGTGCAGCCAGGTTGACTTTCTTGTGGCTTTCTGAGTGCAGTAAGCTGGGGCACGACAGAGCTGTGAAGTTCAACAGAGCCAATCTCATCTTCTCGTTTTACGAGGCTTTGAACGCAGGAAGTGCTTTGGGTTACTTAGTCTAAAGTCAGACAATTAATTGAGCGTTAGGTTGGCTGATGCTGTAGTGCTCTCTCTTTTTTAATCCAAATGGCATGAGGTTCTATTAATGGACAAAGTTGCCACAGATATTGTTTTTGAGATTTTGTTTACCTTTACCTGGTTGAGTGTAGATAGATTAAAGTTTTGTGTGCCAGTTTCTGTTTCTGTATGATTTCTGTGCCATTAACTGTGTAGATGTTGAGGACACTGATGCCATTTTAATTCAGTTCTTCCTCTGTATTAGCTCAAGTGAATTTTGTTAGATGACAGCTGAGTGATCGAGTTGACATAAATGTGGACTTTTATGTCAACACAATTCTCTTTTCAAAGCTGAAACAATGACAGACAAAGCTTTTCAGAAGCTCTTTACATGCTTTAAAATATATACTGTTTCAAGTGTAAGGGCCAATACAGCTTCTTTTATTTTAGCTACAAAAGACTCCATAGTGTTCATGTGATCCACACAGTCCATCTGATAGTCTGTAATCCACTACAGGAAGTGTAGGGAGCGATATGACTGTTTCAATGCACCTAAAGGAAGACACAGTAAAAGACAACTAAATGCAGAAAAAATTTGAATTAAATAATAGTTATGACCAAGGACAAAGCCTACCCTATCCCCTAAAATATTACCTATAAGCTGATTCCACTGTAGGTAAGGTAGTAAATCACTGTATGTATAGTGACACAGAAAATTTGTGGAATTAAGGTTGCATTAAGTTGTAATTAAGTTGCAAATAAATAAATAAAACACAACATTATATGTACTTCTTTTTGTTATTAGATAAATCCAGGTAAGGGCCCTGTACAAACTAACCAAGATACTCCATATTACATAGTACTGTTATCAGAAAACTTTTAAATTACATGCAGTGTCTGAATTATATACATATATAACTAAAAAAAGGATTATTTTCTTCGGTGTAATAATGCTGACATGAAATGACAAAAAACTGCGTGTTGAGGTTTCATGACCAGACAAGACTAAAGTTAATGTTAGACAGTAAGGCTGTGTCCCAAACAGCACCCTCTGGAACATTACATACTGCACTACTGACAGCACTTCTAACGATGCTGTCCTTTTATTTATTATATTTTATTTATTATATTTTATGTTATTTCTGTATTTAGTGTTGTAGCAGTATGCAGTTTGGAATGTGACCAGACAGTAGTATAACCTATTTATATTATTTATTCTGATATTGCTGCTTTGGACAATATCACTAAGTCACTTTAAATAGATATATCTTTTTAGATAACCTGCCTATGCAAAAGTTTCTACAGATGTCCTCCTGTATATCTTATGTATATATCTTGTGCATGTTTTGTATAGTCCTTTATATATTTCAGTTATAACTATATGTATATTTTCTAGCTTATTTTTACTTTATTGTCTATTTATTGTATGTTTGCACTGTTTTACATATATAATGCTGCCCTGCTGTAGAGTTATTATCTGAGCCTCACCCCAAGCATTTCAATGCATGTTATGTCCTGACATGATGTGCAAATGACAAATAAACTTAAAACTTGTTTTTTAACCTTACGTTTCAGAGTGCTTTCTGACAAAAGTTGATTAGCTAACCCAAACCCTCCTACTGTGTTACCATAACAATACATTATACTAAAGCCATTTTTATTGCAGTATATATGATCATCATTGCTATTCATTGCTCTCATCACTGACCTCGCATTTAAAGTTGGTGTGAGCTACCCCGCTCTCCAGCCCAACCTAACCGCCAAAGGTCCCACCATTCCTACACGGAATGGTTATGACATTAATTCATTATGTTTATGATATTGGCAATGGTGTCATCTACTATGTGATAAACTGTGGTTTCAGTGGCAAAAATCATTTTGAAGCACTACTTTGCTGTAGTGTTGCATCTATTGGTACTGGCACAATATTAACATCAGTGATGGGGATACCAATACCTATGACCAACACCACAAAGCAATTTCTGGTGCGCACAGTCACTGGAGTGTGCAGGCCCGCCAGTAAACAAGACAGCATGGCGGTGGTGTGGGATGACAAGAAGCAGCAAACATGCTCATAACTAAAGTGTTTCTGTGGAAAAACATGCTAACAGGAGCCCCTTACCTGAATGGCTAAGCTACGCTTCTTTCCAATAATCCCTCATCTGCTGCTGTGTAGTCACCAGATTGTTATTAAGGGAGAAGAAGGAAGGAACTGCCAAAATCTTGGCGTAATGGTAGTAAAACTATTAGCCTTTAGCCTTTATTTAGTCTTTAGCAGAGCAGCCCATTAGCCAGGTTAATGTGTCCACTAGCCCCGCCTGCGGTGCTTCTCAATTGGTTGGTTGTACGGGATCTCGTGGACCATTGCTTCTACAGAGCCAAAAAAAAATTTAAAGTCGTGCTACTGACAGTGTGACCGATAAAGATATTAGCTGAAAGACTTACACTCAGAGATGTAAGTGCTAAATGCACATATAAGACCATTTAGCTGAGCCAGAGAAGCTACTTGATGTTTACATGTACACACCTCAAGTTTATCTATATACTGTTCAGTTCTGTTTTTAATTGTTTTGGGCCATAGCTATTACAAACTAAATATGCATAGTAAACCAAAATGGGTAAGTGACACCCCTTGGGAGCAATAACCTCAACCAGGCACTTCCTGTAGCTGTGGATCAGACCAGCACATTCATGAATTTTAACCCATTCTTCCTGGCAGAACTGCTTTAGCTCTGTCATATTCCCTGGACGCCTCACGTGTACAGCTCTTTTCAAGTCAATCTATAGCATCTCTATAGGGTTAAGATCTGGGCTCTGACTTGGTCACTCCAAGAGGTGGATTTTTTTTTTCATAAGCCACTCTGTGGTGGACTTGCTCTGGTGTTTTGGGTCATTGTCCTGTTGCATCACCCAACTTCTACAGAGCTTCAGACACTTACACATTACCCTGTAGAATTTTTTGATACACTTATGAAATAATCTTTTCCTCAAGTATTGTAAGCTGGCCATGCCCTGATGCAGCAAAGCAGACACAAATCATGATGTTCCCTCCATCATACTTAACGGTTGGGATGACATTGTCTTGGTGATGTGCAGCGCCTTTATTACGCTGTGTCAATGTGCTCTTTCGCAAACTTCAGGCGTGCAGTAATGTTCTTTTTACTAAGCAGCGGCCTCCTTTGTGGTGTCCTGCCACAGACACCCTGCTTGTCCAAAGTTTTACCGACTATAGACTCAAGAACACCAATGTAAGTCTGTACCAATGTTGCCTTCAAATCTCGGGGCTGTTCCTTTGCCTCATCGATGAGTCTCTGTTGTGCTCTTGGGGTCATTTTGACTGGGCGCCCACATTTGGCCGAGTAGACAACAAGCCCCAAATTGTCTCCATTTATAGATTGTTTGCCCTACTGTATTGCTTTATATAAATCAACAATTTTGGATCGTAGATCTTCTGAAAGCTCTTTTTGGTTTACATACATGTATCCTTGTGCGGCCCTTGTGTATCCTTTTTTAACAAGACTCCAGATAAAGATGCTAACACCTGACTCCAATTAGCTTTTTTGATATCATTAACTCACATACCTTTCACATATTCACTAGCACTATTAAGTTTTCAATAAAGACCTGCCAGATCATATATTTTTAGGCACTAAAATAATTATATTTGGAGGATCAGATCACATTTTATGACAAATTAATGCAGAAAGCCATAAAATTCCAAAAGGTTCACATACTTGTCCTTGCCACTGTATAAATTTAATAAAGCTGAATAGATTTTATGGAAACAGATTTTATGGAAATACTTTTTAAATGCAATTCTAAAATATCAGGACTTAAGGTTACATGGGGTAATAGTATTGGTAGTGGCCTTCACTTAAAAAATATCAGGCATTGGTAGTACTTAGTGTTTGGTTTTGGACACCATTTTGCTTTTCATTGGTGCTACCAGTTCTTTATCAAGCCCTCTGTACACAATTCATCACTTGTCCATTTCTGACCACAGGATAGGTGTAAAGAGAGGTCCATCTTCTAAAAATATCCAGACAAGAGCCACTGTGTAGACAGAAGCTGATCAATGATGAAAGACTGGATAATAGCTAACACAAACTGTCTCTAACTGTAGAGACTGTAGACAGTAAGAGAGGAGTTTCTAATTAAGTGGTAGGTGTACAGAAATCTGTGGCCAGTGATGAAGGATGAAGTCATACGTTTCAGAAAATGTGCTAAGAGACTCAGCAGAAAGAGACTTTTTAGTGCGGTGCAGTGCATGACGTCACTCTTTAGACTTCTAAACCACACTGGACATAATTATTGCACCTAAAACCGAGACAGATTAGAGTCTTTACTGGGGTGAAACTTATGGACGGGAAAGCGGCTAGAAATGCCGAGTCACTGCGTCTCACTTTCATCATTCTCATTATCCGATCATGCCAAATGATTATGGAGACTCAAACAAGCTCATTCCTCCAGGGTCGTGCCGTGCCAGCGTTGCACTGTTTCTTTTTCTTCTTCTTGTTTTTTTTTTTTTTTTGGTGCACTGCAATAAGAATTGCAATACAATCTATTAGGAGTGATAGCGCGATATTTATCTGTGGATTCAGCGTCCCTCTTTTCCCACAAACTCACTCTCCCCTACTGCTGTCTGCACCAATTACATTATAGAAATTGATGGGTGGGAACGAGGGCCAAACGTTTAATTAATTTGGCTGCAGGAAAGTGCATCTCTCTCTCTTTCTCTCTCTCTCTCTCTCTCTCTCTCTCTCTTTCTCTTTCTGTCTCTCTTTCTTTCTCTCCCATTCTATTTACCTTTGATCCTGTTTCCCGGCAGTTAAAAAGGAGGACTGTGCTTAAATCAAGTGACGTTACAGTGTTTTAACTAAGTGGGGGCCAAACAACGTCCACACGCAGGCCTCTCCACTTTAAAGCGATAGTTTGATCCCACCTACCCCAAAATGAAGCGGAGACACAGTTTTGTGCTAAAGCTACGAGGCTAATGTAGCTATTAGGTAACAGAAACTTACACCCCAACATTTAGAATTAACATGTCCCATACAATAATATCAGTCAAACTCATGCGGCTACCAAGTTAGGTGAGATGCAGACATTAAGATGTAACTAGCTGGTTATTGTTTGCCTACCAGCATTCGGTTTTCATGTTTTTTTGGAATATTTGATCATCTATTTTCAAATTTACTTAAAATATTTAGTAATCTGTATTGCTAGTTTACACATACAGGCTGTATCCAATCAGGTGAGCTGGTTTGTGTGAAAGGCGCAGTGTGGTATTCTAGCATCTACTCACCATGCGCTTTAATCACAGAATTTCATAGAATTTTTTTTTTTCTGTCACTCAAGATGGTAGGTTGGTGTAATTTAGCTTAATTGGAATTTGTGCTGTACTTATAAAGAGGAAATAAAAATAAAGAGGAAAACTTCAGCATGTCCCTTGAAAAAACAAGAGCGCTAACCCCCATTGAAGGCTTGCAAATATTCGCAAACAACGTCCTATATCATTTTATAATTATAGCATTTTATAGTTTTATAATCAAATGCAGGCCTGTTTGGGCTTTCATATAGAACTAACAGTCAGAGCAAATCAGAAACAAACTATAATCATTTATTCACAATTTTCACTTCTCGTAAATACTTGTTTAGTGGACGTATAATGTAGACTACGTGCATGTATAGAGTATTTTAAGGGTCCACCACATCCTTACCTGAATAAAAGTCTTGGGGAAACAGTGAGCATGATACCAAAATCATTACATAATTGCCTTAAACTGTGTCTAGCTCTCAAATAGACTTGCTGACACAGTAATTGTCATAATAGCATCAGTAAAAACAGTAGCAACAGTTTTTTGGAAGCACAAACTTCTGCAAATCGTCGCTGTCCAATAAAAAACAAGTATTTCCAAAATGGCAACTATACAGGACACGGCAAAAACATTCTTTACTTTTAATGCAAGTCAGTGGAATGAGTTATTTGGAGCATTTCTATTGGTCCATTCACCATGAAATGGATTAAATGGTATAGAAAAATAAAAATGGACCAAAATGAAAATGAATGTTTTTTCTTTGAACAGCGACGATGTGTTTATAGATATTGTGGTGTTGTACAGATAGCACATAATCAAGTCTATCTGAAAACTCCACACAGTATAAAACAAGCACATGACGACTAAGGCATGGAAGAAAAAAAAGACCCTAAAATGTTACAGCTGATCAACTACATTTGTTGTCAGTTGGATTGTACCACAAACTATCGCTTTAATTTCTTCTCTGGGGCGCATATTCAGTGACGGATGTGCCGCAAGTTTGATGGGACTGTTTGATATAAACTGTTGGACAGGTTGATGTGTGTATGGCTGTGAGTCATAGCCACAGGCCTCAGCTCATCTGCACGTTTGGAAGGTTGGAAGGGGACAAAACTATTCACGTCCTGCAGATACACTCACCGTCTTGGCAGGGTTTTAGGGAGTGAACAAATAAAGCTCTAAATGTTGAATAATGATTTACACTGTGAGTGCAGAACTGCAGGGGTTTGGTGAGGCACCTGTGGATCTGGAGCAGTGGGACAATGCTGGATATTGCATAAGCATATGTACTTCCACCCCTCATTTACTTAAGTTCCAGCCAAATCAGCCAAGTTATTTAACTTTTGGAAGAGGTCAAAATAACTAATTGAAAGCAAATGAAAAAATGGGACTCCTAACAATCTTGAAAGACACGGTAAACTGCCCCCTTTAAATAAGCAGCACTAACTTTAGCTCTGAAAACATCTACATGTGTAGATTTCTGTCTATCCCTCCACTGTGAGAAGACACCTCAACACTGTGGGTCTAAAAGGATGTGTAGTTGCTCAAGAAGTCTTTATGGCATATGGCACATGCTCTAATCCAGAACAAGCACATAAGAAACTCAAGACTTGATTCAGACTAACATCCCCAAAGAATCTACACTTTACTTTGACTTGCTCCTCAAAGACATAAGACTTAACACAGACTCTCACCTCAGAGACCTATGACTTTATTTGGACTCGCCTCAGAGTCGAATCTCAACTCAGGCTCAAAAACCTAAGAAATTCAGGAGAATTCACACCCCAGAGGCACTGCAGATTTGCACCTCAGAGACTTGAGACTCTATTTGGACTCACTGCCAAGGTTTGAGGCTCAACTCAGATTCACACCTGAGAGACTCAGGACTCAATTAGAAGTTGCACCCCAGAAGCTGAAATCAGATTTACACCTCAGAGGATCAAAACTTGATTACGACTCAGTTGAGCCCCAAACCTCAGAGACTTGATACTTCATTCCGACTTATATCTCAGCAATTCGACTTTGACTCATACCATAGAGTCTCAAGCCTCGAATCTGACTCACACCTCAGTGACTTGAGACTTGACTTTGAACCAAACCTCAGAGATCTGAGGCAACATAGACTGACACCATAGAGACTTGATTAGGACACACACCCCAGAGGCTCAACTCAGACCTGCACCTCAGAGACTCGAGACTCGACTTGGACTCACACCTCAGAGACTCGACTCACACTCGCATGAAATGACTTGTGAACATCTCTGGCAGGTTTGTGTTCATACGTTGGTGTGTATGTGTGTGTTGTAGTGTTCTTTGATTCCATCTTCAAAGTAGACACCTCTTTCTGCTCCCAGAGGTGTTTTGGCACTTCTCACATACATCGATTCCAGGGAAAAAAGTATTTTTTGTTTTTATTGTTGTTCTTCGTTCTGCTACTTGATTCTAGATACATGCTGCTGTGTGCAGGAAGTGAATCAAACCAGGACAAATCTTCAGGTTCATGTTCTGTGAAAAAAGATCTCTTTTGCACTTTGAGACTGTGGAAAGATTGTAGGGTTATTTGTTGTACCTCTAGATATTTTTACTTGTTTCATGCAATGTTATATAGTGAAACTTCATTACTTATAGACACAAGCAAATGGTCAGCCAATGGAATAAGACAGTTAAAATTACTGATAAAATTACTTAAAACCAAGGGAATTGGAGTGTGTTTGACAATTGGGGGGGCACATTTACTAATCAAAGCCCATCCTATCTCTTAAAATATTACCTATTAGCTAATCCCACTGTATACAAGGTAATAAATCACTGTATGTATAGTGAAGTAGAACAACATTTGTGGAATTACCGTAAATTGCAAATAAATTAAGAAAATACAGCATTATCTGTACATCTGTTTATTATTAGATAAATCCAGTTAAAGATCACTTTACAAACTAAACAAGATACTCTACATTACATGGTACTGATGTCAGAAAATCTTTAAATCATGCAATGTCTGGATTATATATATAGATAACCAAAAAAAGCATTATTTTCTTTGGCAGCATGATGCTGAAATTAAATGACAAAGAAATGTATGTTAAGGTTTCCTGACTAGACAATGCTAAAATTAATGTTAGACAGTAAGGCTGTGTCCCAAACATCATTCATTCATTTAATTATTTATTTTATTTGTTATGTTTAATTTTTTTACGCATATAGTGTAGTAGCAGTTTGGGATGTGGCCAGAGAGTAATGTAACTTTTTTGTGATTCCTGACTAAAGTTAATACAAACATTAGCTAACCCAAACCCTCCTAGTCTGTTACCATAACAACAATATTATACAAAAGCTGTTTTATAACAGCATATATTTTTATCATTGCTATTCATTACTTTAATCACTGACTTCGCGTTTAAAGTTGGCGTGAGCTACCCGACCGAGAGACCCCACTCCATCCCCCAACCTAACAACCAGAGCCAGTTGCTAACAACAAGCATGGTGCGTGGATTGCGAAGGCTGTTTCTGATAATGGGAGGGCTGTGTCCTACCCCGGTTCCTACGCCAATGCTTAAAACAATGTCGAGAAACTGATTCACTATATCACATAACAATTTTACAACAATCTCATAATGAGAAATTAGATATACTGACTAGACCGAAGACATTTTCTCTTGTATAAATAACACTTTTGCAATGTGTTATTATGTGGGATTTATTTTTATGGTACTTTCTATAAAATCAGCTTTCCATAAATGTGGGCGTAGCCCCCTAAGGAACATCACTAAATATCATTTGAAAGAAACAAGACTATCCCAATCAAGATGTATAAGATTATCCAAACCAATTGTTTGTATCTTGTTCTTTCAAGTCCCAGAGTGATGAAGTGCACACCAGTTGAATTGAAAGAAAAACCTGTGCCAGACTTTGGACTGGAGTTTTCCACCTGTGGTATAGAAGCTATTTATATTAGCTTGGGGTTCACCAAGTTGATCCGATAAACTGAGAGAGCTATGAAAACAGAGACTGGAAAACATGAACCAGTGGGCAACACTGAGACAAGTGAAAGTGAGTCAAGGTAGTCACTTTCACTTAATTGATTCTCAATACGACGTCATGAGTTTTACATTCATGGCTATGTGTTTCTAATAAAGTGGCCAGTGATTTAGCAATGCATCAACCTGAACGCTTACTGTAAACACTTGCGTTATTACGTCATTTAAACTTACGTAAGAAGTTCAGGAATTTGTGAAGGTAGTCATGAACTTGATTTCACACCCTGACAGAACACTTTAATAGCTCTCTCTAATCCAGTGGTTCTCAAACCAATCCTTCCAGACAGTCCACATTTTCGCTGTATCCCTTTGTGTTGCAAGTCGGGATGGAGCAAAAACGCGGACCGTCTGGGAAACCAGGTTTGTAAGCTAGCGTTAGTCCTGGTTGACCTAATGAGAAGCTTTGCGTATCTTTAAGCAGTTCCCTCACCCACGTCTTTTGAAACGGCATTCATTACCAAAGACCTTCTGAAGGCGAAAAAAAAGAAGAAGAAAGAAAGAGGAAAGGGTAAATAAAATTTACCGTCATAATATTACAAATGAACGGGCGAGAGGTGCGCTAATGCGAAAATGATTACTTAGGTATCTGCACAAAACCCAAAATAACAACTCATTGTGTCGGGGTGTGTAAAGAACCATGAAAGTGATAGTGTTGTCTGCGGGCCGCCTGAGTGTGTAATTAATATAAGAGAGGATGATGAGACACGGCTGATGGTGATATCAGTAATCACAGGTCATTATGTGGTGAGCACGGTGATTGTGGAGTGAATCTCTTCCATGGCTGTAATCTTGGGATGAGGGAGGTGGGAGGACGTGTTTTATGGGGTTTATGGGCCATGGGAGCTTCTGCTGATGGCCGTCTTCAGTGGGGAATGTAAATAAGATTGTGGAGGGGATGTGGGGGAGGGAGTGTGGGGGGCTTACCTCTCACGTGGATGGCTGTGCAGAGTGAGAGAAACGTGAGAAAATGAAAAGGGTAGACACACTGTCCACCTCATCACCTGCCTTGTAGCTCCACCTTGCTGGTGTACAACTGATGAACAAAGTAGCATCAGACGAACTACAGTACAGGCTATAACTGTGGGTGTTTCTAATAAAGTGGCCAGTTAGCGGGAGCACAAGGTGGCCACTGAGGTGTTTCCATTGAAGTGGTCAGCGATTGGAAACACAAGGTGCATGTTTCTAAAAAAGTGATCAATGAGTGTACTTTTAAGTTAGGTCTTTCCAATAAAATGGCCAATTGGTGGAAGCACAGCGTTAGTGTTTCTAATATAGTGTCCAGTTAGTGGATATACAAGATCAGTGAAGAAGGTAATCGCAGCTGCCTTAGCTTCTTAAGCACAACTGCTTTTAAGCTTCTGAACCAAAGCGGCTGTAGATGCTGTAGATGATTCGGGACTGATTGTACAACCTAAGCTAGGCTTGGTAGGCCACAGTAAGATCAGGACATCACAAAGCAGCTGACCACGAAAGCCCTGAGTGTCAGCGAGTGATAAGAGCCACTCTTGAAGGTGTAGCAGGTTTGTAGGCTGATCTGGGAAAGCTGCTCCAGCAGAGCAGAACACGGTTCCTATCTCTCAATCACTGCCTCCTCTGCAGCGCAATCACAGTAGCATTGTTCGTGTCATGTTGTGGAAAAAGCTTTTGACAGAGCGCGGCGATGAATCATCTGAGCAGCTCTTTCAGAAAGAGAGAGAGAAAGAGAGGGAGAGAGACTGGGTCTCTATATATGAGATGTAGTGAGGAGGAATGAGTGGAAAAAAAATAGGAGGAAATACTGTGTGCAGTTTGTTATTGCACCTCCTTACAGTCTAAGTATACCTAAAGGTGGTACTAAAGGTTGGGGTTTTCTAATGTAGTGGACGGTGAGGCTAAACACTTCATGCAAGATCAGGTAGTTGTAATCAGATTGCCTCATAAGTGTTGCAACTCTTAATGTTGAGCTGCTAGCAAGCAATGTGGAGCGGTGAGAGCTCCCTGTGAAAAACAGCTCACACCTCTCCACAATATTACAAGAATCGAAGCCTTCTGTTTCCATTCAAAAATAAGAGCGACACAGTTTTACTTGCCAGGTTTAAATACCATCAGGATTCCGTTGAATTAAAATGAGCTAAACGGTACAGACATGCTTTTTTTAGGTTCCCAGAAATCATTAGGCCTTCCCTAAAGGTCTTGAGGGTTCGCCTCCGATTATTAGTAGGAACAGCGTCAACTGTTGCTCTAAAACAGTGTGGCTCATCCGTGGGAGGAGACAGAGCCTGTGCCTGCTGCCGTCTGGTTCACCTCTACATGCACTAACCCCAGACAAAACATGGCGCGTTGATTGACGGCCCCTGCGAGCTTCGCATGCCCCTCCCTCTCTAAACCCAGAGCCAAACTCTCCTGTTAATTGCCGAACTAATTTCTCCGTAAAACAAATACACAATGTTCGACACAGTCTGATCTACGCCTCCGTGATCTTTCTTTGAATAAAAATGCACCTCTATGCATAGCAAAGGCCTCACCTTGCCAAGCGCCTGGGGTCTTTCTTTTTTTTTTTTTTTCCTTTTTAGGGATGTCTAAGCACTTTATTCTTGGGCTATAAAACTTAAATCCATTGTACAGGGGCGAGCTCTGCGCGTGATGATTAATGGGGCTTTGGAGCGAACCGAGCAGGCTAGTAAAAGCATGCGCACTGTACATAAACAGGATACGCGTCCAGCTGGAGGGCCGCGTTTGCATAGCGCTTTGTGAGCCGATATGTATACATATTTCACGTCTATTCAGTCCTTAATCTCCTGGATTCTGTTTGCCGAGCTTATGCAAACGCCGCGTAGCCTAAAAGAGGAATGCCCGATAATGGTCACGGCTTCCGAAACATTTCTTTGTTTTTCTGCGACATGCTTGTGGCTGCCATTTCTTGGCCGGGCCGTATTTTTGTCGTGATGGCTTTCCCTGAATCAGTTTCTTACTTGCTCTTTTTGTGTGTGTGTGTGTGTGTGTGTGTTTGTATGGGAGATAGTGGATGCATAAAGGCCAACGGCAGCAGCTCTAAGAGGGAACGCCGCCTCGCCTGGGCCGGTCACAGGGGCCGACACCTGGGCAAACACTGCAGAGAAACTCATCTGTCATCGGCCTCTGCGAGGCAGGCCAAACGCCGCCGCTGCTTTTGTCGAGCCCCACAAAAGGAGAGTGTATGAATTAATTTAACACTTTGCGCTCAAGCACAGTCTTGCGCTGAAGCCTTTTTAAAGTACCGGGATTTGGGATGTCGGGTTTGTGTGTGTCAAATTAGCGGCCTATTCCAGTTCACCGTTGACGCTTCCCATTTTAGATGCCTGGTTGTCTGAAAGTACATCTCTTCTACCGCACCTCGAACCCAAATGGTGGAAAATTATGTTATTGATTCCACTTCAGTGCACCATTTTAGGACTTTAGCATAAAGTTTTATGACTTTAGCATAAAGCTCTGGCTGCTGAAATCCCCAAGTTCCCTACAATAAGGTAAGCCACATTTGTTTTCGCAGCTCCCCGTCCTACAAGTCCAATTTAACTCTGTTATTGTTGCGATCCGAACTGGGTTACGTTGGATTTAGCACACGTTACCGTGACCCTCTTGGCTGATCTCCTTTGTCGCTTATCATCCGGAGTGGCCTTCCTGAACATGCACACCGTAATCATCCTGAACCCATCTTCTCCTCATTCCTTCACTTCAAACACAGGACGCTCCTCAATTAGAGATTAGCTCGGCAAGGCTGTGGATTAGGTAAATGGCTGAGAACGATGACATGTTTGCGTTCTTCGTGTTCAGCCTTTTGTGACGCATACTTGAGGGCTGAGGAGGACGCTTGCAAGGCTCGTAGGATGAAAAAAGACATTTAGACCCATGGGTGAGCTCAGAGACATGCAGACTTAAGTGCTACAATAACAACAGAAAAACCTCAAAAAATTCCAGCATTAGGGAAGAGGCTAACATGCTAACGCTCCTCAGCTTCATAACCTGTCTGGAAAACATGTGCACACAAATCACATTCCATCACGTCCTTGCGCTTTAGCATTCAAGGCTGAACAGACGCACAGTAAAGCATTAGGTGTTATTGTAGCAACTATTTCATAAGCGCTTCCCAGTGAAGGACTGTGCTGTGAGCTACAGGTTCTATGTGAAAATCAAGCTAAGCATGTAATCACTGCATCAGAATGAAGGCCTCGCTGCACCTAGCTGATTTTCCTTTGAATACCTGATACCTGAAAAGCAGGTGAGGACAAGGACGTAGATTGAAGCTACGGTAAGTTCACGTCAGCAACCACAATGTTCTACTGTTCTATTCAGTGCAGTTTGGTTTTCTTTTACGTAAAGCTTTCTTCAACAGATGTTGTCCCAAGGCAGCTTCCCAGAAACATGGGTGCAGAAGAAAAATCCTTAAGGAAGAACTAATGCAAGGAGTCCACAGAAAGAAAATTATTGATTAATGAATAATTAATGAATATTGAAACAACTCCCTTAGAACATGAAAAAGAGCCACTGAAAAAAATGTAAAAAGAGAAACTTTATTCATAGTTAGTACTTTACCAGGTTTTCCATCAGTTTTTCCATAGTTTTTATAGCATTTACCAAGAACTTTGTTGGAGACTGAAGTTACGCCAGGTAATAAAAAAAAAACACTAAAAGGAGAGAAAAACAATAAAAAAATAACTTTTCAAAGGAAATATCCCTTAGTGCATGAGAAAGGACCACTAAGAAGAACACGTATTTAAAAAAGAGAAACTCCCTAATAGCATGAGGAAGAAACAATAAGAGAAAGACTCTTACCAAAAGCATGAACAAGAACCACAGAGTGAAACTCTCCCCAAAAGTATGAACATGAAGCATTGAGTGGAGCAAAGAGCATTCTCAGGACCATGAACAAGAGTCACTGAGTGAAACCAAGACTCTCCCCAACAGCATGAGGAAGAGCCACTGGGAGGAATCAAGACTCTCCCCAAAAGCATGAAGAAGAGCCACTGGGTGGAACCAAGACTCTCCCCAAATGCATGAAGAAGAACCACTGAGTGGAGCAAAAAGCCTCCTCCGGACCATGAAGAAGAGCCTCTAGGTGGAACCAAGTCTCTCCTTAAAAGCATGAAGAAGAACCACTGAGTGGAACCAAGACTCTCCCCAAAAGCATGTAGAAGAGCCACTGGGTGGAACCAAGAGTCTCCCCAAAAGCATGAAAAAGAGCCAATGGGTGGAACCAAGACTCTCCCCAAAAGCATGAAGAGGAACCACTGAGTGGAAGTAAGACTCTCCCCAATACCATGAGAAAGAGCCACTAGGTGGAACCAAGACTCCACCCAAAAGCATGTAGAAGAACCACTGAGTGGAACCAAGACTCTCCCCAGTACCATGAGGAAGAGCCACTGGTTGGAACCAAGACTCTCCCCAAAAGCATGAAGAAGAACCACCTACTGGAAACAAGACTCTCCCTAAAAGCATAAAGAAGAGCCACTGAGTGGAACCAATTTTGAAAAGCGAAGACTCCCTAAAAGCATATCATGAGGAAGACCCACTGGGAGGAACCTAGACTCAGAAGTGGAACATCACATATTGTGGTTAGGATGAGTTTACAACCTCTGGAAACAGGTCAGGTCAGGTTTTGGAAGAGTTTTGCATTGCGTGAAGCTCATTACAAATCAAGATGTTCAAGAGGGACATGATGATGGACCACTCATTAAAATCTCTGAAGCTGAATCTGTCCTCTTGCAGCATCTGAATGTATGCATGCCTAGAGGACAAGCTAGCATTTCCATGGCAACACACCCTTAATGCCGAGAGCAGCCGTGATTGCCGGCGATTGAGTCCAGAGACGGAGGACCTTGAGGAAGCCCTGGGGTCCAGCAGTGTAAAGGCCTTCCCCTTTTCATCAGCTAAACCCCGGCACGGACCGCAGGACCACTGCGCGTGGACAAAAGGAGCCCGCCATAAGCTGGTCAGTAATCCAGCTACGAGCGCAATGTGACAGGAGCTCGGGGGCCGGGGGCGGGGGGCAACGAGGGCAAAGCTTACTTATTCACAGTGGCCTGTTAGCCTAATTTACTGTCAATGTTATCTTATCCCAGTCCCCAGCAGGGCTGGGCTGAGGCTACCATTCTGATCAGAAGTAGGTGGTGATATATGTGACCTCAGGAGCCTTTATTGTGCAAAATTGAGCAAATCAGTGATACACAGTCACCTCAGTATGATCTTCCTAAAGCTGCCAAATCCAATGTGTGGGTAACACTTCCCATAAACCCTGTATTCCTAACATGATGCATTATAAATGCAGTTCTAAAGCATTATATGGTATACATTGTGTCTAACAATGCCTGACATAAGCTTGTAAAAGTTCTTAGAAGTAGTTATAGCTACATACATAACACTATATAAGAATACATAACTTTTAGGTAACACTTCCTATGAGTCCTTTACTCAATGGATTTATAATGTCATAAATGAATTTAATGTCACCGTTTTTCGTGGCTCTGTAGTAGTAATAATCGCAAGAACAACACTTTATGAAGCAAGAGCTCTTGGCTTGATAGGTCAGATTACATAACACATTATAATATCTCTTGACAAGAGTTTAGACATTGTAGATGCTAATAGCCATATAAATGTATAACTATACATATAACATTTGTAGAGCTTTATTACAGGTTTAAAGTAGTGTTTTGTAACATCTATTATATTTGAAGGAAATAGTGGGTAAGAAATCACATTCTAAATGTTTCACATTCTCATTTTACTTCAGCCAACACCTCAAAACATTTGACTTGGCTGTAATATATATATGCTGTCAAAAACATCACTTTTTCTGTAACAATTAAATTTTAATGTTCTCAGATGTACATTTGCGGAGTACAGCACATGTTGGCAGGATTTTGAGCCTCAGAGAACTCGGGTAAAGACTTCTTTGAGTCTCCATACTTAAGAAATTCCTTAATGTCTGCATGTTGTAATGCACAATTACTGTTCGTCTTAAAGTTCGTATTTTGTTATCAGTTGTGTTCTTTGTAGAAAGTGTGATGATTTTATCTTCAGAAAATCAATAAAAATGTCATTTGCCTGGAGGCATTCAATGTTTGCATACAACCATAAACACAAATGTTAACTATTAATTAATTAATTAATTTATTTATCATGATGCAGAGTTTGTGGGGTCTCCAACGATGCCCAGGTGCCTCAGAGATCTGTAAACACCTGCAAGTGAGTGTGGAACTGAGCAATAGAGGGATGTTGATTGGAGCTGGTGCACCAAAGATGGAGAGAGACAGACTTACATGAAGTCTCTCCACTCATGGGGATTAGACTGCTAAATCCAGCTGATAATGAAATCAAAGGCTGAGTGGCTCTGCCACAAAAGACGTGCGAATTGCCTTATCTTTTCAGGAATTTTCTTTCAGGAATGTCACAATGTTGAGAAGTTTGGGATTACCAGCATAGGGATCTTTTCTCAGCATAGCTCCACTTGTTGCCTCCCTCTTTTCCGCCCCTTCAAACCAATAACCTCTTATTCCAAAAAGAGAAAGAGGCTATTTGGACTGATCTCCTTGCTAATCCGCTGGTACTTATTGTCACCGTCTATAATGATTTCACTCGCCAAGCTGGGGGGCTGCTGGAGCTGGCGGATTTTCATACAGATTAATCCAGTTATTACACCTTTGGCATCATTTTGCTGACTGACAATGCAAATTTTTAAGGCGTTCTCCTTTTTTTTTTTGCTTCAGAGCATGTTAAAATAGCATCCTCACCTGAACAACTCGACTTCAACAATGCATTAGTTACAAAAGGACAATATATTCATAACCATCTGACACAAAATGCATTACAACGGATATCAATGTAACATAAAACATGATAAAACTAATAAAACATGACCCAAAACATGTTAAAACATAAAATATGATGAAACCAATAACAGTCTGTCACAAAATATGGCACAATTGGAAACAACCTGACAAAAATGATGTTAAAACTAATAACAATGTGACACAAAATATGTTCAAACTGATAATTACACAAAATGTGTTAAAACTAATAGCAACCTAACATGTTAATATTATCTAATATAAACTAATCTGAAACTGATGGATACAGAACCCCTTCATCTTCATATGATGCACCTGCTATATATATAATGCTGAATAGCTGAATCTTGGTTACCAGCAGTAGGAAATTGAGGACTCACTGGAGGAGCTAAAGGTATTATGAACTTAAAATGAGGATTAACATGCCGCCTATAGTGCGTCTGTATATTGCATGACTATAAACAGCCCATTCTTAATTTTCATTAAATTCTCCTATTAATCCACTGGGTTGTTTGGCAGTCACTGTACTTTTTTTGCCTTAATGGTATAAGGAACTCAACGTTCACAAATCTCCATTCTTTACAGAGTGGAGCCTGTTCCCACAGATTAAAAGATTATTTTTACTCTGTATAAAAGTTGGAGCTGCTCAACCCTTTAAGGAATTTCAGGAAAACAGGGTCCACTGGGCTTCTTATGATTCAAACCTAAGACAGAGATTATACGTTTGTGTGGATATACTGTGCAAGGTTTTGAGCTTACAATGATTACGTTCTGCTGATTATTTTTTAACATCAGTATATTATGAGTAGCAAGTAGCAGGTAGGCCTTCGGAACAGAATAGAGTCCAGCTGTGACAGTGTCAGATCTCATCTTAGTGTTATCACAGTCTCTTGTCCTGGATTTGTCTTTGTCTCAACATCAGTTGTTCTTGGCCTTGTTTGGACCTGGCCTTGTCTTGGTCTCAACATCATATGCTCTCTGTTTTGTTTGACTTGGTGTCCATTCTTTGTTCTCATTCTTGTATCGGTCTTTTGAATTTAGTCTTATCTTAGTCTCAGCATCATTCGAACTCATTCTTGTTTCAGTCTCGTCCATTTGGATTTAGTCTTGTCTTAGTCTCAGCATCATTCGAACTCATTCTTGTCTCAGTCTCATCCATTTAGATTTAGTCTTGTCTTAGTCTCAGCATCATTCGAACTCAGTCTTGTCTCAGTCTCATCCATTTGGATTTAGTCTTGTTTTGGTCTCAGCATCATTTGAACTCAGTATTGTCTCAGTCTCATTCATTTGGATTTAGTCTTGTCTTAGTCTCAGCATCATTTGAACTCATTCTTGTCTCAGTCTCATTCATTTGTATTTAGTCTTGTCTTGATCTCAGCATCATTTGAACTCAGCAAGAAGACTGATTCAACCGAGTCAGAATGATTTCAAGTCTGTGTCTCAACATCACTTAAACTCAATGTTGTCTCAGTCTCAGAATCATTCGAACTCAGTTTTGCCTCTGCATCAAAATCATTTAAATTCAGTCTTGTCTTGGTCTCAGCATAATTTATTCTTGGCTTGGTTTGGACACTGTCTTATCTTAGTCTCAAGATCATTTGCTGTCTGTCTTGTTTGACTTGGTGTTCATTCTTTGCTCTCAGTCTCAACCATTTAGACTCAGTCTTGTCTCAGTCTCAGCATCATTTGAACTTAGTCTTATCTCTGTATTAACATCATTTGAATTCAGTCTCATCTTGGCCGTAGCATCAATTGGACTCTGCCTTGCCTCAGTCTCAATGGCATTTGAACCCAGTCATGTCTCAGTCCTGACATCATTAAGACGAACATGTCTGTGAATTAACAGCATTTGGATTTAATCTTGTCTCAGTTACATCATTTTGACTTTGTCTTTTTTCTGCCTCGACAAGACATAAATTGTACTTAATCACAGCAACTTGTGGATTCAGTCTTGTCTCTGTCTCAATGGTATTTGGACTTGATCTTGTTTCAGTCTTGTCATTATTAGGATTTGGCCTTGTTTCTGTATCAACAGCACTTAGATTTGGTCTTGGCTGGGTCTTGACATTATTTGAACTTAGTCTTTTCTCTGTCAAGACAAGACATGTGTACTCAATCTTGTCTTTGTCTTAACATCATTTGGACTCAGCTAGTCTCAGTTATCACCATCATTTGAACTCTGTCTTGTCTCAGTCTCAACATTATTTGTTCTTTGTTGGACTTGGTGTCTTGATCTCAACATCATTTGGTCCTGGCCTTGACATCATGCCCTTCCAGAAGTGGATGCTTACCTTACTAGTCTATTTGTCATGTTAATAAATTAATTAGTTTGAATTGTGTGTTGTGTTTTGTAAAACAAAATATTTTGAAAGTTGAAGTACATAGATATATTTTTTTGCGGTTGCTAGCACTAAGTAGTCTAGCATATACACATTAGAGTTTATCACAAAGCAAGACAGGCAGTTCTGGAGTGTGTTCATGGTTTGTTGCAGATGTCAAAGATGTTACGAATGGCTGAGTGAAAAGCAGTATGAAATACGCTTTGCTTTCGGAGAGATGTAAACAACAGTGGTGTTTAGGCCACACCCAGTGCCAAATGATTCATTGTAAACAGTGAAGTTTAACTGCGGGTGCGTTGGGCAGAGAGGGTCCAAAGGTCTTTTAGGCTGTTGTAACTCACTGTGTTAGCATTAGCTCCCTCCCTCTTAGCTGTACTGTGTGCAAACATTTTCTCAGACCACTGCCCCATTCTAGATTTAGCTTTCAAAGGTGGTGCTACTGGGACAAATGGGGGTGTGGGAAAGTCTTTTTTTTACAGGACAATAAATAACACATTGCATTAACAACAAAAACATTCAGCTAAAAAAGCATTTGTTTTATAGACAGTTTGTTTTATAATACATGTTTGTTTAAAAGTCTGTGACGAATATGACCTGAAGTTTTTTCTACAGGTTGTTGTATAGCATTTGATTAATATAAGCCAGGGATATTTCTACAGGGTGGTGTTAATATAACCAGGGGTTTCTTTGGTTTGTTTTATAGTAAGAAAAAGGCCACTTGACTGTTTATTAATGCAGGAGTACATACTCTGGCGGCACGGTGGTGTAGTGGTTAGCACTGTTGCCTCCCTGCAAGACAATCTGGGTTTGATTCCCGGTCCGGGAATCGTTCTGTGTGGCGTTTACATGTTCTCCTTGTGCTTGGGTGGGTTTCCTCCCATGTGTCCAAAGGCATGCGTGATAGGTGGGTTGGTCACTCTAAATAGCCCATAGGTGTGAGTGCGTGAGTGAGTGTTGGCCATGCGAAGGACTGGTGAACTGTCTATGGTGTACCCTGTCTTTGCCTGATGATGCTGGGATTGGCTCCTTGACCCCCACACAATTAATTTGGTTTTTTGTCTTTCCGGTATTATATCCAATATACAAACAATGTACACATAATTTACTAAGAGTCCACAATGTACACAATGAATACAGCCAATATACACAGTATACAAGCATTAGGCTATATAAGGACAAGTAGTACACAGGCAATGTACATATTATTTACAGACAATACACACTGTACAAGCAACATGTATACACTACTGTGCAAAAGTCTTTTAGAATTTAAACAGATTTCTCCTGGACACCTCAGACATTATATGAATTTATTTAGTTCAGCAATCTTGATTTAGCTTAATGAAGTACTGAGCAGTCAAAGCAGGTATTATATGAGAACTGTAAATACTACTTGGTTGTAAAGCTTGGAAAGAGTTAAATAAACATACTGACATATGTAAAAGCACTACTTACTGTATTAATACTATTTACATATTTACAAAATAAAGTGTTTTGCTGGGTAAAGAAAAGCTTCCTGTCTTAACAAAATAGCTTTTTAAATATAATAATGTCCCCAAGTGCCTAAAAGGTGTGCACACTACTGTAGGTGTGTGTGGCGTGTCACGCCCCAGTAGTTCTTTTCATGTAAAATTGGACTGAAGTTCATGGGTCCTGTCTCAAAAAACCCAACTCTGTCCCAACGGGAATGCCATGGGAATACTTTTCAAGGCTGACGGAATTGATTTATCTCTGATTGTAGGTCCACCCATGTCTAGAGCTCAAGGAACCACTCATAAAAGGATTGGCCCTTCCCCAAATAACAATTAACTCCCTTTTGTTCACACGCAGACACAAACAGTCATACACAGTATACAAAACAGACCAAAGCAGACCACAAAGAGCTGATGAACACCCTCCTGAGATCATGTGGTGGATGGTTCAAAGTCTTGACCAAGGGAACAAGGCGTTACTTCATCACACCCATGCCTGTAAAGGTATCAGACATCTCTCAGTGGACAACAAAGGGTGCGCTTCTCACATGGGACTAACACCTAATCTAGTACTACCATTTATTAATCAGTCTCTGCTCTTTTTTCTGTGATAGGGGAGACGGGGATGCTGTGCTGCTAAATGCCATGCTTACTGTAACGAGCAGGTGGGATCTCAACCTGGCCTTCATTTCCACACCTGTTGAGGCTTCTGCTGTACATCTCCAACAAACCGAGCCATTTCTGTTCCCAACGAATAATACTAATCAGTGGAGTATTACAAACTGAAGAAAGCAATAATGCAGCCTTAAGAGTCTTAAGAGTGTGTGAAAAAGATTCTATAGTTCTTCAATGACACTTTATCAGATACCCTGCCCTGGAGCTCCACCTTCCTGGTGTACAGTTAGAGCCCATCAGGTGATGCACAGTGTGTGTTAGCCATACTCCAGTCATTCACCAATAGACAGAACTATTCAGTGAGGCATAAGTATAAGGTGGGTGTTTCTGATAAAGTGGCCAGTGAGTAGAAGTACAAGGTGGGTGTTTCCAATAATGTACCCATTGAGTGAAAGCACAAGGTAGGTGTTTCTAATAAAGTGGTCAGGGAGTGTAAGTGCAAGGCTTATGTTTCCAGTAAACTGACCAATGAGTGGAAGAAGGCAGGTGTTTCTAATAAACTGGCCAGTTAATAGAAGCTCAAAGTAGGTGTTTCTGATAAAGTGGCCAGTTAGCAAAAGCACAAGGTAGGTGTTTCTGATAAAGTGGCCAGTTAATGGAAATGGGCATACAATGCAGGTGTTTCTAATGAAATGGTTTGTTTATGGCTATACAAAGTTTTGACATACTGGGCTGTTACTGTAAATGTGTGTCTCATGTGTGGTAAACTGGTAAATGACTCAAGTGTGTACAAACACAACAAGTCTGCATTGTTAAGCCACATTGATCCGGTGAGTGTGAAAGAGGCTTGTGTGTGCACATTTTCATGGTGATTTGTTAAATGGTGGGTATAATTGCATCCCGCACAGAGGGAGAAAGATAAAAGAAAGCCTTTTTCAAATGCAGTTTTCGGTGTGATATGACAAATCTACTGAAGGTGCCATGTTTTATTTTTCTCCACTTTTAAACCTATGAAAATAGGAAAAGACAGAAAGACAAAGATTAACACAAAACCTGCTGTGTCCTCAGATAACTCATACTAAACGCTCCTTTGGGTCAGTTAGGCTTGAGTTAGTCTTCAATAATGTCAAGAACAAATTCAATTCAATGCTGAGTCATTTCAATACCTAATTGAAACATAGTAGTGGAAATATTTGCTGTAAAAATGTATCCCTATACATTGTGTTCATGTGCCCCATATTGACAGTAAGTAACAGTAAAATATGCAGATCATGCAGATCTTTTCTCCTTGAGGTTAACTGATAACATTTGTGTGGTCTTATGTACCAAACTTGACTATAAGTCAAATTTGCTGCTTTGTTACAGAAAATTAGTCTGAAAATTAGTAATGAATAGTGTGAAGTTTTGGCAATACTTAACATACTACTTAACATATTAGCCAATATGCAAAAAACCTCTATTGGTTTAGAAATGATTGCACAATGCATCATGTATAACACTGAAAGGGATGTTATAAAAAAGATCGGAATACAGAGGAAGCAACACTGCCAGATTTGGCCAGTAGGTCGAGTGAGGTGTCACTCATGCAGCCACATCAGTGAACACTGCAGGTACTGATTGGTTAGAAAATCAATGGCAGTTATGCTTACTTGAAAAATATCCTTTTTAATTTTTAAATCTCTTTTGAGATTTTAAATATCTGCTTGATGAAAGTGTAAATCATTATATAAAGACAGAAAAAAAATCCGTTTTGATAGTAAACTAACAAATTGTGAAGTTTTATTCCAAACATGGACAAAAATCCAATATTCTCTATAAAATCAACAACAACATGTAATTTGAAACCTTCACACACAACTGAACAATATCTGAACGATAAGGTTTTGTGTGTGTAGTGTGAGTCAAACATCGCAAACAGTTAATGCGTTTTCTCATATTTTGTGATTCTGTGATTTTGTGATAGTCTGGCAAACAGTGTCCTGTTGATATAGGAGCGTGTTCAAAGATGGACTTCTGAGTGGACAGAGCTTCCCATGACAGCTATGAGGATATTTGCTCACTTGCCTGTTAACATATCAGCATGTGTCACAGCAAGAAGTGCAGCTACAAAGGACAATGTCATGTCACGGTGGAGGTTGTGTACCAAGCTTTTCATAGCCAGATACAGGCATATCATTAAGTGTCTTAAGCGGGAAAGCAGAGCTGCGATAAATACCGCTGTGGACCCTTTAATACTCGTTTAAGAGCTTTCATGTTCCATCTTTTCTGCAGCCAAACGAGCGCTAGTTACAGGGCTGCTCTGGGATTTAAATGACTGCTTTTAAACTACAGCAGGTGCGATATGAAATATGAAATTAAGCACAAAGGCGTGGTAATCTTGACGTCTACGGCTGCGAGTCTCTGAGATGAGAACAGTGTACAGTAGAGCCCCAGCTGGACTGAGACTGCTATGACTTATTGACATACGTTACAGGAGATCATGCGGAACGTTTGCACAAGGCTGTTTTGTTAAAGGCCGTATGAAAGGAACAGTTCATTGAAAAGATAAACAAATTTACACAATTTTCCACTCACGCCAAATGAAATCAATCAGTCAAGACATTTTTGGAGTCCAGGTTTTGTTTCTTTAGATGTAGCTGGAACTGCATTGCTAACAAATACTAGAAGTCAATAGTCTATCTATCTATCTATCTATCTATCTATCTATCTATCTATCTATCTATCTATCTATCTATCTATCTATCTAAGCTAGCTATTGCTATAACTACATTATGTTAACACAGTAACGCATACAAGCTCTGAGACTACAGCAATTGTCACCCAAATAGCCTGAATGTGTTCTGTAAATACATGCACAATTATAATTTTAAATATAAATTATAATTAATTCAAATTAATATTTCTAGGTTGACATGCCCATGAACAAAAAAAATCTAATTGCACAATTTTACACTCCCCCCACATGTATTCAATCGAGTCACCATGTTATGTTGCTCTAGAACTCAGTAGTCATCCAAACAACATAATGATATTTCTAAAAACACATTTCTAGAGTTCAATTGCCTTGAGATTGTCACCTAAATAAAAGATGCAGCACAAACAAATACATTATGGATTTTTTTAAAATTAAAATTTAAATACAAAAAGTCTAAATGAGTAAATAAAAACAAATTTTTATTGTTGAATCGATTGTTTAAGTGCCAAAATTTCCATTTCTTTAAAATGTCAAGCTTTCTATTAATGACCTACATGAAGTGCAATCAGGTAAATTCTGACTCCTGTCGGCCATATGGATGGCATATCTCCTGAATATCCTGTCTTTTGTTTAGATTTCTAGGCTTCTTAATGGGCAGATACAGGTGTAAAACCAGTCAGTAAAAAACAGAAGAAACAGAAGAAGAATAGAAGAATTAGATGTCAATATTTAACTATATAAATGGATAAATTACATTTTAGAGTTTTAACTGCACAGCATCAACCGCAAGTTCAGTTTCAGATCTTATAATACTCTTACAAATCTTAAAATTTAAATTCAGTTCAAAATTCAGAGGCAGCTTCAAAACAGTGAGGTTCAAATTGAGATTGTTGCACTTTGCAGCGGTCAGTGGGCTCAGATTTCCACAATAACATCTGGGCTTGTTTAAGCAGTGATGATGGTGATGTTGCATTCATATGTCTTCATGAGCAATATGCACGTCAACAGTATGGTGGCAAATTAAGTGTAATGTTTGTACAACACCAGACGCTTGAGGGCGAGAGACTGTATTTTGTTGATTGATGGAGCTCCTTTGTGTGTTTGTTTTGCAGGATATTATTGATATTGTTTACCATTTGATTTATTATTTTTCTTTATAAAGTTTTTTTTTTTTGTTACTGCTTGTAAAGGCAAAGTGCTATCACCAGCCCACTAGAGACTCATGGCCTTCCTCAGTGTTGATCACCACACCAAAAGGTCACTTATTGTCCATGACCAGACAACAAGTGATGTAATGGATGACAAACACTAATTTAATGGATCATAAAATGACGAGAAGTATGAAATCTTAAATTTATACATGAAAGTTGTCACGTTATCAGATCAAACGAATACCACAAATAATTAATTCATTTGTGTAAATAAGATTTATTAATAATCTTCCGAATTCAGTTATTTTTCCTTTATTTGGAGGGTCCAATTTCATATCTGTAAAGGTTAAACTGAGTAGTTACTGAACATGTTATAGGTATAATAAAGACCATCTCAACATCCTCAACAAGCTGTTGTAGACATGCTGCCGGCACCATCCTGTAACTAGAGTTTAACTAGATTCGATTTTGGTTTAGGCCAGGATTAAGTTTTGGGTTAAGGTCATGGTTAGGGTCGAAATTAGGGTCAGGATTAGGTTTTGAGTTGAGGTTAAGATTAGAGTTAGGATTAGGGCCTAGGTGAGGGTTAGAATTAGGTTTTGGGTCGAGGTTTGGGTTAATATCAGTATCAGCGTCATGGTGTGGGATAGGATAAGGTTTTGGGTGGAAATCAAGGTTAGGGCTAGTATTATGGCCAGGGTGAGGGATATGTTTAGGATTTGGGTTAATGTTAGGGTTAGGATTAATGCCAAGGTGAGAGCTGGGATTAGGTCTAGGGTTTACGTTAAAGTAAGGGCTGATATTTGAGCCAGGGTTAGGATTTGGGTTGATGCTAGCGTTACAATTAGTGCCATGGTGAGGGTTGGATTTAGGTTTTGGGTTGAGGTCTATGTTAGGACCAATATTAATGTTAGGTTTTTGTGTAAGGTTGGGTTTTTCTTAATGGAAGTGATATTAGGATTACTTAATTTAACACATCAACAACACATCTACTTTATGTAAGTAATGTATCAACAGTACATCTTCAAAATACTTAAGTGTATTCAAATTCTTCAAACTCTATTTCACTTAAGTGTTGTTGATGTGTTACTAATACACTGATAAGAGTTTATTATTTATCTACAAATTATCTACCTTTAAAATAGTGTCACTGTTATTTGACTGAACACAATCTGCCAGAATGCCTTGAGTGAATTCGGAAGCTGTTACTGAGCAGAAAGTCAGTTTCTTTATGTCATGTTGCATCCATCCACCCACAGTACACCTTTCACTTAAGTTATTATAGAGGCTACATTGAATGAGGGAGAAATTCTTTATACAAAGCTGTTTTCTTTGATTGGGGCCATGACTGGTTTTTCTGAAAGAGGTTTGATTGCTATAGCAACCAGCATCTAAAGGTACAAGTGAATAAAGGAAGTTTCCTGGAAATGGGCAGGTATGCAGAGACTATTATAAAGGTATAGGACCAGAAACTCTCTACTCTCTTCTCCTTGGCAAAACAGATGCTCAATGTTCACTAGACAAGAAATAACAATCATGGCTTTTTGTAATACACCAGAAGTATGCAGACAGCCCTACTGAATGATTTCATCTGTGTGGGCACAGTTTGTATAATTTCCTTAGAAAAGCACTGACCAATAAAATGAGACACTGGAGCAGGTTAAGGTCATCATGTCTAATGCCAGACTAGAGGCGTATTAAGCCCGCCAGCAATGAACTGGGGGGCAAAAAATGGTGTTCTCCGAGTGATATATTTCCAGCCAGTACCTTTGGGATGAGTTGAGTGATCCATAACTGTTCATCAAAAATCAGTGCCAGATATCACTCATACTATCATGGATGCTGAATGTAATTAAATCCACACACACACACACAAACACACACACACACACACACACACACACACACACACACACACACATATATATATATATATATGTGTGTGTGTCCCAGCGTCATCGGGCGAAGTCAGGATACACTCATGCACGCACTCACACTTATGGACAATTTAGAGTGACCAATCAACCTATCATGCATGTCTTTGGACATGTGGGAGGAAATCCACTCAAGCACAGGGAAAACATGCAAACTCCACAACAAACTCTTGCTTTAAGGCGACAGTGCTAACCATTACACTACTGTGCCGCCTGCTTATATATATATATATATATATATATATATATATATATATATATATATATATATATATATATATATATATATACATACAGATAGGGAGAGAGAGAGGGAGTTTGACTCCCTTTCAAACTTTGATTTGAAACACTTTTGAAACTGTGATTTCTTTTTTAATTTACTGTGATCACCTGCACAAGTTAGTTCTTCAAAAATTAAGCTACCCTTGTTAAAATATTACTAAATATTACTATTTATGGTGCAAAGTATTCAAATATAAAAATACAAAGTACTACAATAGTGTGGATAAAAGTACAAAGCACTGCAGTACTATGGTACAAAGTACAAAGTACAAAATTGCCAAAGTACAACAAGGGTATAATGTACTATAACAAAAAGCACAAAAGTAAAAGTATTATAGTAAGAAGTACTGCTAAGTACTATAGTACAAAGTACTGTAGTAAAAAGTACAAAGTATTACAATACAAAAAATACAAATGACAAAAATACTTGCTTGTAAATGCACTGCTTTCTGTATCAAAAGTAAAAGTACTGTGAATTCTACATTTCTCCTCTTCTATATTTTGTTTAGAAAATTTGTAAAAGCTCACTTTCCATCCAAACTCAAAACTTGGACGCATAAATTATTATTTATTTCTTCATCAGTTTAGTATAGATTTTGAGATTATTTGAGACTTAAACATTGAGCCAGACTCTGTTTTTGGGTTTGTGGTTTTAAAATTGTAGAATTGAAAGTGACAATGTAAAAAAAAAACCCTGAGGAAAAAGATCCAGTCAGGATTGTTTTCTTTCTGGTATCTATGTACATACAGCCAAGCAAGCTGTTAGGCTCCTGGTAATGCCTTACACATTCAGTTAGCTACCAACATAATCGAGACGTGAAAGAAGAATCAACTAATCGATTGATTTGCAATGGTGAGAGAAAAAAACAATACTCTAGTCCTGAAAATGAGTGATGTTGGGAGTGAGTGATGTTAGTAATGGAAAACAGGTGCAGCAGTTCTATGCCAAGACTCTATTATAAAAAGTGCAAAAGTGATAAACACAAGCTCAAATATATGCAAATGTTTGTTACGAACTTCAAATATCTAGAATGAGCCATTCTTGCTCAGCACTAACATACTATTAGAAATCCCATACAGGCACTATCAAAAATCTGGATTATCAGCCCAACATTTTTGGCCCAAACTGAAGGTCCAGCTCTAAAAGTCACTGTCAGTCACTGTTGTATTCCACACATGTACCAGATACACATACAGCAAGCCCAGGTGAACTGAGTTATGAGATATTGCTTCCAATTAGACAGCTCTTTATGGCCTGTGCTTTGGGAGTTAATGATCTGAAAGGTGCTTTAAGGAATCTCCACTCCAATCCTTCCTCCTCCTCCTCCTCCTCCTCTCTGAGCATGTACACTGTACAGTCACACTGTGCCACTGACCATCATCAATCTTTCAGCAGGCCCCAACCCTGACCCATGATTATTTCATGTGACACTGTGGAAGAAGCTGGCTCGGAGGATGGGGTGTTTCCAGGCATGATGGGAACCTTCCTTCTTTTGTTTGTAGTGATTACATTATACACACATAACACCATGTTTACTGTTGTTTGTATATCTCACTCTTACTCAATATTAATATATAAAAAGGGATTGGAGTATGAAGCCAGTAGATGGTCTCTAACATTCCTATCCAAATTGTGGATGAACAGTTAGAGCTGGAATCATTAGCACCAGATCGGCCATCAGTCCAGAACTGAAGTTCCAGTATCAATGATTTATGGTTCCAACTAAGGACTGGCACCACAAGGACCTAATGGTACTCAGAGGGGTTCTCTTGTTTTGGATAGCACTTGTAGGTGAAACTAACTATAATTTAGCAAATTCTTTACGATTCCACATGAGGACAAAAAGAAGGTGTCAACCATGACCCGCAATTTTCTTTAAAGCTTGCTTTAGGCTGGACATCTTTGAATAGCTGATAATAGTTGAGCTAGCACCTTCAAAAGTCAGGTTTTAGATTAATTTTACACAAACCACACAAGGCTTTGGTCTGGCTTGGGTTGTGTAAAGGACAAGACCGAAAACCACAACTAAATGCCTGGCACCTTAGATCCCTAAGATGGAACATTGTGTGAGTTCTGGAATACTTCATAAAAATATTGCCACATGCACAAATGCAGGTTAAGACTGTACTATGTACAGTGAAAGCCATATGCTTTCTCACTCTGCTGACTTCATCTGAAATGGACTGCTGCACAGTGGAAACTTGTATTGTGACCTTTAAAATTGTTATCAGTGTTCCAAATCCTGCATCTGTCATGGAATGAGGTGGTGTAAGTGAGTAACACACCATTAACACAATTTTGAAGCAACACATCGTTGCTGTCCAAAGAAAACTAATTCAAGAGTTTTATTGTCATGTGTACAGCAGAACAGACAGTTACACTGTACAATGAAATTCTTACTTTGCTGTTCCTCCATTCACCAATAGATAAAGATAAAAGAAATAATAGATAAATATATACAAAATATGCAAAGTATAATAATATAAGTTGAAGTAAATAAAAGTATTTTTATAGTTAAAGAATAAAAATGAAACTTATGTGTGCTGTTATTTGCAAGTATGAAGAGTAAGAGTAGCAGCCATAAAGTGCAAGTTGCAAGTAACAAATGTAAACAATAAAGTGTTGTGCGAGTAGTTAATGTAAACAGTATTGTATGTAAACAGCAGTACAAAGAGTGTAAGGTGCGGTTAAAATCAGACCAGTTAAAACCAGTTAAAACCATACATGTTTACACTTGCATATACATGCTGCCTTATAGACAAGACTAACATTTTCAGGGACATCACCAAGAAACAGTTTGCATGTGTTACAACAACATGCCTGTGTAATCAAAGAGTTTGGGTACTAGACTAACCTGACTAGACTATCTCCCATCCCTATTTTATTAAGCTGAAAAAGGTCTTATATGGCTGCACAGCTGAAACCCTGTATTACAGAATAATTGCAAAAAAACTGGACCAGTTTGTGTCTACAGTCCCTAAACGTTTATTAAGCGCTGTTGAAAATTAAGACTCAGTGCTAAAAATGCTCCTGTCCCAGCATTTTTTAACATGGGCAAGTAGCTTAATTGTATGTTTAATTAAAAGAAAAGTTCTAAATCATGTGTTTTTGTACTGTTGTTAATTTATTACAAATAGAATTTACAGTCTTTGCTTTTTTTATTAGCATTTAACATGCTCTCCTAACTTTTTGAATTTTGGCTTGTATGTGTGCTGTTGAAAATTACATGTCATCCACAAAGAACACACCTAAGTATGACCATTTTTCTGCCAATTGCAGTGCATAATTAAAACACAAAATACAAATCATAATTTTTGCACAGACCATATTTTGTGTTTTTCCTCCTAATACGTTAAATTCAGCAAATGAACAGTAAATGTGCATTAAGATGTTTATTATTTGCACAACATGGAATTAGACCACAACATGTGCATAAAACACACCAATAAGTGTTGTGAGAATTGATTATTTAAGAATAATGATTACTTAATTAGTCTTAGGCAGCCAGTTAATTAGTAGTTAATGGCTTGTTATACTATGCAGCTATTGACTTACACTCTTGAATACTATGTGGGTATATTCTTAATTTATTGAGGTACAAACTATATATCCTGTACCACATCGAGGTACATCAGTGATTTTAAGGTCCAGTCTTTTAAAAAGTTTTTCTATAGTTGTTCTATTTCATTACCACATTTTTAGCTCAGAACAACAAAATAGAAAGGCAGGAGACAGGACAATATTACAATATCAGTGTCAATACCACCCCAGAGACAAGAGGGGTACTGCCTCAGTGACAGTTTAATATCTTTTTCTTCTGGGAGTGTAATATTGGCTTAATAAGGACATGCTGACAGACACCTAAAATGTTTATATTATATTGATTATATTGTACAATACACAAATAAAAAAAATACTGGAAGATGCTTCATTCAGCTTAGTTAATGCTTAAAATTGTAGTAATGAGCAGCCAGTTAATTACTGTGCTTGGAAGGCTCACAGATGCATTATATAGTCCTCGTTACTGAAGTGTTCCCGAATTGATCCACCTATACTGGACTAAGATCATTTTCCCAGATATAGAGGGGAATGTGTGGAAACTCAGTATTCTTACAATGACACAAATGGCAAATCTTAGATGTATTGGCTAGATTTAGGATGACTTTACCCATTGTTTTCTTTTGCAGTGAAAAAACTCAGGAACATGGCCTAGAAATAGCTATTCGTAAGACGTCTGGCTGAGAGTTTGGCTATTGTTGCCAAACTTGTGTAATTACAACAAGATAATATAAAAAAGGGGGGGAGACAGAGAGGGAGGTAGGAAAAAAGAAACTATTTGTCCAGCAGTGCTATTTGAACAGCGAGGATAAAAAAGGCTTTAAGAAAAAGAGGGGACACTTGGGGGAAGGGGGAATTGGGGGGTTTACACTTTTTCAATAACCTGTTGGTGCCCGAAGGCCTCAGGTTGCCCGGGTGCGTGTGAAATGCTGCCGTGGGACAAAGTAAAGGCATCGGCGCATCCCAAAGGCCTTTTGTTGGGGGAAGCCGGTGAAGTGGGCTCTTCACGGGACAGGCAAACAGCCGGCCTGCTCTGGGGGTCCTGCCATTGTCCACCGACACACATTACGCACTCAAGAGGGGAAGAGGAGAAACAAGGCAAAGCTAATGAACGGCCTGGAGTGGCCACTCCAGCCGGTGCTTACCCACACTCTGAACGCCGAGCGTCCACACATACGCATTCTCCATCCGCAGATCATAATTAGGAGGAAAACACTCTCTCTCGGTTATTTGGGGTTTGTGTTTGGCGCCTAAAGGAAGATGTTGCCGTCTTCTTTAAAGTCCCCAAGATTCTTTTTGAGTGACACCCCAAGTGTTGTCTTCCCGTGTCTGATCAGTACAGTGGGTGGTACGACACTTTTTTGTAACGGGAAATTTTCTCGCTGTTAATTTTTGGCTAAATAAAAAAAAACTAAAACACACCTGCAAAAGAGCAATATAGCTATTAGTTCTAGTTTTAAAATCTGGCTTAGACACAAAGGTGACATGATATTATTCACCATCACACATCACCTCCAGATTTCTACTACTTTAACAAAAGTTCTGAATACTCTGTGAAATGTATTTTAATATCAGTTTCTAATAAAGTGGTCACTGAGTAAAAGCACAAGGAGGCTGTTTCTATTAAAGTGGCCAGTTAGTGGATGTGCAAAGTGGGTGTTTCTAGTAAAGTGATCAGTTACTGTAAGTACCAGGTGGGTGTTTTAAATAAAGTGGCCAGTGTGGATGCAAAGTAGTTGTTTCTTATTAAGTGTCCAATGATTAGAAGTACAAGGCAAGCGTTTCTAATAAAGTGGCCAGTTAGTAAAAGTACAAGGTAGCTGTTTTTAATAAACTCACCTGTTAGTGGAAGTAACAGTGGACGTTTCTAATAATTGACCTGTTTTTAGTGGATTTAATAGAGAACGTGTCAGGAACTGCTAAAGACACTATCAGATTAGCTTCACTTTTCTTCTGCTTTTACCTGCCTCTGACCCAAAACTGCTCACAATAAGGAGTTACTCAGCATTCTCTCTTGCTCGCTCTGTATGTCCCATGGCGGCTGCTGTCTCTAAATTTACTCTGTACTGCGCCAGCATAGAGCATAGCGCTCCCTCAGCCAGCCCTATCTGCGTCTCCTATTTTTAGAGGACGTATCTTTTCCTTATGAAATACAGTAAAATGCACTCAGGTCGTTCATGTGCCTCGCTCCGGCTCTGAACTTGCCAGCTTCCAGGCAGGCTAGCTGACCTTCCTTCATTTTACATTACGCATGAAATATTCATAGAGAAATAAACACAGGGTTCCCTACAAAGTGGCTCTCTCAGTTTGAGCAAATGAGTTTTCTGGATGTTTAGAAGATATTTTTGAACAGGCTAGTGTTATTCTTTTCTCTTCACCCTTTCACATACAGCGCTCGCAAGCAAAAGGAAGCAATGCTGAGTAGCTCAACCAGGGTGACCATCTGCACTCAAAGGATAAAAAGTACACACAGTCCTTATCTGGATTGCTGTCTCATACCTACTATATCTGAGTGTCTGGAATTAAACGATCAGCACAGCTGGTCAATATGGCTTCCATTTTCACCTTCTGTTCACCTGTGTTCAGGAAACTGAGAGCAAAGACAGTGTTTCTAAGAAAGTTAGTGGAACCATATGGTAAGTATCTCTAATAAAGTAGCTAGTGAGTGGAAGTACAATGTAGTGGTTTCTGTTAAAGTGGCAAGTTAGTGGAAGCACAAAACATCGTCCACAGAGAAACAAAAAAACTACATTTTAGAAGAAAAGTGAGCATTTAGCTGTGTTTCATGGATGCAGCGTGGCAACTGCTTGAGATTCTGAACTTTTAGGAAGCATTCCATTACAAACTTCCCAGACAGAGGGCAGAAATTTCTGAATTCCAAGTATGAATCAGTGATTTGTCATGTAACACTACCTCTTTATTGCCCCATGCGCCACCACATTTCAATTCCAGGCAGCCAAGACACACCCAACAACAAAGTGTAGGTCTTGTCATACACACATGCAACATTTTAAACAAGTACAGTGGGCGGAGCCTGTCTCTGTTGACAATCAGTCAGCTATACAATCCACCTGCTGTCATCCAATCAGCAACCTACTCACTGTATGTTTGAATACTTGGATCCAACAATGAGCTTAATGTACTTGGATAAAATTGCAGGAGTCTCCTGGCCAATGCAGAACAGTTGGCAGCCCTGAGGTAAGTGTGTTTTATTAACGCGCCCAGTCAGTGAAGGCACAATGTGGCTGTTTCCAATAAAGTGGCCAGTGAGTGCAATAGGTGGAAGAACAAGATAATGGTTTCAAATAAACCTTTCACTCTAATAACTCCAATACCCACTGTATGTGAAACTTTAAAAAGAACGATCGAATGAAAAAGCAGTCAATGGACCGAGACAGGCTTGTCTGTAGTTTTGTGCTGGAGAAAATGGTGTCATTGGTGAACTAAAACTAAAAACTGTTGCATTAAAACCTTGCACAAAGAGTCACTCTTCAAACATCTCAGACGATTAAACATGGGATTTTCCAAAGAACTGCTACTTTAAGGTTTTTCATATGCATCCCCCCTTCAGCCTTTACTAATATAATACCCACTGTAACTATTAATGCCTCACATGAGGATATTTCAGCGAGGCTAATAGCCACTTTGTGCCCAGATTCAATGGTTTCTGCATTGTTGGGATTTTTGTTTGCATGTTAATCTGTTTAATCTAATTTGTGGAAGCAGAGAGAGGGAAACACTGCTGTAAGCTGGTCAGAGACCATAACTGCAGAGTGGTCAACACACAACCAGTCCTTCCTACATTTTTTTGATTCCCATTCATTTAATGGCTACTTTGTACTGGGAGGTGTCTGTCCTGCTTACATTTGTGAAAATATTACTTACGTTTATTATGTATTTTTTCAATGTTTTATCTCGTTAGCATGACTTGGTTTTCCTCTTCTCCTCTTTATCATAAGCTTAACTTTGTTGTCTGTAGGCGGAACCTTGTTTTAGCCACACTCTTGCATTCTAGAGCATGAAGTGAGACTGCATCCATGTTCCTCATCTGTGCTGTGTTGGGGGGTTATGTGAACGTGTGAGTGATGGGGGACTGGGGGGTGATCTGCGAGGTAGGGGGTTGAGTTGTTTCACTGATGGCTAAACAATTCTCAATTTTCTTCTTAAAGGCGCAAACACCCATTCCACTTAGGATAGGTACTGACCACTCCAGCCACCCATTCCTCACCACACATGAATGATCCATAAATTAGAAAGAAAATTACCCAGAAGCTATAAATATACCACATATTCCAGTATTTAGTCCACTCTGTACCTTAATTACAGCTTCCATTCTTTCCAGGAGACTCCTCCAAAGTTCAGTCTTAAAAGCTGTATTAGCATTTTATGCTCATCACCATATAAATGATTCCAAACACATTCAAGATGTTGAGGTCTGGACTCTGGGGTGGTCAGTCCATATTTAAGAGAAGACCAGCAGCTACTTTGTTTTAATGTGTCTGTATCTCCTTTTCTCAATGAGGAGCTTCTTGAGGAGCTACACATCCTTTTAGACCTGAGGTGTCTTCCTACAGTGAAAGCATAGACAGAAACACCTGTGGTTCTTTTCAGATCTGAAGTAAGAGTGGGGCTTGATGTTCTTCGCTCTCTTTAAGATGAAAGCTGGAAGTGCTGTTTAGGTCATCCACTTTAGGAGCTCCATTTTCTCTGTAAGTTGTTTCTGTTTTTTGTTCCAGTTTTAAGTCACTTTGACTTTTATGGTGGTCTCTGACTTTTGCAGTTGTAATTCGGTACGTAATTTGAAGCGCGCAGCTTTGGTGAGACCTCTAGTCTGAGGATCAACACATATCAAATCCACTTTATCTGAAGGCATCATCATCTCCTTCATCTTAAGGAGACTTTCCCAAATTATTCCGGGAATGACTCTGGTCCTAAATCTCCATGACTGTGTGCTTTAGTTAGGCCAAGCCAGTCTATTATGATTCAGCATTATTGAGTAACTCTCGGCTCAGGTTACCTGTGGATAGTCCACTCGATATTATCAGCAAGGAATTCCCATCGACCACAAAAACTCAAGACATGTAAATGTGTCTTCCTGACGCCATCGCTTTTGCTTGTTTCGAACAGCATGTGCGCAGAACCTGAGAGGGCAAATTTCCCGCTAAAGCAAAAGTGATTCATTCGAGATTCCTTTATTATGACAGCTACAGCAACACGCGACATTGCAGGGTATTTACATTATATAAACTGTGCATTCGCCTGACGGCACCCAATTTGCTAATCTCCAGCGCGTCTAAACATCGTCGTGGCACTTTTGCCCCATGGTAAATATATCTGGCGCGAGTTCAGGGGGCCGTCAGTCAGTGAGAAGGGCAAAATCGTTGGCGTTTGCTGAGAAGGATCTCCCTTAGCCTAAGTTGTTTTTCTTTGGCAGTTTGAGAATATTTTTACAAGCTCCTTCATTCTATCTGTGACAAGACTGAACACAGTGAGGTGGTGAGACATGCTTCAGATAGCTGAGCAAAAATGTCATGTGGTTAACGGAGCTATGTATGGAAATCATGTTGGAGATACACTGCCAGATGTGATATTTCACACCCATGTAGGGCAAGAGGTCGATGGGACTGATAAGAGCAGAAACAAAGATTTCCGTGGAAGTCTTTTTTGATGTGTTTTTGGTTTATGCTGACATCATCAACAAAGCGGTCACTGCTATTTTCTCTAGTTCCAGCACTGGAATGATGTTTTGTTAGAACTGATAGTCCTGTTTCTTGGCCACTTGATCAGAAACCCCTTTAGGTCCACTTTAATGGTGTGTAGTTAGAGATTGTAGCACACGTGTGGTCATCCTCCAGGTCAGGGTTATTGAATTAAGCCTTGTGAATGTCCAGGTACATCAAATGTCTTGCTTACAAAGGTCCAGGTAAACGGCTATATAACAAAATGTTTTTTTTCATGCTGAAATAAGTCTTTGCATAAATAATATAAAATATAAAATGATGGTATATAACAGGAACTTTGTTCTGCAATGTAACAACAGAAGAGCCCCTTTCGGTTCCATATAGAACCATTGTTTTTACAGAAGAACACCTGAAGAACCATGTGGTGTTGGTATGATATTCCAGACACACTAATTTTCCGAATTTGGGACACACTTAATTCAAAACCACTCAATCCAACTGTGCACCATTTAGCCATGAGGGTAAAGCAGTCTCACATCCTGCTAAAATGCAGGGGCGTGGCTAAAGTAAGGGCCCACCTGTGGACAATCTCTGTGTTTCAGTAGTGATATTAAAATGTGACAGCATTTCTTAAATAGATTTATTTTATAGGGATTTAGCTCTCTATAGGGAATGCATTTGTATACATATACCTGATTGCTGTCTCCTTTAATGCATTAATTTAAGCTCTAAACACTTTATTTATACTGTGGATCAGCAGCTTGAACTAGTTCCCTAGAACGGTTCGTATACTGTTATGTATAATGCACATGTTACATTCAGACACTGTACTGTGTTGTACTGTTATGGTGGGTAACACTGTTCCTTTCATTTACTGGCTGATTTTGAGTTGAGCAATGTGAAAGCTTTAATAATCAAGTTCGCACAGAACAAGTGATACTGTCACTACACAGCCCTGCAATTATGCAGGTAAATTGTGCAATTAAAAGCCCCTCAAATTTGAGTACAAAGACCAATTAAGCCTCGATTCATGTGGCTTCCTGTGTCTTTTTCCTCTGCGTTTCCGTTCCTCTGACACAACAAACTTTCCACAGGAAATTATTTTCAATTAGTGGCGTGTTTTAGACGAAGCCCCAAGGCCTGTACTGAACGGCTAAACACATATGATTTAGTTACAATTGAGCAGTTTTGTTGCTTTTTCTGTTTTAAGGTTGTGAGATTCATTACAGTCGTCTGCCTTCATATTTAACCCTTCATTCTCAAGAAGACTGTAGGCGGGCCCAGTTCCTCACTCAGTTAACTACCAAACTCTATAGTTCGTTGTGGTTGCTGAAAATATTATAGCAGTTACAGAATATTTCACAGTAGATTCTCAATCATTTATACCAATTTGTTGTATTTGCTGATTATTTGATTGTAGTTTATTTACAGTAGATTCTGAAAAGTCTATAGATGTTACTGAATAACACAGTAGAAACTGAATAACACAGTAGAAACTGAATAAATAACAGTACTTACTGAATAATTTCTATTAGATTCTGAATCATTTGCACTGAATAACTTATAGTAGACACTGAATGGTAGATACTGAATAATTCAATGATAGATCCTAAATAATTTACACAGAATAAATAATTTACATTAAAATGATAGTAGATAGTAAATAATTTATAGCAGCTTCTGAATAATTCATAGGATTTACTGAAGATTTGTTGTTATTACAAAATAATTTATAGCCCCAGAAATAATTAATAATTTATAGTAAATACTGTATAATTTATAGTAGATAATGAATAATTTGATATAGATACTGTATAATTTATAGTAGATAATGAATAATGTATACTGAGCAATTTATACTGAATAATTTATATAATTTTTAGTAGTTATTGAATAATCAACAGTAGTAAATAGTAGTAATAATTCATAGTTTATTCTGAAATAGTAGATATTAAATAACATACGGAATATCTTATAGTAGATAATGAATATAAAATGAAAGTGTAGAATTCATAGTTTATACTAAATAATACATAATAATTTATAGAGGATACTGAATGATTCATAATGGCTGATGAATGATAAGCGGTTTAAGTTTAAGGGGTTAAATGTAATGTATATTTGATCTGAAGGGGATGCTTTTTAGAGCAACTGTCTGCAGTTGGGTCTTGAAATGAGGCCTTTATTTAAATGTCTTCTCAAGTGCTGTGATTTATTCTCCTGAGAATTTATTCTGGCTTTTAATGACACACTGCAAAGTCCTGTTCAGAGAGAGGCCTGCTAGCATTGCGTTTTAACTTTGTGAATATTAAAAGGCAAACTTTTTTTTTGAATGAAACGCCGCTCGGCTGGATTTGAAACAGCGATACTGCATTTAGAGCAAATTGCGCCTTCACCTGTGCAGAAATTACAGCCGTCTGCGCGCGCTTAAGTGAGGTTTGGGTGCAGTTTGGAAGGCAATATGACTCCATGACCACATAAAACAGAGCTTTAATACCGAGCGACTTCAAAGGGGCCACGACGAGAAGCACCAGGAGCAAAAAGCTTCTGACAGCGAAAACAATAATTTAATCACATCATTATAAATATTAAGCAAAATTCGTATTTCTCTCATCATCCTTAAAGTTCCTTTTTATGATGTTTACTGGGTGTAATGAGGGGTTAGGATGATGGAGGTGTCATGTGGCCCCATCACACACACACACACGACCACAAATGCACAGTCCTAGCAGTCTGAACATGACAAATCTAAGTTATTATTAAAGCTTATTTTAAATTTTATTATGTATATTTTTATATGTTTATATTATTTTAAGTCTGCAGTCACTTTTAGCACTTGGGGACATTTAAAAACTATTTTTTCAGACAGTAAGCTTTTGTTTGCTCTGTGTAACACAAGTATAGTATGGTGTAGTATAGGATATTAATACAGTTAGTTGTGCATGTCGATTGTACCATATATGTTAATTGACCAGTGCTACACAAATTGTTGCTTTTTTGCAAACTGCATGTTTGTCATTAATAAATAAAGAATAAAGAATAATAAAAACATCGTTCCTGACTTTTTAGTTGAATTTAATGAACAGCCTCCAACATTTCAGCCAGATAGACTTGAAGGCCTGCACAAGAGCAGCAATTTCATATGTTGTAGCCATCAATCAGGTCTTAGAAGAAGGCCGACATCCACCTCCTGCTCAGTGAGAAGTTCACTTATGGCTTCTGACAGCAAATAGCACAGCTGAGACTCGAGCCTGACCGCTAAATCATCTCTCGAGCAGGCCGCGGGATCTAATCGCAGCTCTACCTTAATGAACTCCGGCGATGGCAGAGCATGAGCCAAGCCATTTCAATCCCAACATTGCAGCATTCATCCACTGCCATAATGCAGAGGAACATTCAGCGCTTTAAGACTGCACCAGTGCCCGCAGGGCGACGGACCTGTGGGGTTACCTTGGTAAAAATGTACGGAGGATGAAAAGTGTTCTAATGTTTAAAAGCATCGCTCCCCTGAAGGCATTCAGCCTGACAGCTCTCAAAGCGTGTCTTTTTTTCTTTCTTTTTTTAAGTAAAAGAAAAGTCAGTATTGTCACACTGAGGATGACCCAGACTCTTAACCCAACTGTGGTCAATCAAACAAGACCTGTTTGTTGTATGAAGTTTGCTACTTTAGTTTTAGCACTAGAGTTATGTATGTATTTCTATGGATCAGAAAATCAAGATCCACAACATGAGCTGTTTAACAACAGCAGCCAAGCAGCCTGCTGAACATCCTGAAAAAACATGAGTTGGTTGTGTGAACATCTGTTTAGCAAACATAGGAGAAATAGAATATATTATATGTAATATGTAGAGCATATAGTGTTAAATGACCTGTAACTACAAATCTACAATCTTCAATTTGGTGGCGCTATAGGACCTCAGTAGGTTACAATGCACAGCCTCACTGCTAGAGGGTAGACAGTGCTCCTTTAAAGTAATCTTTTTATTAATTTACTATAGTTTTTGGCTATTGCAGTTTCTTATAAATATTGCAGTCTGTTTTTCAAAGCTCACTGTTCGCTGACCATGTATACTACTAGTTTATTACATCTGCTGCAAATGTCTATTTGCTATATTGGCCAACATAAGCTAACATTCAGGGTGAGCTAATGCTTGACTAGCCTAGCTAATAAACCCAGTGAAACTAAGATGCCTTCTTTGAGCTTCTTTCTAAGAGATTATTGTTTGTATTATTTCTAGCCTTCTTTCAGGTAAAACAGGCTAATGGCTACACAGCAAGAGTTACAGCTAGCACTCAGCTGACCGACTAACTCGGGGTGGGTGGTGAAACAAATTAGCGTTTCAGCTAACACTGTTAGCACAGAAAGGCCTACTCGTATATTCTCCAAATGAGCCTAAAAAAATACGCAGTGAAGCGGAATATGAAGTGTTTCATCACTGCTGGGTTAAATCTGGCCGTGAAGCTGCTCTGTGCCCTAAACGATGTTGTTTGGATAGTTAAAAAAGGATATAAGCTGCATTCGCCTTGCAGCGCCTGCCTCTGTGTAAACCAGGGAAATTCCTATTGTTGGCAGGCCTCATACATCCCGAGGCGCTGGGTGTGCATGTCTCAGCTGCACGGGAGAACACAGACAAAACACGCAGGCCGCAAAAAAAGTAAAAGGAGAAAGGTGGGATATACAGGTATATTAAAAAAATATATTATTAAAGAAGGCCATAACCATAAAGGATGAGAAGGCATCCTGGATCGTAGCCGCTACACTAACAGGCCTCGAACAGAGCACTGGGACACCTAAGGGACTCCTGTAAGACTTAAAGAGATCAGATAGAAATGAGAAGAGATGGAAAAAGAGAGAGAGAGTGAGAGAGGTGTAGACAGGTTGGGCAAGTCCAGTCTCGTGCCTATGAGCGTTTTAATAAATCTCAGGCTGCAGGAGGGGAAAGGCCTCCAAGAGATTAATGAAGCGATGACAGCTTTATGGCAAAATTACTATTGTTGCACTCACAGCACTCATCATTAGTAATAGCAATGATAAGGTATGATCATTTATACTTCTGCCACACTTCTCCGAGCCCCCGAACAAGCTCCGCGCTCCCGTTTTTTCATCCTTCTGCCTTTGATTTAGCTCCTAGTCTGTCAGCGTCCAGCTGATATATGACGAACAGGTGCCTATTACGGACGCATAATGGCACAGTGCAAATTTGACAAAAGCCCGTCAAAGAGGCTGCTGCTCTGAGTGTATGTCTGTGATTTATGCTGGATCACGCTGGACTACAAATCTTCAGTTTGCTACTGACAGAGAGCTGCTAATGAATATTGATTTTAGGGTGTAATTGTCATTCCATCCCATGTCAACTCCCGTCACAATCTCTATTTAGCATGGCTGCCAAATCCCTACATAAACTAACTTCTAATTTGTTTCTGGACACCGTTCACCTTGGAATAAGTAAATCCCAAGTAAATTTAGTCCATTTTTAAAATGGAAAGTAGCTCTGCATGTATGTATTTTTTTATCAGTTGTTTAATTCCAGAGCACAATATATTCTCTGACTCTTCAAATATTGTGCTAACATTGCATAACCATGGGCTCCTCTACGCAGATGGATCTGAAAATAAAACTAATACAATAGCGCCTCTACACCTTCATGCTCTTATTGACTTTTTCCCTTTGGTTCATCTCAGTGGTTCTTTCTTGTGCTCTTAGGGAGCTTTTTGGTTCCTCTTAGGGTTACTCATGCTCTTAGTGAGTTTTGTCTTCTGGATATTGATTAATCTTGATGTCTCTTCCTTAAAATCCACTTTTAAAAAAACTGACCCTTTATGTCCCTAAATTCAGAAAAAGACTCGCTAATAAACTTCAAAATACATTTCTAAAGGTAATATCTGTAAAACCTTAAATTAAATATTTGGCTATATCAATGCTAAAGCTATGGAGATTTTGCGAAGTTTCAATTTTCTGAGCTGATTCTGATTCTGAGCTAAGCTCTGATTATGGAGTTATATGAAGGTTTAAGGAAAATGTGTAAATAGAAGATAGAAGGTCTCCTCTCGTTATGCGTCTGCGGAGAAGAGCTTAAAGCAGCCCAGACGCTCCTGAGCAAGCACACAAAGAGACACACACAGTGCTTTAATCCCATTGAGTTGATGGGGATTCCTCTCCTGATGAGAATCCTCTGGACCCACCGCTGGACAGAAGGGTCAGCTCCAGAGACAATGAGCAGACACAGCCGGTCCACAAAGCTTCCTCTCATTAGCACTGGTCAAACACTCCAGCACAGGAACAGCTGTGCTCCAGAGAGACGGAATGAGAGAAAAAAATGTCTGAGAGGTGTCAAGAGAGGCCAGTGTCCAGACAAACACTGACCAATGGAAAGGCCTCATATTAAAACCAGAAACAGAGTGGAAATGGACAGCATTGTTACCAGACGGCTGAAATAGTATAAGTCTGGAATTTAAATCTTAACAGTCAATTTACAGAATTATCTAACTAGTTATAAATTATATAAGCAGTAGAATAAATGGAATCATTCAGAGTGGTTTGGTTTATTGTAGAGTTTCAGATGCTCTTTTCAATGGTGGTAATGGGAACCAGGGGTCACCATGTCTACAGCACAAATATAGACATTTTATTTACAATCAAAAACCACCAGTGAATCTACATGTGTCTCAGATTTAATATGTATAATATGTACATATGATGATGGTGAAACAGTGGAAAAAGACTTTTATTTTGCCTCACAACATCTGCATGTACTCTTAATTTCATATAATAACTTTTCATATAATAACTTCCTGTAAGGGAGCTTTTAGAGGTGGATGTCTGGTTCCTATCACCACCACTGTGAACATTTCTCACACAAACATCTGAGAGCATTGTCCAGCAACACAAGCTTGAAGGTATCTGCCAAATCATCTTTATAGTAATGTAGAGCAGAATTTAGATCACCAAAGTACTTTTTTTACTGAGACAAAATAACTGTGACTGCAACCACCTCAGTAGTGATTAAGATAAGACTGGATCATATTGAAGGCATTGGGAATGGAATAAAAAAAGGATTTACCAGTATCATTTGTTTCATAAAAGTAAAATAGCTGTAGTGGTTAACTGTTGTTCCTATGCGGGGGCTCTTTCTGAGTAAGCAGCTGTCTTACAATCTTGGCCAATTCCTTTACCTTGCTGGTTAAATTACTACAAAAAAGAAGGAATGTTTTGTAATAGATAAACAGCCTAATAAACATAATTGCATTCGGTTACATTATAAATTAGATCTGCAATTATTTTGCCTCCTGTATCAACAAGTTTGAGTTTGTAATTATGATGTGTTCTCAAAAAAAGACTATACACACAAGAACAACTTTTCTTCAAATGCAAGTCATAGTTAAATAGCTTCTATACTACTTAAAAAAACTAATGTGTGATGGAATCAAAGTTTAGAATTTGCAAGTTTGTTTAAATGAGATGAGAAAAAAACATTAATATGAAATTAAAGCCTGCTTTTGATATCACAGGTGATAAATTGGGAGCTTTATTTATTGTACAGTTTAAAATTTTGGTTAATTTTTACTAGAGACACATACCTCTCCATCCAAATGGCTTTTTATGGTAATTTTTGCCCTTACTGACTGTAATTTACAGCAATTTATCCCCAAAAGCACAAAAATAAATAGTTATTTAAAACGAGGCACGAGTTAAAAAAAAATCTACAGTTCTGTGTCATTTGTTGAAACCATTTACATAATGCTAAACTGAAGGAGATAAAGGAAGAATGAACAAATGGATGAAGCAACTTCCATAGGAACTGATGAACAGACTTGCAGACGGATAGACGGACAGACGAATAGACAAACCATGGATGAAGCAGTGCACAAAGTAACAAATGAACAGATGTGCAGATGGACAGAGGAATGAATGAACTGATGAAGCAATGCACAAAGGAGCGGATGAACAGCCATGCAAATGCACTGACAGACAAACGGACAAACAGATGAAGCAACACACAAAGGAATGGGTGAACAGACATGCAGACGGATAGATTAACAAATCGATGAATGAGTCAGCACGTAATTGAAGAAACAGTAGAGTAAACAGTGTTCATGTATGGATAAAGAAATGAACAGGTGAGAGGACAGGTGGTTTAACTTGCTTTGGTCAGATTTAGCTTGCTAAGTTTCTCAAACTCTGAAACTCCTCATGTGGGTGGAGGAACAGATGCCTGTCTTGTGAAATATGGTGAAATACAGAATGCATTCATTAAAATTTGGGAACATATTCATAAAACATTCTTTGTACATGTACTGTTTGGAACAAGATTAACTTTAACAGATAATTACCACATATTTACATTCCCTGAGCTTTTAATTTCCAGTCAAGTTATTTATTTTTTAGTGTTAAAATTACACTGAAGCCTCAACAACTAAATATATATCAGATCCTTCCCTATTTAGTGTCCACTTTTGACCTTTATTCCAGCATCCTTTCCTGTTAGGAGACTCTGTCTTCAAACACATTCAGTGATGTTGAAGTTCTGGACTCTGGGGTGGTCAGTCCATTGTTCTGAGAACACCATGGGCGTGGTAGTTGGGGGAGCTGACTACCCAGGGCCCGAGTAGGGAGAGGGGCCCATGAAAATCTTAACTTTTTTTTTTGCTTACGTTCCTCGTGTATTGCCATGGATGGGGCCCACTGACATTAAGAGTGTACAGGGCCCAGAGTTTGCTGCTACCAGCAATACCTCCTTTTCTCATTGAGGTGCTTCTCGCACAGCTACACATCCTTTTACACTCATTGTGCTGAGTTTTCAGGGAAGGACAGAAACATGTGTGGATGTTTTTAGATCTGAAACAATAAGGTAGCTTGATTTTCTCCTCTTTCTCAAAGATTCTCAAACAGTTGAGGTGGTCTGCTAGGTCTTTCAAATTGTTCTTTGGAGTGCAGCTTTTTCTATAGCTTTAAATATTTTTTTTTATTTTAGTTTTGTAAATTTTTGTAAGTTTTGTACTTCCTTATGCAAGCATATTGTCTTCTATCCAACCTCAATTTAATACATTTACAACAGTCTTTCCTGCTCCTGTATGTGTTTCAAGAGAGAAACGTGTTGAGTATGAGGGAGCTTTGCAGGCCTTTTCTCTGCTTATTTCTTGCTCTGCCCTCGTCTTGTCTTTGGCATTGTCCAGATAGAGGCTTCAAGGCTACACAGAATAAGTGCAGTGAAAAGTTTTTCTAACAGTTTTTTCCATTGGTTTAAATTAGGATGCCTCAGCACAGCGAAGGCTCTAAATGAGTATGTGTTGGCTCCAGGCGGCTCCATTTCTCCAGCACCTGAGCTGATGGACAGAACCAATTTCAGCTTTTGACTCCTCCAGGCTGATTACAGAGAGCAGGAAGTGGCGTGAGAGAAACCAGCCAATGAAATGTCAGTGCTCTCGGGTCTGCAAAGTTAGCCGCATCCATTTATTTTAAGAAATCGCCACTGCTCCAGCACTGCTCTGCTACATACCAAACAGGGGCCGCTTTTGCAAATACATGGCTATAATAAATGGCACACAAAGCTGGTGTTAATTATATTTTAAATATAAAATAGCATTTAACTTGCTACTAAAATAAGAATACGAGTTAAACTGTACATACAGCAGCCCATCCCATTAGTGCACATATGCTTAACAACACCACTGAAAGAAGAACAGCTCCAGACCACCTCAGTGCTTTACAGGACCCTCAGAGCAGTCTAGTTATTATCCAGGCTTTTCTCTACACCATCAGATTCAGGTTGTGATAAATACTAATAAAAACATTGCCCAATGGTTAAAGTGTCTAAACACACTGCGGGGCACTATATTAAAAAAATTACCTCCTCAAGGTTGGTTGCTTCAGCCCAGGTAAAGCTGTGTAGTGATCTACACATGCACCTTGCTCTGATACATATGACACAACCCTCATGTTTTATTAAACACCTGAGGGTGTCTGTAAAAACAAGCCAAACATGGAAATCCCATCTGGATTCTGAGGTCCGAAGGAAGTATTTACTTTGAGGTGACTAATTCATGAGAACCCATGTCATATCACCAGCATTATATTGGTAGCAATATATCAGCTAGGTGTGTAGGTGTGTTGAGGATGCAGATCTTCCAGCACGGAATGAACCTCTTTTATCAGGAAATAACACAGAAAAACAGATTAGATTAATTGCCATTTTAAACACTCTAATCTCAGAGGGTAAACATTCTGCTTTAAAGAAGGCATTGCTCATGGTTGTTTACTGCAGCCAGGGTGGCGTGCGGGCCTATTGTCACCCAGGCTAATCATTTACCCGCCGCTGATGAGAGCTCGTCTGGCGCAAGGCGATCAATATCAAAATATATTGCAGAAAGTGGGCAAGAAAGTTCCTGTACACAAACAGTGCCTCAGGAGGTTCAGTGCCAAGCCATTATAAAGAAATAAAGAAAACCAACTGTAATTTTGCCCCTATGAATCCAATAAAGAGAACAAACTGAACAGTAGTAATGCTAATTGGTGCCATTCTAGGACACTAGCTCTCAAGTAGCAATATTGTGTAACTGCTCGCTAAGGTATAAACTCTTAGGCAGTAATGCTATTGAGCTGCTGTCTAGGCCACTAGCTCCCAAGTAGTAATGCTGTGGTTACTGCATTACAAGTAGTTTTTGGCCTGGGTTACTAGCTCTAAAGAAGTTATTCTAATTAGCTGTTACCATGGTCTCAGGCAAAGTGGCTAAAAAAGCTTTACTACTTGTTAGCTAGTAGCCTAGACAGCAGCTCGTTAGTATTATTACTTAAGAGCTAGTACCTTAAGCAGCAGTTACTTAATATTGCTAATTAAAAGCTAGTATCATAGACAGGCACCAAAAAGCATTATTACTATAAGAGCTAGTATCCTAAATAGGCTCCAGTTAGCATTACTTCTTTAAGAGCTAGTAGCCTAGGCAGCCACCAATTAGCATAACTACTGGCCTAGGTTGCAGCTCTTTAGCATTACTACTTAACAGTTAGTGTATTAGGCAGCAGTTCATTAGCAATACTACTTAAGAGTTTGCAGCCTAGGCAGGCACCATTTAGCACTGCTGGTGTCTTAACCCACCCAGCTTATTGACAAGATGTTGATAGGACAATTTTGCCAGACGTCTAAACTGCATTGAGATTTAGTTGAAAAGTGAAAGGTGGAAAAACTTCTTTTTCACATAATTACAGTATAATTTCAACCTAATTTTGACCATGAAATAGTAATAGGTAATGATAATGGTAAAAACGTGGCAGTGGCCTATGGTATCAGGGGTTGGTGGGCTAGGACATTGGGGATGGCAGGCATTTTCTGTTCCAAATGCAACGCAGAAAAATAGAATATCGATCATCTCAAGATTATCTCATTGCCGCTTAAACACTTTTGACACCAAAACATGGCTTTTTGTACTTGAGAAACAATTGGTCACCATTACTAATCTTTTCATCTACACAGGCAGTTTGTTTTTTAAATGTTGGTCAGGTTTGTTACTTATAAACTAGGTTCTACGCATACATGACAGCATATTCCACAGTCTCTACTTCTAGGGTGAGGATATCTGAGTACACATACAGCTTTCAGAGAAGGCTTTTTAACATGACCTGATCTCTGGGTCAACCAGCCATGTTTTCCAGACGCGTCCCAGAGAGGCGTGTCTGTTTACTGGACGGAGTGCAAGCTGCCCTGTGCCTTGCGTGGCCTTCTGTCGGCTTCTAGTTGAACGCTGAAAGATAAAAGCATGACTGAGGCTGCTGCTCACTTCATCCAAGCTGCATATGTCACTCCATTCTCATCATCTGTCACTCGGCCAGGTGAGAGAGACGGGTTAAAAGGGAGACTGTGACATGCACCCACGCAGATTGTTGTTTAGTTCATGTAAAAGTGTTCTGCTTGTGTGGTTGTATTTGTCTTTATACATTTATCAGGAAAAAATGTCCTGAATTTGTAATAACCTAGGCCTAAACCTACAGGACCAGCGAACGATCCTCACTTTGTTAACTTTGCAAAACTATTTTATTTTAAATACTGAGATTAGGATTGCTGTATGGGTTAAGCATAGAAAATAATTATATACAGCATATAAATATTACATATAATTACGTTTGGATACAATACTTATGGGACATACAGTGAGGAATGAAGTTAATGCTCTTATTTGCTTGCATTTTTTCTGGCAGCATTTTTGGGGAAGACCCTTTCCTGTTCCGGCATGACTCCAGAAATACATGAACTCAGTAAACACCTTTGGGATTAGTTTGAGTTATGACTTCTCTGCCTGACCTCTTGAATGTGATCAATTCTCACAAACACCAGAAAATGTTGCTTCCCAGAGAAGTGTGTGCTGTTACAGCCACAAAGAAGGGCAAATTCCATGTTAATGCCCATGGTTTTGAATTGTACTGTAAAACATATGGGTGTAAAGGATAGCTGTACACGTACTTTTGGCGATATATAGATAGATAGATAGATAGATAGATAGATAGATAGATAGATAGATAGATAGATAGATAGATAGATAGATAGATAGATAGATAGATAGATAGATAGATAGATAGATAGATAGATAGATAGATAGATAGAACCTTTTATGAAAGTTCGTGTAAAGAGATTTTATTTCAAGTAATTTTGGAACAGTTCTATTGGTTCTATTGGTTCATTCATCACAACAGTGCAAACAATAGCTACTGTCTCCAGATAAGGTGTATATATATATATATATATATATATATATATATATATATATATATATATATATATATATATATATATATATATATATATATATATATATATATACACACTTGCAAATACACCTTACATCCTGACAAGGTAGAGAACCAAACCTGTGCATGTGTGAGAGTATGCGAAGGATACACTTTGATATGCTGTCCTGTACTGAGCATATACATCAGGGCGATGAGCAGGAACTTGTTGGCCCCTTGATGGTTTGTTTATTAATCACGGGGCTTGTGTGATATGTCTCTCATCACCCTAACAGCTATAATTAAGCTTTAAAGAGAGCGCGAAGCTTGATGTGTCTAAGTCTCATCTGTGTTTTGTGTTTCATCTCTCCCTCGCCCTTCCCTTTTGATGTGAAGGCAACGTGTCTGTAACCCAGAGAAGGTATGGTAGAGGACATCTGCTCCAGGTCAGCCACGGGACAGTAAAGGATAACGTAGCACTCAAATACCTATGGCTTGCACTTAAATTTCACTTTACTTTAGAATTCTATTCTAGAACTTCTTTTAGTTGTAGAAAATAAGCTCCCTGAGGACTCTCTTGGTGTGGCCTAATATTCTAATAAGGACGCCTGATTGACAGTTCTCTTTGTCAAATCCTATCTGTGTGCGACACTGCTGAAACAGAAGTGAATTTAACAGTGTGAGGACAAATCAAACAATGGGCTTCTACATGTTCCAGATGGGCCGAACAAATAAATGTAAGGGCAAACGCACACACAAAAATGTATGGATTGACAGAAAAATAACTTTACAAAGGGTGAACATAAACTAAACATTGAAGAGCAGGCTAGATAGCCCAGTTATGTCTGCTATGTTACCGCAGTGCCCATAGGCATGGCTGGTTTCCAAATGATGTTGAAGTTTGCTTTCTGTTCACCTGCTTTTTAAACAAATGTTCCATTCCACTAAAAATGCTACAATTTGTTCAATCACCAGAGTGTACTTGCAGCACCATTTGTGGTGGAACAGAAAACTTACAAAACAAGCTGGCAAATAACATGAACCTGAACAACTTTAATTCCAAGATATTTCATTGCAGACTGTTTAGCCACCTTTGGACCATATTGAGCAGCTTTGCACTAAAGAGACTGAAGAGGAGAGCAGTTTCATCAGCATCTTTTTTAGCATCACGACCCCAACAGCAAACTATACATAGCAACAATGCTGTGTGATTTTATCACTGTTTGCTGGTACAGGCAGATCATCTTAAACTAAAACTTTCATACTGAATAACAACTTTATGAAAAGCAAACAGCTAGTGTAGATTCCTTCCAAGTAACTAGCATAGCTAACTACATTCTATGACTACATAGCTTCTTTACATGGAGGTTCATTTTATTTTCCTGTCTGTGATCATCCTGATCATCCCGGTATCTCACTGTAAACCAGCCAATCAGAGCAGAGCTCTTCACATTATTCATGAGCTCATCAAAAAAGGAAAAACAGCTTGCTTCCTTTTTTTTCAAAACCAAACATTCAGCTTTACTCTTTCCTTCGACTTTATCTTAACCTAATCCTATGCTTAAAACCTGGTCCTAATGCTAAACCTTCAGGCCTGGTCAGCTTTATATCAGTAGACGTCTCAAAAGAAAAATTACATTAATTTCAGTGGAAAGAAGATTTTGTGTTTAGTTTAACTCCAACATGCAAATTTTATCACACATCTGTGTTGGCTGTACTGAGTGCCAACATTTGATATTACACTAAAAATGAAACCTTTATTTAAGCAAAGTTATTTTTCACATATTGCCACAATTTTGCCACATCTGCATTTAGTACTATTTATTTCTGTCCTGGCCTAGATAACAGAAGTCTTCAGTCTGATCCTAGGATGCAGGAAGTGTTTTAAAAATAGCAATAATAACTAATTTTATTTAAACAGTATCTCCACTTAATGCAGCAAAAATACTGAGAAATGAAATATAATAATATGATAAAAAATGCAACAACAATCAAATGCATAAAATCGTAAAAGTAATGAATACCTTCAACAACACAGCAGTAGAAGTTGCAGGGATCCTAATAAATCCTAATAAAAGTAAATGGTGAAAAAATGTTTTGTTGTTTTCAGCAATCAGCAATAGAGGGAGCCTATTGAATACGTATTGATAATGTGCTCCAGATCTTTGGTGCATTGAAGTCAAAAGGCTGATTTGCCACTTTTTTACCTGTTTCATATGCACAAGAACAGCACTCAATAATCTTAAAATGCAATACTGAGCACAGTTAATCAAAACACGTTTAAAGGAAAGTTAGTCAATTGTTGCTCATAGTCTCTCAAACAATCTCAGGACCTCTCAAAATCTCTCGAAATGCCTCGCAAATCTCTCTGACAGTCTCAGGATGTCTCAAATAATCACAACATTTCTCAAACAATGTTGAATAATTTAAAATGTATTAATGTAAATGTCAATGAAGCTCAAATAATCAGAAAAGTTTTTCAAATTGTTGAAATATCATGACCCTTTTTAATCTTAAAATATAAAAAAAATCCATCAAAATCTCTTCAAACATGCAAATTATTTCTGAATCAAAACACATCAAAGGGTCTAAATAAAAAAATCTAAAAATCACTCAAACAAAGTTTGTCAAACAATCTTAAAATCCCTCAAAATCTTAATGTGAAGTCACAAACAGTCCAGATTGGCTGGTGAACCCGTCTCCCACCTCTGTGTTGCCGCCTGTGTGTCAGCAAGGGGAAATGGAAGATCAAGGGCAGAGATGCAGGGCGTGTTTACATTTTTCTGTGATGTTCCACTCCATGTCTCTCATCTACTTGAATGAGTGAGCGAGGGATGAAGTGGAAGAGGAGTGAAGGGCACTCTGGCACAGAGCGTGACCTTTGCACAGGGTGACAGAACTAATTCTCCTCCAGTCTGCAGCCTTTCTACGTTTATCTCGTCGAGGATGGGAAACAACAAATCTCAGTTCTAAAAAAGTTAGGCCAGTATGTGAAGTGGCAGTAAAAATGAAAGTAATTTCACTAATTTTAAAGTTGTTGCCTGCAACATTTTCCAAAAGGAGACAGGAGCATGTTTACAACTGTGTTACATCACCTTTGCTTTTAACAACACTCAGTAATCGTATGGAGACAGATCCAAGTTTTAAAGTGTTAGTATTAGATCAATTGGATTTCTTTTTGTAATTTACCATACGTTTTCGATAGGACAGACAGACCTCTTGCACTTTCTGATAGCACAGCATTATTGATTTCTGAATTAATCATTCAGGCTGCTTTTTGTAGATGTGCAAAGTATCCCCTTATACCACCCACCCCCTCCAAGACAGACCAGACAGACGCTGAATTTTGAGTTTGAGACTAGTAACAATCTGCATGGTTCTCCTTTGGCTTCAAGAACACACTCTCCATGCTCCCATGAACTGAAAAGTGGACTCGCTAAACCATAATACGTCTTTCCACTGAGCATCAGTTGACCTTGAGCTTGAGACCAGAGAAGACGGCAGTGTTTCTACATGTCAGTGACACATGGTTTTTACTGCACGTAGTCTTAATCTAATGTACAGCTACAAACTATTCCTGAGCCCTTGTGGCAATGTCTATAACAATAGCATGCTAGTTTTAATGCAGGGCTGTTTGGAGGATCAAAGGTGACGGGCATTGATTTGCAGTTTAGCCTTTTATGCACAGAGATTTCTCCAGATTCCATAATGACACTATGCACTGCAGAGGGTACGATGTCTGAAACTTTTACAGTTACTTACTGAGGAATGTTGTTCTTGAACCACTGAATTGTCTGCTGGCCTATGTAGGCCTACGATGGCAGGCCTTAACCCGTCTTCGTAAAGGACTAGGTCTTTCCTGGACGCTCCTTTTATTGGCAGGTATGATCGACTCCCTTGTATGAGATGTTGTAAGAAACATTTTACTGCATTCCTAGTCCTACATTGGCACTAGTCACTACCTTCTGTTTTTATTTGCATTTCACATACTATCTCAACTTTTTTTTGGATTTGAGGTTGACTTTTAAATACACCTGGCTCTGAAGTATGAATGACACACAGTTCAGTAGTAGTTATTTTTGATAATAATGGTTCCTATCAGCTCCTCATCACGGGCTGATGCTATGCTAATATACCTAAAACCCTGGACGTCTGTCAAAGTACCTGTGGAGTGACCGGGGCGCATGAGCCCAGGTGAAAAAGGTGGAATACGAGCCGTGAGAAGAGCGTGAGTGCTGCTGAAACGTCTTTTCCCCTGCTTCGTGCTATCAGAGAGACGTAGCTGAGCAGGTGTGAAGTGACGGGAAACACACCTGTTTACTTTGGAAGGTGCAACGGAGCAGGCCGACAGCCAATGGACTGTCAGCTCCCGAGGCAATCCACCAATCGACTGAAAGATTCAGGCACATGACGTTGAGTTACACTCACAGTTCTTAGAACAGATTAGGCTGGCTATGTCAGGTAACGTAACTCAAACCAGAGATCCATACACTTATCATGGCTTCTAAAGATCTTCGTATTAATCTGAACAACACCAGTCTCTCTGAATGAATCCAGGCCATGTCTATTAACATTAACACCTGCTTCATTTATCGATACATACAGCCTGAAGATGTGTCTATCAAAACAAAGATGACGTTTCTTAATTGCCTGAGACGGGAGGATCTTTGGTAACTGGGGATTTGTCGGTACTTGAAACCCGTCCATCTCTTCTGATGATCATGATGGTTACAGAGAATGTGTTTATGGAAATGTCCATGGAAATGCTTGGTTTATTGTCTCCTGTACACTGGCAATAAGGTAAAGCACAAACAACTAAGCTTAATCTAGTGTTAGCACTTGCTAGAAACAATATTTTCATATATGTGCAAGCAAGAAAGTCTGAGTGAGGTACAAGACATCCCCAGTGCCATCAGCTGCTGGACAATCATTGCTGCCCCCCAGCCAATACTCTTCTCTAAGGCTCTCACAAGCAATATTTAGCTTGGTAGCTTAATGACTGTCATTATAATATTAAGAGCTCGTATTTGTAGAAATGCTTAATACAAAACTAAAGTTTCTAGTTACAGTTTTTAGGAAAGTTTGCTTCACTGTCAGAAGATCCTTAGCGATGCCACAATATTTGCGCAAAGTGGGCATCTATTAGCTGATGGAACATAATTAGCAGTTAGAAATGATGTGGGCCCTTATGTGTCATCATGTGCTAAACTAAATTTGTGTCCCACTGAGTAAAAAAAGAGCTTTGTTAGTCGAGTATATAGAGATTAGCACACTAGCTTTCTTTGCTTGTGTTATAACTGTATCCTGGTTGTTAAAAGAGGCAGACAAAAGGAAATTTGTGGGTGGGTGACTCTGGTACACTCCCTTAAAAAGTATACTAACAATAATTAGAACAAGACGTTTTAACGATTAAAGTAATATGTCTTGCTATGGTACATGCACATGTACATTCATCATTGTAATTCATTTCTTCAATAAGTGGTTGCATGTTTTAAAACTAAAGATGAATGTTTTCACAGCGAATGTGACTTCCAGTTTTGACAGACGTGTTGCTTTCATGTCCAGCGTAAAAAAAAAAATCCCATGCCTTCATTGTGTTTTTACATCGCTGCGATCCAGGACATTTTGTTTTCTCAGCGTTAACAGCCTGAAACAGAGCATATCAAACTATCTGCCATATTCCTCACCCCGAAAGACGTTTCAAACGTTGTGGCATGGCTGAGGTATGTTTCAGCGCTCCGTATCGAAACGTGCATCCTGAACAGTCATTAGAAGACATCACTCTAATGTCATCATCTGGAGAGTTGCAGAAAAGAGGACACTGGTTCTGCTTGTTTGTATCAGTGGTGAGATTCTGTATGGAGGGCTGGTGTTCTCCCTCTTTATCCAGCACTGCAATATCCAGGTGCAATTGTCTAATAAGTTTGTCTATATGCGTTTATGAATATCAAGGCAAATTTTTAGGTGTTTTTGTAATTAATTAATTGTAGTGTAATATGATACTATAGTGTAACATAACTCATTAACTGTAATATACACACACTGGGCATTTATAATGGCATTTCTTTAGAAACACCCACATTGTATTTTCACAAACTGAACTGAAAAACAACTGCCTCGTACTTCCACTAACTGGCCACTTTACTGGAAACACCTACCCTGTGCTTTCACCTTGCACTCCATATCTTGATTTAACTGATAAAAATCGAATAATCATTTATGCCTGAGCTCAAATCAAAGGCATAAACACACAGTCGCAGCGCATACATGACTCCGGGGCGGTTGGAGAGAAAACTCAGCCTAGCGGCGTTCTGTCACGTTGAAAAACAAGTAAACACTGCACACTAGTTTACCTGTCATCACTGTCTGAAATTACAACACAAGGCCAAAGCAGCGCTCTCCTCTGGCTCAACCTCAACACGCTTTGAAGTGTCAGAGCCGTGCTGAATGACTCTCCCGCTGAACGCTTACTCAACATGTGTCACTTAGGCAGCCTCCTTTTTTAACAGGCTTGGATTCAACTGTCTAATCATTTGGGTTTTGAGTGTGAAGAGAAACGTAAAGAAGTTAACAAAGGAGTCGTAATTGTGAAGTCTAGCTGAAGTGTTGTGACGAGCCTGGGAGCTCATTGCAGGCCACAGCTTCAGAAGCAATACTGAGCCCGGATAGAAACATCGATAATAGACTAATATTTTGTAAAAAATAAACCAATTTTGATTTTAATGCCTGCAACACATTTTAAAGGGTGATCCAAATACAAAACAAGAGTGAAAGATCAAATGTTCAAGTTTATGCCAAACTTTGTGAGACAATTACCAAACTCTTCAAAAAGAACATTTATCAACATAAGATGGCAAGTTAAGCACTTCTCTTCAGATATGAATTTATGCAATTCCGTCACCAGCAAATGAAGTACTGGGTAGCCAAAGCAGTACTTGCTGTTTTAATACTTTGAATATTGAAAAAATGAATTGTTTTGCCAAGGAAATAAAAACTGTATGTAAAAAAACCTAAAACTAAAACTTAAAACTTTTGCACATTCCTTTATTTATGAAAAACAAACGACAACAACTACAAAAAAACAAGGTAAAACATGTAATGTTTCCAAGTTAATATGGATGAAACATAATTTACTAATTTGTTTTAATTAACTTTTTACAGACTGTTCAGTTCTGTATTTAAGAATTGTAAAAAGCTATTTATATATATATATATATATATATATATATATATATATATATATATATATATATATATATATATGCTTGTACCTTTAGGCTGCACAATGGTGGTCTATGTGGAAAACGCTTGTATCAGACCACAAACCTCAGTCATGTTTGCACTTACAACAGGAAAAGATCTGCAGAGCTTTCCAGAGCTTTGGTGTCTGGGATCAACACAATCCGACTGACTGGGTCGGGAACATCATTTGGCAGCCCTTCTCCAAAGCTCCTCTCGTTTGGAGAGACAGCGTTACCCCACCAAGCCCGGAAAGTCCCCAATTATGTGGTAATTCCAGAGAGTGGTTTGGGATCTATTTATGCTTATCGCCCAGAGAACTGCAGCATTTACGAGATTTCACTGCAAACATGTTCCACCCAGCCAAAGGCAAACTGTCTTTACTCCTTCCCTCCATTCCTTCATTCACCCAATCACCTTCAGCCGAGCGGTGATTTATGGCCGGCTTGTGAGGAAGTCTTTGGGCTTATCTTAATTTCAAGCTAACGTTTTAAATGAGATGAGTTAATTACCAGGTTTCAGATGGTGGGGGCAACATTAATGATTGCAGCAATAAATCTACATGTGCTGAAAACGTTAATTTTCCACACAGAGTTGCTCTCTCTGCTGTAAACAGTTACGAGGACCAAGGCAGGGATCAAACAAGCCATGAACATCCATAATGATAAATCAGCCAATACATGTTTGCTGCTGTAGTTTTGCACTGGAGCGATGAGGTGCTAATAAGCAGTGAAAAGTACCCACCTATTAGCATGCTGCTAACTGTCTTTATCATCAAATAGTTACCTCAGACTCAGAAGTAATCTCAGATAGACCTGCTGTTCTATAAACCTGGCCACCTGTTAGCATAGCTAAAAAGAGATTTGACACAGTTTGAAGTAATTCAGCAATAATTTATGCCAGCAGTTACTGTGCGGCTAATGTGGCTAACAAGTAATGAAAGCCACACCAATTAGCATCATGCTAACTGCTGACAGTAAACATGTCTTGGCTAAGTGCCTACATTTGATGTGTAAATTTCATATTTCACCATTGCTAAATACATAGATTATTTCTCCTCTCACAATTTCAGAAAGAAGCCCCTGAGATCTGATGCTGGTTCTACAGGTTAAAGATGTCCTACATAAGTAGATCATGGGCATTGGGTGCAGTGCTGTTCCACAGATCCATCATTCAGTGAATGGTGCTTCAGAAGCTATAATTTTAATCACTGGCCCCATATATGAAAGCAGCTGGAGAGAGCCAGGTAGCGAGCTGGAGGTTGAGGAGACGCTCAGGCACAGCGGGGGTCCGCCTCAGCTCTGCGCGTTAAGCCTTCCTGGGCTACAATTTATGGTCATTACGGCAGCCTATTTTCAGCCCCTGTGATGGATTCTGCTCAATTATCGGCCATTACGGGGACGAGATGGCTTCGCGAGTGCGGCGCAGATTGTCGGGCACCACTGCGACATTCAAGTGAAAATCCACTTGGCACTCAGAGTGAGTTCTTGGAGGCTGGGAGAATGACGACAAAGCATACAGGAGAGTTATTATAGATGAGCAAAAACAGATTTCTGTCCGTAGCCGTGTGGGTGAGTAGAAAGGCAGATGCAGAGATTGGAGTAACTTTGAAATGGACTTTTAAGTTAGTACAATATCTAGTTTAGGAAGGTCTTACATCAAAATGGCACTAGCTTTGTAGCTTTAAAGCAGTTCTATAGCAGCTCTATCCTTACCTATATAACACACAACATATGCTAATTTTGCTGGTCTATTCTGGGGCAACATGTGGAAACAGCTAACGCATGTTCCAGAATGATAACATACTTCGAAATTATTAATACAGTGTGTGTTTGCTAATATCAGTACTCTGATGAAAGAGCAAATTACCCTACTCTATTCCAGGCTGATTTATGCTGATTCACTGCTGGTTTGGTGCTGGTTTACTTGGCCATCTAGCTTGATCATGCTAGTTGACTAGCATACCAACATTCAAAACCAACATACTTTGGTTTTACTGGTGACCAGCATATTATCTTCCATTACTGCTTACCAGTATACCAACATCCAATTGTTTGGCAGATGCTTGCAGCTTCCCAAGCTAGGTTAACTTGCAGTCTATACAAGAACAATTGACTGGGAATCAGGACCCAGTAGTGAACTGAAATGTTTCAAAGTTTAGACAGAAAGTCAGAAAATACATAATACTAAAAAATGTGCAGTCAAAATGCAAGCTTATGCAGTGATTCTGAACATTATAAAACCAAAATTCTTAGATCTTGTGGACTCTTTTATTCTTGTTCAGTCAGTGAGGGGCCCTCATGAACAGGAGCATACTATCCATCTTGTTTCATCTTTTGATGTCCCTGTGGAGAATACTGAACTGTATGATGATCACAATCCCATTAGGTGTGAAATATACTGTTGCTCCCTCTGTAATGGTTCGGTACTCTCACATGATAAACACATATACTATTGAACGTTTTACTGCTGCTTTTAATATTTTTGAGTCTTGTAATGTATTATATGAACTCCATGATCCTCTATTGGCAGCTTTCCAGTCTACCTTTTTTTAGACATTATAGCTCTGCTTAAATATATTCCCTTTAAGCCTAAAAGAGGGCTCAATTCCACTACCTGTGCAACCAGGCAAGAGTGAAGAAAAGCAGAACGTAAATGGAAAAAGGAAAAGCTACAGGTGTCCTTTGAGGTACTTAAAGGAAGATGGTATAAGCATCAAAAAACAATGAAGGCTGAAAAAGGTTTGTATTTTTGTCAAAAATAACAGCCATAAACCTTGTACATTGTTTAATACTATAGATGCTGCTCTGCACAATAATAAGCCTGTATGTTTTAAGCCCTCATTAAATATTTGTGCAAATTGTTCACATCTCACTGAGAAAATCACAAATTTGTCTCGCCTATGTTAGTGACTATGGATCAGCTTCAGTTGGTTGTCCCCAAATCATTTGTTGGTTGTCCCCAAATCAAAGCTGAAGCTGCTTTAAAACTTTGGAACGAGCTACTATTGCAGATTCAACTGGCACCCACTCTGTCATGTTTTAAATCTAGTCTCAAAGCTCATTATTATAACATGGCTTATATGTAATTCGTATTTTGTCTTTTTGCTTTGTTTTTAGTCTTACTACTGTGAATCTTAATGTTTACTTCATCTGTGTAGCACTTTGGTCAACCTATGGTGTGGTAAATGTTCACTATAAACATTGACATTGAAATTGACAGTGACAAAATACCCTACAAAACCCAGTAAGCTTGCTTTGTCAGTAAGTTGCTTTGTCAGTTTTAGCCAGTAAGCAGATGCTGTTCCAGTAGTGAAGTGCAGTAGACTTGTGACCAAGGGTTGTTTCAAAGTTCAGGACCATTAGCTCATAGCATAGATATACCATTTCTGGAATCTATAAATGTTAAAAATGATGACATGCCTTTAAAGGAAATTTTGCATTGATGTTGCTAAGGAGAAGACTATGACATTCAACTGTGTATTTGAAGGACTCTAGCCTCATTGATGAAGAGAGGGTGTTCACTAAGACAGTGTTCACTTTTTTTTAGAGAACTGTCACATTTTACAACGTCCTGTTTATGCAAGCATTGCTCGGAATTCTCAGAAGAACACAAAAAATGATGCCTAGCTAGCTAATTAGCTGAGGACTATAGCATCCCTATTAAAGAATCTTTTTGTTGTTGTCCCTTGTATGACCACAGGTGACCCCAGTACCACAGCCATAACATTAGGAACACTTTCATATGTCTCTTTAATGTTTCTTATTGAGGTTTGATGTTTAATTCAAATAGTTAAGGTACAGGCCTGGGAACTTAAAGTTAACTGTATAACTCTGAAGTGGACATTTCTGGTTGGTGAGTTCTCCAACCGCAGTCTGAATACAGTGAGGATAATTGACAACGAGAAGTTCAATAGGGTCATGGGCAGAGCCAGCCAAAGGAGAGCCATAGGAGGACCCCTCAGACAGATTAAGCGGCTGATCGATAACTTCTCAAGTGCTAATAGGCGCTGCCACAATCCGTGATATGTGAGCGTGTTTGTCATTTCGGCCGCCAGGGAATTTATGGGAAATCCATTGTCAGGTCCAAGGCATGAGGTAATGTAGCACTTAGTAGATGAAATAAAAACCCCAAAGCCAACAGTGATTTGTATTTCATTTACCGAGGACATGGTAAAGGGGTTTGGGCCTCCATCTCTCCGAATGCAATCCTGACAGCGATTTTTTTCCTCTTGTTTTTTTTTTTTTTAATATGAGCTTACTTAGTCAGCAATGATGCAACATATTACAGAAACAATATTGCATTTCTGTCTTATGCTTTTGATTGGTTCCCCACTCCCACTAACCGATAAGGAAATGCCCCAGTATCCATCAGGTAATTAAAGGCTAATTTGGTGGTACTTATGGGCGGCTCGTAAAATAATTTGATATCTGTCTGCTCTCTACCAGTGGAGACTGGTCTTGGGGTCATCTCCACGGTTGACATAATTGGTAATTAACTATAACAACTTGCCCTCATCCCAGACCCCATTTCATTATTCAAAAGTAGACAATGCCATATTTTACAATGAACAATAGGGAAACACTTCCATTACCAGGCTTTTCATTTAATTGGCTGCATTTGAAATGTTACCACTAAGTGATGGACCACTGAGAATTAGCTGGTGCCCTCTAGCAGAACCAAAGTGTATTGCATTGAATACCTACATTATACCTCTTTCCTACATTATAAAAAGGAAGATTGCAGTCACCACAATATGACACTTTCCAGAAACTGACAAAATAGTCATCGTCTGGGGTTGATGCGAAGCAAGTGCCTTCTAGCAGACCCAAAATGTACAGCATTTTTGTGCTGTCAAAGCACAACATTTGTCTCTCTCACCCAAATATAACCCAAATGGGAGGCCTAATACTTTTCAGTTCAGTCACAATATGAAATCAATATGAAGACGTCCACAAACTGACAAAACAGTTTGGGGATGACACAAACCAAGAAAAAAGCTGAAAGTTGAAAACTGAAATTCTGACAGTGCAGACCTAAAAAGTATTTTTGTGCTGTCTATACCAACTTTAAGCTTCCAAACCAAGTATGATCCCACTGAAAAGCTTAAGTCATAATTTTGATTACAGATACTTTTTCACCTAAATATGCAATAAACCACAATCTCACAAGAGGGTCAAGGGGATTAGTAGTCTTAATACAGACCAAATGCCTTATAGCAGACCCCTTCTTTTGCATTTTTATGCTGTTTAAATGTCTTCTCAACAAACATTATGACCCACTGGGGAGCCTTTGTCATGGTTTTCAGTGCAACCACTTTTCATTTCAGTCAAAATAATCTGAAATCATCCATAAACTGACAAAGTAGTTGTCAGCTATGGTTGCTGCAGGTGAAAGAAAAACAAAGTGTTTGAAAAAAAAAAAACTTGACCCAAAGTGTGTTGAGTTTGTGTACAGTCTGAAGTCTCTGTTAGACTGAAAAATATGATCCAGCTGGAATGTCAGGTAATATACATGTTTTAACAAACACAGAAACCTCAGTGTTGCCTATAGATACATATTTATGAGGTAAATGTATATAGGTAAATGATAACTATAAAATAATATACTCAGTAAATGCTGTGCTGAGTATACTGTATGTCCTGTCTAAACTATCTGCGTTCAACATGTCTGGAATCTACAAGTCATGCTTACGAAACTTCTGTTCAAGTCCATTGAAATGGATCAGACTGAATGTGAAATTAGCCACATAATTTGACAAAACAGGAACCCGAATCTAGAGTTTGACGCAAACCAAGGCAAATGTGAGCGTCTGGAGAAAAAAAGTCAAGTGCTATGAATTCCAAATGTAACAGAGTGGATCCAAATACCACAGACATGGGTCATGGACAAAGTCAGAAAACGTGAAAGAGAGAGGAGGGTTCTTTGTGTGACAGCACAGACAGATTGACAGCGGAGAAAAAAAACAGAGGACCTTCTTACAAAGTGGCATGTCCAGGGCAACAAGAGGGGCTGCAGAAGGTCTGGATTAATGAGACCCATAGGGAAGGACGTGGAGCACTAGAGCGGATCTCGAAGACTTTTAGCCAAATCTGTTGCAAACAAAATACTAAATCCTTACATGCTTACAGCACAAATGATAATCCTTTCTTTTCTACTGTTCTTTCTATACTAGTGAATGGTCACAGTGTGGACCGTATAAAAGCATGGTTCGGCCACTTCAATAGCACAAATGTTTTCTTTAGCATATAATGGTTTTTATCCATTGATTTCCCATCAGACATCCATCCACCATTGTCGATTTCCAAACACGGTAAACACCGGCCGTCCTCTCGACATGTTCCCCTTTTTTCTGAAGCCATCCGAACACACTGCTTTTTTTCCCACATACCTGCTCCGTCTCTTTGAACAAAGATAAATAGCTGGATTACTTGTCCCTTTTCAAGCTCCCTAAGTTTGCAAAGGAGTTCGGCAAAGGCTTCCTATTCAAAACATTACGCCAACAGGACCTCTTCTTCCCCTCTTTTCTCCTTCGTTTCTTAACTCATGAGCTCTTTGCACGACAAGGTGAGTTGCCTCTTTTCAAAATACCACGGGAACAGGTAAAGAGAGGCTCAAGGAGGGGGAAGAAAGCCAAACAGAAAAGCTCTTTAAAATGGTATTTATAGAGAGAGTAAAGACAAACAGTGTCCCTGTTGAAAATGAGAGCGCACACTGAAATCCATTTCGATGACAGTTTGAAGAAAGCAACCTTTATGCTGCGGATTGAGGCCCAGGTCTCTGCCTTTGCCCTCCTTTTAGAAAAGTGATTAGTTACCTAAAAACACAAACGAAAGGCTCAGAGTGAAAAAGCCGTGAGAAGACCTTTGATTACCGTTCAAATTCCTTGCTAATAAATTGTTCTGTACCTTTGTCTGGGACGCTGAGGACCGCGGCCTACTTTTTTTTTCCCCAAAAGGGTCCCGAACAAAAATTTTCCCCCCAAGGATGTTCCTCTCCCTTAAGAGAGAAGCAGACTGATTGACAGCACCTAGCACAGGTGTCATCTGTTGCCATCTGATCTCAACGCAACATCAAAGTCCACGGAAGGCGTAGAAAGCTTTTTTCTTTCCTGAAGAAATAAACCCAAACCACAGCAAGAATGGAAAACGAAGCACAACGCTTTCATGGTCAAATTCACTAAATAGGTAGAATTTTTCCCATGTTGGTGTTTTGCATTTTTATAATCATTATTATTATTACTCAGCTGACGATGCCCAGTCAGTGGCTGAGCTCACGGTGCAGGTATGTGCAGATTTAGTACTGGGTGGCTCAGTGTTTGATGACAGCTCGATGAGATCCACCACTCTACATGAGATGCTCCGTTTATAGGCATGTGGTATAACCGCCAATCTGTAAAGCTGTAAATCCATTTGTAACAAGAAAAAGTTGGCAAAAACTAATGTACGTTTGTCTCATAAAACTGGAAATTAGCATTATATAGCACCGTGATTGTGTGTATGTGTGCAGCCTGCTCCTGGCAACATACTGTGGTATTGACGCAGACAAGGACACGGGGGAGGCAATGATTCTGCTGTGAGTAGTTGCAGAAAGGTACATCACATAAGCACAAACCCATGGAGGAGGTCACGACTACCCACAGGCTTTACCTGTGACCCCCTCTCCCGTCCCACCCTCACATATATACACACACACACAAACAACCTGCATCTCTGACAAAAAAACACATATAACACATGCTCATAACTAAAACTAAACCAACAACAGCATAAATAACAATAAACAGTCCTTTTTAGTGCACATGCCTACCACAAGCCTCCCTAGTTTCTTAGAGGCAGAGTGAACTTATAACAGGTTGATACAGTAAGTCAGAAAATAAGACAGAAAAAAAACATTGGGAAGCCTTTATTACAACAGATGCAAATAAACATACATATGTGCCCAAGTTGTTATTGTCATCATCACATGACCAGTGAGTAGCTGACATCAAGCTTAGAGCAGCTTGTTGACTAGTTGACTAGCTGCTAGTCCGTATAACTTCCGGTGGATATATATATATATATATATACTTTTCTATTAAAAAAAGATACAATAATACAATAATATATAAAACTTTACTGAAAATTAGCTAATGAAAATCAGACATTGTTTTTAATTGTGGCTCAGAAGAATAATAAAAAAACAAAGTAATGAAATTGGTCCACATGGACCACAGAAAGCTAAGGAGAGCAAATATGTTAAAAGTAAAGGCTATAAGACCATCTCCAAGCTGCTTGATGTTTCTGTTACTACAGTTTCACATATTATTCAGAAATTCAGAAAGTCCAAACTCCCTGGACGTGGCTGCAAGTAAAAAAAAATTGTCATTGTAGAGACAAATAATATGAATGGTAACGATGGCTTTTTCAAAGATTAGAGATCAAAGTACATCAGTGTCAGATCACACCATCCATTCCTGTTGTAGCCAAATGGGACTTAATGGAAGACAACTGAGGAGGAAAACACTCTTGAAAGCAAATCATAAAAAGCTAGACTGGAATGTGCCAAAATGCACATTGACAAGCCACAAAGCTTCTGGGAGAATATCCTTTGGACAGATGGATGGACAATAGATGGACTATTGTGAAGTGGCCTTCTATGAGCCCTGACCTAAATCCTATTAAACATCCGTGAAAGGAGCTGAACGATGCAGTCTGGAGAAGCACCCTTCAAACCTGAGACAGCTGGAACAGTTTGCTCATGAGGAGTGGGCCAAAATACCTGTCTCATTGAGAGCTACAGAAATTGCTTGATTGTAGTGATTGCCTCAAAATGTTGTGCAACAAAATATTAAGTTAGAGGACCACCATTCTGTTGAACCATAATTCAAACGCAATGTCTGATTTTCATTAGATGATTTTCAGTAAATTTACATTTATTTATTATTTATTATTATACTCTTAATTTTGTATTTATATTGTATTTACTTATTATACTGTAGTATACTTTTGTCAGTTTCAAGTTGTTTCAGTGACCATTGAGGTTTTAATTCATTAACAGAATGGTACCAACAATTTTATCCACATGTGTATATGTGTATATATGTATACATACACACAGTATAATCACATTATTATAACCACTTCCTACTTTAGATGGTAGCAGTGCGTAGATGGCAGTGCTATGGTCTGGGGAATGTTTTTGTGGCACTCTCTGGACTCACTGTGGACACACATCCATGTGGAAGGCACACTCTCAACTGATTTAGATTATGTACACGCATACATGCTGATTGTCCTCTCTGGAGTGGATGGGATCACACAGCTAGAACTGTCTGACATTGGAACGCCAATGTGTGAATATATATATATATATATATATATATATATATATATATATATATATATATATATATATATATATATATATATATATATATATATATATATATTGCTGTTGGAACAGACATGTACTGTCAGAGGCTCTGAGTATTTGACTGCCTTTGCAAACTGCTTAAGCCTCACCATTCCAGACACATGCCAGATGCATTGTGGGATGTATTTACTGAGTGAATTGCTAATGATCTTTCTAAATCATTAAAACTCCACTTAAAATGGTGAAACCGTAGACACACTGTAAAAAACTTTTAAAAACTTTGTATTTTGTATTTTTGTCATTATTATTATTATTATTATTATTATTATTATTATTGCTCTGCTAACTTACTGTAAAAATGAACTCCTGTTAATTTATTTAAAATGAAAACAACGAATGTTTTTACAGTGTAGCTCACACACTAAATAAGTTGTTCACTAGATAGGGTGTAGGGAGCGAGTGATCGAGTGAATGAAGCGCATTAAGCCTCCATGAGAAGACGCGCTCTTGCTAAGCAACCGTGTAAACAGAGCTTCCGCGCCACCATGCTGAAGGTAGAGGCTATTATGTATACACATATTTATCCTAAATACGCTATTCTGGCTGGGATGCAGGATATCTGCTAATTTCATTTGAACTGCTGTTAAATTACTTATAAGAATTTACGGTCTGTGAAGAGAGATTTGTTTATGTACAAAAGCAGTTGCTGTTAGCATGGAGGTCGTTTAGGGTGAGGATGATGAAGACCCATTTTTGTCCCCACCATAGATTAAACTGTCAACTGTAGTTTAAAGTGGACGATACTGGTGTTGTCCATTGCTGGCTGCCTAATATGCAAACTATTAGGTTAATCCGTCAAACTAGGCTGTAGATTTCCTCAGCAGAGTTTGCAGAGCTTTCGTCTTGGGGAATCGATTCTAAAAGAGCCGACTACAGCACGTTGGGAGGTTGGGTCAACTGTTAACCAATGACTTTGAGACTCGAAATGTTTGGAGTCGACTCTTCTTGACCACGTCGTGTATATCTGCCGAGAAGTCGATTACATTAAATTTCAGCGACAGGAGTCGAGATCTGGAGTCGACTCCAGTGGTGAATCACTAGCCTGAAGGTTTAGTACGTTAAAACTATTGTCGTAACCCGCGCACTCTCATTTCAAATTCAAAATGTAACGGAAAATGTACATCAACCGCTGAGGAAAGTAGTTTGATATTCTCACAGTTATGGACTAAACAACAAATGAGTAAAGATGAAGTAATAATACGCTTTACCACACGTTGACTAATTATGCTTTACCACACGTTGACAAATTATTATCTAGGTACAATGACAGAAAATTTTCATGTCAATGACAGAGACATGTACAATGACAGGTACAATGACAGAGAATCTAAAAAAACGTGTTTCCTTGGTGTACTATTTACCAGGCAACGTTGCCTGGTAAATTGTACACCAAGGAAACACATTTTTTTAGATTTAGACATAGGTTAACTGGTGGTTTTAGTATAATGGCTTTGTGTTGTAGACTTTGTTCCTATTTCACCACCACTGTAAACATAGTCAGAAAGCTTCTATACAATAACCACTCTTAATTACTTTAGTGTTAATGTCAGATTCTGAACTGTCATTTACATCAGAAATGTAAGAAATGATCACATTTAAAGGAAAGGAGCAAGATGTATCATGTTGAAGTCTGTTAAATTCATACTACCCTCACCCTCTCTGCTCACTCCTCCCCCTGTATTCTTACCAGTCTAAAGAAACAGGGGCGAGTTCAACATCAAACTTTACACGTCCTTTACTCGCTAAGAGTCTTCATTGGTGGAAATTTGCTGCTATTTTTTTCTTTGCTTTCGAACGTGTTTTCTTACCAAAAGCAGGTTTGATACTTCTTCATTTACACATATAGCAGACTCAATGCAACGTTGACTTAATATCCCCTCTTCAGGTACAAAATGGTATTATGAGACAGGACAAGCTGGGCTAGCTGGTTAGCATGCTAACTACAATAGATATATTTGCAATAGATACAAACATGACTTACTGTCAAAACTATTATTTCTTAAAAAATTAACCCACTCGTTATGCTATTTTTAGAATCACAAGTTAACACTCTTTTGGCCCAAAGATTATTTAAACTCCTTAAAATGTTAAAGTTAAAGGTTAAAGGTTTGCTGACATTACAAAAAGGGGGAACAACATTGCTGTTCTTGTTCAATCTGTGTAACAACTCCAGGCGTTTATTTTCAGCCATGCAAGATCAGACTTCTATCGGTTTAAATGGGGAAAGACCAGCAGCAAGCTGGCTGGCTCTTTTTTTCTTGGCTCTTTCTTTTTCTGCAACCAGTCTGCTAATTTATAATGTCTCTGATAATTCATAGCAGTTACTGAACAAATCGTAGGAGCTACTAAATAATATGGATATATGCTTTTCGACTAGACACGTGTGTGTTGACCAACCTCTTTTTGTCACAGACGCAAGGTCGCAGCTCCTTAAAAGCAGATGGGGGAAAGTTGGCCATCACAGCTGTAGCACTGCAGGATCACATCACCAGGAGTGTCCCACATCTGCACACCCCATCTCTCTCAGGTTCTGTGGGACGAACCGTGTGTCCAGCAGCGTCTACTAGACCCCATAGAGCCCAGCAGTACAGAGAGGCTGGAGATGCGCTTAGAGAAGAAAGGGAGTATGTGCTAGACCCGGATCCTCCACCACTTACACTAGGTATGATATAGTCTGTGGTGGTTGGCTAGGCCAGGCAGGCCATAGGTGAGACATTCAAAATTTGCTTTAGCTTTCATGTTCTGTGAGCTTTACCTGAGCGCAAGACATTTTTCAAATTGATCAAAATATATGTGTGTATATATATAAGTGGTGTGTGCACAATGTTCTAATCACATTGGGTACTGAATCATAACAAAACTACAAAAACATTTGGTTATGAATAAAAAATAAGAAAATCTAACAGAAAAAGTAAAAAATATGATTAAAGTATTAATTACAAACAGAAGTGAGAATAGTAGCCTAAATCCATACTAACCAACTAAAACTATTGATACTTTGGCAAAAACTGACAGAAATTAACAGATGTTGTCAACAAAAAAAACGAAGATTCTTTATTCAGCGATATAGTTGAGTAAACGTAAAAGTCTACTAGTCTTCTATTAGAAAATACTCAGCAGAGTACACATCTTTCAGTGTACTAAAGTAAATAGAACTAGTTACTACCTACCACTGTTTTAACTATTTGAATGTTAAAACTTCAGACAATCAGAACAAGTTAGCCTAGTGTTTTTTTTACTACAAATACAAGGCTAATACAGCTAACAAGTATTGGGAACTCATATCTCACCCGCAAGCATTGTACGGACAGTGTGCCTACATACACAGCATCATCACATACTTGCTTTAAAATGTGTCAAGTTGATAAGTAACCTGATTTTTTGACACTGCATGACACACTGTTATCTATAGCCATGAACTAACATATGCTCTGTCACAAAAACAGAAGTAGAAGCAATGGACGTAAGTATATATCTCCATCAAGGTAAATGTTGGTCATAACATGTTTATCTCTCAGTGTAAAAGCCATGACGTCTCTTGTTTGTAGCTCAGCGGCTGGGTTTGGTTGCAGTTCCTGCCAGAAGATTGACTGTAGAGGAGTGGACAGAGGTGAAGTCAAGGTCTGTCCAGGAAGGAGACTCTACCCAGCCCTGCGTCATCTGTACAGAGGAGTTTCGCCTACAGCCGCAAGTACCGATAATCAGATTTTTCATAATCCACCGTAGCCAAGTTTTGCTTACCCACAAATCACAGTAACTACAAGCACTGCTTACCCATAATACACCACAGCCACAAGTACCGCTTACCCATAATCCACCACAGCCACAAGTACTTCTTATCTAGAACACGCCACAACTACGAATACCACTTACCCATTAATTATTTTAACTTTTTATTTTAAATTAACTTTTATTATTATAATTTAAAAATATGTACAATACAAAGCCTGTATTAAAGTGCTTTCCTATTAAACACGTAAGTGATTGGAATAAATTGTGATGGCTAAACAATACTGTGCAAAACAAAACTTATTTTATTATTATTCATTATTTATTATTCATTTTCAGGAGATCTTTCAGGAGATCAGATCTGAAATAGTTAAGCGAAACATGAAAGCTAAAGGTCAAAGACAGATAAGGATTTTAAAAATGAAAAAATCTTACAAAAAGAATGGAAACTGTAATAAAGGTATATACCTAAACATCTATATACCATGCACCTAAGCATCTGACATTATATTTAGTTGTTGGCTGATCTCTAAATAATACTGTACTGCAATACTGCATTTGTATCTGTAGTTAGCCCTGAGAACGAACTAAGACATTTCTTTACTAAAAACTCAAATATAACTTAGTATATGATTTCTCATTTGACTTTTCCTACATTTTAATTGTTTCTGACTGTTCAGGTAAAGCTACCTGTACCATTTGACCAATTTACAGCTGTACGGATTTACCCATACTGCCTCACAAGTGAACTGTGACAGTACTGGCGTGGTGTGAAGGGTCAGCTGCCGTCCGCACCTCCCTGATCCGCTTTTAACAGCACAATCTGCTCAAGAATGTTGAGAAAAGAAAGGACCAGCTGTATCGAAACAAAAAGCCCTGTTGCCATAGACACATACGTAAATATTAGCTTGAGTGTGTGAATTGAACCCTGAGGCTACAGGAAGCAGACCTGTAGTCATTTCAGATCAATTAAAGCACAGTAATTGGTTTGGCTCGACAGGAAAAAAATATAATCGATCCAAGCGAAACAGTTTTATTGAGTTAATATGCAGTTATCATCAAAGCGGACGTCATTTGGATGCTCCCCTCTACGTAATTGCCAGTTACACTAATAGTAATTACTATGCACATAAATCAACAGAGATAAAAATACTGATAACGTTTAGGGTTTAACGATGGGTTTATCTATCACCTGTAAACTCAACATATTTCAGTTTCAACTTCAGGTGTCTGATCATCATTGAAGTCTCAAATGTTCTAGATTACAGTTTGGAGTACAAAGACTGAGGTTGCATCAGACTGAGAGTGTACAGTTTGCTTTGTGCTAATGGCTTAAACATTGGATTAAAGTATTGGGTATAAATGTGAACAAAATGTGATTATCAACACATGTACCGGTCTGTCATGGTTTCGCTGTGAACCTTCAAACCAGAATCTACATATAATTCAACCCTCAACGTTGTTGAGTTCAGTAACCATACAAAATAAGGGTTTGTAAGTTAAGAGGAAATATTTTGTTATGACTTGAATCACATGAAAATTTTTATTGTTGTGTGTACAGTGTTGTTTTGCGTAGAGAAAAATACGTCATGTTTTTGTCATACAGAAAAAAGTCTGACTCAAAACTGTTGATACTGAAATTTTATATAGAATCCCGTCATGCTTAAATTGTTCTATGCATGGTGAAATGGTTATTCGGATTGATGATCATGATCAATGTGTACTATTTAATACCAAACAAGGATCTTCTTTTGTTACAAAAATGATATCGTAATCCAACAAATAACTTATACAAATAAAATGAATGGTTCTATATAGAACTTATAGTTTTACTAAAGATCCATTGAATAACAAACTTTTATAAGGTAGCTTTGGCAGTTTTTGAACTGCCATGTCAGTTCTTAGCACTGTGACACTGAAGTGGTGGTGGAGTGGTAGTGTGGGTTGTGCTGGTAGTCCACTAATCTATACGGCAAGTGGAGCTGACAAATAGATAAGGAGTAGACACAAGGAGGTGTATCCAAAGGCTGTCAGTTGCTCTGATTCTGTGTTGACATTTTGTGATTTGTAATGTTAACTTGCAGTGTGTTCTCTTTCTTGCTGTTGTATGGATGTATAATTATTGAACACGTGCATATACACAGAAACCGCAGTCAGTTCAGTTGAAATCTGTCACACTCCAGGCTCTTAGGTGTTTGAACAGAGTCAGAAAATAATAAGAATTCAACCAGCATTCTACCCTTTTTGCACACATACAGTGATGGTAAACATTTATAGACATTTATATATTATATATTATGTTTTATTATATAATTATGTATTACACATATGTTTTATGTTTATAATAGCAATAATTAGTTGCTTATGGTCAGTTTGACATGTAATTGTGTTATTTTGTTTTGTGTCATATGACCTAAATCAAATGTGGGGTAGCTTATACGTTGTCCACTCTGTGCTCATTTCTGTGCAACTTTAATAAATAAAGTCCATTATCATATGATTTTGTGCTTAAACATTAAAACAAAAAAAATGTATTCATAAGTCTAAACAAATATATGTTAAAAAAAAAATTATAGGGAAAAGAGTGTGTGTTACATAAAGTTACTGTAAGAATTGTTTTTTCTGTCCCTGTACAGTACGAGTTGAGTATCACTGTTCCCTAAAAGTTACGATATAGACTGAATAAACATTATTATTTGTTACAGAAATGGAACTGTAAAAAAATGTATATCTACATCAGTGTATATTTTTTATTAAAATTATTTTATGTCCTGACAGGTTTTGCTGTCCTGTTCACATGTATTCCACAAAGTAAGTTCTATTATGAGTTGCTAGAGGCTAGACGTGTGCAAATGCATTAATTTGTAGCTGCCAGTTTCACAGATTTTTAATGTCAAAGCCTATTTTAATCAATTAACATTAATTAAAGAAAACTACAAATTATTTGTTATTTTCTGAAAGTCACATTTCCCTGCATCACATTTGTCGACTTGTTGAATGTAATTTGTTCACTAATCATTTTGAATTACTTCAAAATAATCAATATGAATTGTGTGGAAGTTTTTGATTTCATGATGCGTTAAATTGTTTCCTAAATAATAGTGATCAAAAATGTGTAAGGTGAGAGCTTAGTACCCTTAATGAATATTTAAAATATTTTTTTAGCCTCTGGTCTACGTTTGATGTTAAATTTATCCAGGATCTCTCACTGGTGTGCAGGTGTGTCTAAAGTCCTTTGAGCGTTTCTCAGGCAGAAAGTGCTGTCCCATGTGTAGGAGGGAGCAGTATGAGACCAGAGTGATCTATGACGGAGCAAGACTTTACAGAGAGAAATGTGCTATCAGGTACACTGCAGTGTTCATAGATGCAGATCAGACTTTTTCTGTTGCCAGTGCACGACTGACGGAAAACCAGATATTCCATTAGTTTCAATGGAGGACCAACAGAAGCTAACTGCAGCAGTCAGTGAAACTTTTCCAAAGTTTTGCTGTGGACTGCTGTGGAGGAGTAAACTGGATGGCTCATTGTTAATATCCCAGATCACCCTGTATTATGCAAAAAATAAAATTAAAGTGCAGAAAATTCTCCAGTCTTTTCTGTCTTAAATGAAAAACAACACATAACTAAAATTAGCAACAGAATGTGAGAAGAAAACTGTTTTGACGATGTGTCAAAGACATCCCTGTATCATGTTACAGAGTTAACATGCATACCAGCTAGTCCCGGCCTGTATTGTTTCATAATACCTCTTTATTACCACTTATTTACCACTTATGTCTTGTTTCACTCTTTCTTTCCTCTCTTTCGTCTCAGGATCCAGGCCTGCTGGCGTGGCTTCACTGCTCGTAAGTGGTATAAAAACGTAAGGAAACTTGTGCCCCCAAAAGACCCACGTTTAAGACGACAGTACTTTGTAGGGAAGGTAAAGTAGCTGAACACATTTACATGTTTTTTGCTTGGCTGATGTTAAAAAGACTGTTTATTATAAATAATGAAAAATGCAATATCCATCAACTTCTGAATTAAAATTTAGTTTTTTGCTAAAAAAACCCTTAATTACAAGCAACACTTATACACCATTCCAAAAGCGCTTCTTCTTGACTTCTTACAGAAATCCTTCTGGCATTGCAAGGAGAGCATGTTTGCTCTGGCTGTGTTTGACCTGTGGTGTCAGCTGCTGTTTTTTATTATTTTGTAGCAATTTCATTAATACATAACATACATGTTTACATTCAGTCTGGTGGCCAAACGCAATCCAGCCGCTGACCTTGAATATGCTAAAGCTGTCCACCCCCTTGTCAGCTGTGATTGACAAACATCTGAAATTCAGATCCCTTCATCTGTGGGTCCCAATCAGTCTGAGTAGCAGGGTGGACGCAGACGACTGTAAAGGAGAAGATGGAATTTTGCAGTAATCTTCCAGATAGGACATTTTTTGTAGGCTCAACATACGTCCAACAGATTCAAAGTCAAGTGCATAGTAAATGTATGCAGTTGTACACCTAATGTTGATAAAAAGAAGAATAATGATTTTGTATTAAAAAAAACCCTGAAAAGCTACAAAAAGGTATGAATATTTGTTACTTTCCTGCCAGACTATAATTTTTTGTGGTCTTCGAGATCTTTCTGTTTTTCCTGGTATTATACAAAAAAAGTTATCTGTCTAAATTTGCATTGACTGTCTGTTATGGCTTTTTAAATATATTTTTTACCAAGTTTGCATTGCTTTCCAGTGTAGAAGGGATAGGTGTTCTTGTTTTTGTTCTGAACTTTTCTGGTACTAAGCTGTGGATTAAATACTATTACACCAGCTCATCAAATACAGAAAGAGGAAAGAGCTTGCGCTTATCAGCTGCTCTCGGATATGCCGGCCATCACCCGCTCTCTTTTTTGCTTCTTTTTCCAGGTACCTACCATGAGTCAACACATTAGAGAGTTGAATTGGTGACATTAAGATTGATTATAGCTCCCCTTGCTCTCTTGCTAAATGTATGGGGGTCAGAGTTTACCTAGCTCAATGCTGTTTGTCCTCTTTTTGCCTATTCCACTCATTTGGACATTTATCGTCTGTTTAATTACTGTAAGAAACCTCTGGTGTCATTTTGGAGGACCTTCAGTACAGTGTCAACTGTGAGATTTCTATGCAACTTTATAGTGATTAGGATCAAATGATCAAAAACTATTCAATGCATCTTTATTTCTACAGATCAACAAAGGTTTCAAAAGTATTCACATTCATTACTCAGGTAGAAGTATAGATACTAGGGTTTAAAAATACTTCTGTACAAGCTTTTTACTCAAGTAAAAGTAGAAAAGTACTGCTTTCAAAACTATTTAAAGTATAAAAGTAAAAGTAATGTAGGGGGAAAAAAAGCCATTAAGGACAAAAGCTTAGGTCGCACCACAGGGGCCTATAATGCACTAGCCCCCCACCCCAAAAAATCATTCTTCTAAAAGCCATAATGACTATAATGTTATATTAAAATGTTAATATTGAAACATTTGGAATGCACTAGGCATCCTGTATCAGCCGCATATATGTCCACTAAAAATGAATGTATTTTAGTACATTGCAAATATATTAGAGAACCATATATGTGTACTACATGAGCAATGTAAGAAGTAAATGTAAAAAGTCAGCTGATAAACAATTACTTCAGAAAAGTATAAATAACCAAAATCTCTATTTAAGTAAAGTAACGAAGAATTTGTACTTTGTTACTTGACACCTCTGCAGATTAGACATTCATTTTCATGAACGCTTTCATTGTTGAATATTGCGTTTTATGTACTTTGTATTCACAGTTACAGTCAAGTGTTTGTATACCCCTGACTGAATATATGTTTTTGATAATCTCACAGCAGTGGTTTGCTAAGTATTAGGAGTTCTAAAGTTACATTACGTAGAAGCTACATTAGACTTATAGCTGCAGAAACAGGCTAATGAAAAAATATCAGACACTAAAGATGACTTGGCTGTTGGTGGATGGTCATCAGATGGTTGTGTATACTGAATGGTAATGTAGTAAACTATGGAGAGGTCAGAAGAATGCCACCCTGTTTTATTTTTGCTGTGTTAATTGTATTATTGTATTTTTACAAATTCTGCAGGTTTAGCATTTTTGGCTCTTGTAAAAAGTATCACCAGTTGTAAATACAATTGTGTTGGCAGTTCAAGCGCCATTCACCCATGGTTTGCCACTGATGTCTGTGTATAAATTTAACTAGTAATTTGGTTTATAGGGGGCGTAGTGTGACATTTATCTCAGTCTTCTACAAATAGTTTGAAACACTTTTGATCACTGCATAATTTCAGAAATAGTTGAAATGTATAAATAAATGTCCAGACAGTCCAGCTACTGGTTTTGTATGGAGAATTCACATCTTTATCGGACAAATAAGTCAATTTACCTTAAGATCTTATGCCATTAATTTTCTCAAGTTTCAGGAAATGAATGACAGCTTGGTGCGGTCTTGCTGCAGCGACATTGATGCATTCCTTTGTGATGTTGACCGCAGTGTAGCGGCTAGCAGGGATGTTTTTCATCTTTTTGACCAGCAGCAAATGAGTAGCCATGGGATGGAGAAAGAGAAAGAAGAAGAGTGGCTGGAGGCCCAGGAGAAGGTACAGTAAGACAATTATGATAAACACTTTTTAAATAAAACAGTAGTAGTCTTATCGCCCCCTTCACTTCCTGTAGTATATTACAATCAGTCAGATACAATCAAACCATATAAACATTTTGGAGCTCTGTTTAAATGGAACAATATAGCGCCCCCACTTCCTGTAGTGCACCGCAAACTGACCTCATGGATCATACATACCTTGTGTATTCTTTTTAAGTAAACGATGAGTCAACAACTAATTGACTTTTTGTGGACTTATTGTTGAAGCCCTAATCTTAACTTTTATCTTCGTCCGTACAAACACACGCAAACAGCAAAAGAGAAAAGGGCAAAAAGCATCAAAGAGCAGCTCATCAATAGCCTTAATCCCAAGGCACAGTCGCTGCTAGGCTGTGCCCTTTCACCTGACATGCTCTCACCTGTCCCAGGACGCTCAGGCTCAGTCCCACAACACTCAACAGAATCAAACCCTCTAAGAGGCGATGTGAATGAATGAAGGGGTACAATACATATGTTTACAAGAAACACAAGCTGCAGGGACAATGTAGCTGGGAACTTTCATCAAGAGCTGGAGCTGAAAAGAGCCTGTTGTCATGCTTTAAGTACCGAGGAAGGAAGCAAAGGTTTGACTGCATGATATAGGGTGAGCTATAAAGATGGACAGGAGAACTGACAAATTTTAGACTTCAAGATGGTCCCTAAGACCGCTTTTAACCATGTAGCACATACTTGTTCTGCCTGTCGCTTTAAACGTCCCCATGAAAGGTCAGACAGAGGGTATTAAACATCACACCCAGCCCTACCTGAGCTGAAACTTGTTCACCCTTGAGACGTCGTCCCGCTCGCTCCCAGACAAACATGACAAACCCTTCATAGGCCGTTATCAAACGTTGGCGAAACATTTTGGGAACAAAGCAAGCAAGACCAACGACCGTGTGAATAGAGGAAGCTCTTGGTGGGTTAATGATTAGCGCCGTCCGCCTGCCTTCTGTTCCTGTGTATAATTTAAGCTGTGACGTTACACTTTATAACAGAGACATAAATCCTGCTAATCGCCTTTCCTTGACATGCTAATCGGAGAGGCCTCAAAGGCCATGAGTAAAAGCTGCAGCAGTACTTTTTTATGCTTTAGAAACTTTCAATTTGTGAAGCAGTTGAATGTAGTGTCTTTCAAAATAGTTTAATATGGGGGAGTGGACACAGATGCTTTCATATTTTTTAAACATTTAGCATTATATAATAAAAACTCTTGGAAATGGAAGAATGCATGGGTGTCCATCAATTTCTGATGATCTGATCTGAGAAGTAACAAAGACTGTTTCTCAGAAAAAGTTCTTGCTTATCAGTAAATCTCTATGGTTCTTTATTTTCTTTTGCACAGATTCAGATTGCTCTCCTTCTTTTAGAAACTCTAAACGGAGAGCAAAACCCTTGTCCACTGTGGTATAAACCATGCCTACTTTTTTAACCCTTGGGTCATTTTTTGAGACCTGTGACTGGGTCATTTGTTGCTTTGTAGTACTACTTATGAATGGATCAGATACCGCAGTGCTGCTGAAGTTTTTAAACACTGTGTCCACTCACTGTCCTCTCTATTAGACTCTCCTACCTTGTTGGTCCACCTTGTAGATGTAAAATCAGAGATGACAGCAGATTTGTTGCTGCATCATTTATGCTTTTCATCCTTTAGTCCTTTATCTGTGGTAATGCAGAGGTTTGCTGCCCACTTGATGCTGTCTACAGGATGCTGTTGGCTGGATAGTTCTTGTTGGTGGACTATTTTAAGTCCAGTAGTAACTCTGAGGTGTTTCAACCCTCCAGAAACACTGCTCTGTTTGATTCACTCACACAGCACAGCACACACTAACATATCACTACCACGTCAGTGTCACTGCAGTGGCCCTGTAGGAGGCTTGACATTGAAGAACAGGGTAAAAGGGAGGTAACAAAGAATACAAAAAATGTGTGGTACAAGTGGACAATATGTGGAGGTGGTAAATATGGCTAACAAGTGTAATAACATTATGTAGGTAGTTTCTTAATGAATTAAATTTACAATAAAATTAATAAATACAATGAAATTATTCATATAATATTACAACATGATTCAGTTGTCACTGAAGTTAACTATGGCTCCTAAGCACTAAACTGCTGTTATTAAAAACATTGACTAACGTTGACTTTGGTTCCTCCAGGCTGTCCAGCGAGATGTTTCAGACTGTCCCATCTGTCTCACCCCTTTGCACTCGTCTGGTGCAGGAATGCCTGGCAGACGCATCCTATTGCTGTCCTGCTCTCATCTCTTCCATAAACCTTGCCTTCAAGCTTTTGAGCGCTTTTACCTGGATGGACCCACCACCTGCCCACTCTGTCGCCGCCACTACACCACCAGGCCTGTGCATGGGGCCAGTATTTATGGTACCAAATGATGTTTAAGGTATAAAAGAAAGCAAATAAGCTGGAAAAAATAGGTTCTCCTCTATTTACATTTCATGTAGTCAGTCGACAAAGACGTTTGCTTTGCAATGGTGTAACAAGGCTAATGTAGCTAATAAGTAATGGAAGCTCATATCCCACCAGTTATCCTCGGCAACCATGTTTCTAAACATACCAAGCATCTCATCTTTGTATATTACTATTTTCTTGAATGGTCAGGACCCCAGCAGTACCACTACGGTATTACGGTTAATTCTCAGCACTGCACTGACACTGACATGATGGTGGTGTGTTAGTGTGTATATGCTGACATGAGTGAATCAGTGCTGCTGCTGGAGTATTTAAACACTGTGTCCACTCACTGTCCACTCTATCAGACACTCCTACCTTGCAGGTCTACCTTGCAGATGTAAAGTCAGAGACGATAGCTCATCTGCCGTGAGCATGTCTTAACATAGCATTAGAATGTAACATTTTTGTTAACTTAGTAAAATGAATAAAATACATATTATATAGAGCATATATGTGCTCTTCTGGTGTGCAATAAAAAGACATCAAATCACAAATCGGTTTAATGCTGTATATTTTTAAGTAGTAGTAAACTTGATGACTACACATATCACCACTGCAAAGCTAAACAAGCAAACGTCAGTTATTAAACTTGTCTTGATTAGCTACATTTGGTTGAAGGGGCGGTAACTGGTTGAATTAATAGTTTTGTCACACTGTTCTTTGAAATGATTTTAATTTTAATAAAAATTCATTTGTATAGCCTGGAAAACATCAAGAGAATTAAGCAACACTCAAAATAGAAGTCGACTCCTAAAACACTTAAGACATTGAGTGCCATCCAAGCCATAAAGTCACAAACTTTATTGCAAACGGAAAAATGTACAATGTAAACTTAAAGAAGGTACCAGACTATACAAATACCACAAACAGAACCTCGGGGAGAAACATAAACAAACACAAGTACGGAAAAAATAAAAATACTGAACAAAAAAAACCAAAAAACATTCACACGTTATGGACACAACATACGGACAGACAGAAACGCTGGAGCTTTCTCTTTGTACGGACATTCTTTTTAGAGTCTGCAGGCACAGGTATATACCTCTGGCTCTGTCTACGCAGAATTGCTGTGTAAACTCTATAGGATACAATAATAACTCTCCTTACTCTTTATAAATCAAAGATCCCAGCACTGCATATGCATTAAGAGCATTTATTTCAGTTTTAAAAGGTCATGAACTGTGGGGATGATGAAAGAAAGACAAGAATGAATTTAAAAAAGGAAAAAAAACCACAAAACACCAAGAACTGACCACTGTGAGGGAATAAATAGACTTATTCCTTTTTTTTGTTTCACAGTATAATGAGCATAATTCACTGTAAATAATCTGCTTGGATCAGCCCAATGTGACTGGCACACAGAAACCATAGAGGTAGGACTTCTTATATTGCAATCCATCTGTGGCCAGCATTTATGGTCCTTTAAGGACCTCTGAAGTGGAGCTGTTGTTCAGTAGACGGTGATATGCCTATATTAGGAACTTCAGGATTTTGAAAATCACATGTGCTACAACTTGATTCAGACTCAATATCTTGAAGCAAGATACTGAATGGAAATATTCATATTTGCAGTTTAGGGGGAAGAATGCATGTCCGGGAAAATGTGTACATTTTGGAACAGTTTATCACAGAGTGTATTTTTTTCGTTTTTCAAAAACACCATTAATTGTTTCCCCCCGAGAAAAAAAACAGACTAGACCTGGAGATCGTTATATGGGCATAACTCCAACTACAGAATGCCAACATGGCCTCAGAGGCCTATTATGAGGTTTCCATGAAAAAGAGAGCAAAAGAGCGCTTTGACTGTCCGTCTGAGAAAATCCTCTTAAATCAATTAATGCACACTTTCTCCCCAACATTTCCTTACAAAACATTAAATCCTTGTGCAAATGAACAGGAAAAATTGCATACTTTGTACATTTTATATTACAAAACAATCATCCTTCATTCATGACGACAAAATTTACCAAACACACGTCACAGCTGTGAGCTTTTCTTTGTTTCCTTTTTTTCTCACCCTTTTCACAGGCTTTAAATTCATTGTCCCTCATGTGAATCCTACAAAATAGAAGCTCAATCACACTTTTAAAAGCCAGAAATTGGATTTTGATTGTTGGCATCCATCTTCTCCTTTGGCCTTTTTAACTCTTGCCTCTTTTTTTTTTTGGTTCTTATGTTCCGACAGTCACATGAGGGTTCACAGTGAATTAGTCTATAAAAAGGTGCTCATATACAATCCTGCGCAAAATTATTCACACATACACACATACACAGCGCCAGACAACTACTAGAAAAGCCTATAAAATCCTCCCCTGTTTAAGGCATCAGAGGTGAATTTTTGACAACAGACGACATCGCAGAGTGACCAGTTCTCTGGCCAGTTCTACGAGTAACACACTGTACATAAGGCTGAGACGCCAAATGTGTCACACCTATAACCACCTGTCATTTATTTAGATTCGAGTCAAAATGGCCATTAATTATAAGGCCTTTATTTTTAAGGAGATCAGACGGAAGATAATCTACTTGCACATAGAATGGGAGTCAAAGGAGCACAAGTGGAAAAACAGAAGTTTCCAAAACTAGAAAGTGAGTCTTGAAAAGACCACTGAAACATGAATATAATGAATAACTTAAAGGCGGTATCGACTGGAAATAAAATAAATGAAAGGTGGTCTCCGACTTTTGCAGAGTGCTGTACATTCTGCTGAAAAGAAACATGTATATACACGGAAATGGAATATATATATATATATATATATATATATATGCTGTTGAACAAAATAGTTAAAACTGGCCTGGAAAAGAAACTACAACAAATGCAAGTAACTATGGAACAAGTTATCTTTAACTTGTAGTAGGAAAAGAATTAAGGCTTGCACATTTTAGCCAGCCAGTGCTGTTCTGTTTGCTTTAGCTTCCTACACTGGTCTCAGTAAACAGTAGCTACTTCTGGAGCTAAAGGTGCTATGTACATGCGTATGGCCTGTAAATGTGTTAAATAAGAATTCACATTTAACTTGAATTGTTGCAGCTTTTGATTCGGCCAAAGCAAAGCACCTTCAGAAATACCAGTTCGGTGCTTCGGCATGTTTCATTCGATATATTAGTGTATTACTATAAATAAGGCAAACATGTAAATGGATGTTTGTTCATTAAACACTACAAAGGCAAAAAACAAGAAAATGAAACTACTGGCAATGAGCATAATGCAATTTACCGCAGCATTCTGCTTTAGTGGACTCGCGGAAATGTCTGGAAACCACTGGAAACTACAGTATATACAGTATAATTTGACTTATTCGTCTGCAGTTGTGGTTCTACTGGGTAAGACGCCAATTATTTATTATAGTCGACTGCTATTTATATAAGAGCTAATCTACGTTTATACACTTCAATGCTGATAATTAAAAACTGGGCTGGTAACATAAGTCATGAGTAAGCCATGACAGGTTAACAATATGCAGTGTTATAAGGAAAAACAGAAGCAAAACAGCCTACGCTAAAATGATAACACTGGTTAGATTAGCCATAAAGCATTTTGAGCTACCCAGCTTTCCAACCATCAGTGAAAAAGATGGGAAAGAATGAAACTGTCTTCACAGAGGAGTGCAGTCAAAAGGCTCTTCAAGTATGTAGAGCAGTGAATAGAAAAAGGAACAAAATAACAGAAATGATTGTCAGAGAAAAAAAATACAGCTTACAGGTAATATTTAAAACAAATGAATGTTCACCGAAGCTCAATGAAAAACTATACAAAACAACAACAGTGCATTAATGTCTCACACCTGTGTACAAGAGAAGACCAGCGGAAGATAGCACAGTCTAACTGAATATGTGTCACAATGTCTTTCTTTCTTTCTCTTTGAAGACTCTTCATTCCTGTTTGGTGACCCATCTTGGACCTGGACTGGCATTGTTAACTTCATATAACTTATTTCAGGAACATTATTTTTCTTTACTTAAATGACCAAAAAGCGAGCAAAGTTAAGGGCGCCACCCTTTCTTCACTCATAAAAAAAACATACCCAACCCTATATGTGTGCACGCCCGCGTCTCAGAGAGTTTTCTGATGTCCGTTAGCGGCTATTTTGCCCGACTCCGGCTCCGTTGGGCTGTTTGACAGGTTCAATTTATCCAGACCTGAAAGCGAAGGAGATAAGAGAAAGGCCTTATTAAAGGAGCTCCAGGACCTTCACACACTCGCAGACAAATTGGTGCTGTCAAATCTCCGTCTATAGCAATCTCTTTGGAAATACGTTCAGTTTCGGAGGATTCATCTGTCTGAGAGCCTCCAGACAGGGTGTGTGCGTCTGACACACACCATATCAGTGCCATGCCGGCAGAGAAAGTTAAAAGCGAAGGCACAGATATGAAAAGGCTGGAGGACTAAAATTCTAAAACAAGGAGAGGCACAGGCAGTGAGAAGCCATTACCTGACATTCAAATAAACTATCTACGAAGTGATTTTCTTTTTTTCCCCCTCTGAACACTTTAAGCTTAAAGCTAGCAGTATATTTCCAATGAAAACGTTTCAAAGCAAAACAATGTCTTTGTGGGCAAAACACTGTGGTGGACTGAATTAGTACAATGCTGTGCGTTGCTTGCTGAACTAGCCTAGAATGCTAATCATCATGTCAATTGCTCTGGGACCTCCCCCTCACTGTAATTGGTCCATATTGTTACCTACATGGAACCTCTAGTGGTGCCAAGATAAGTATATTCAAATTGAGAAAGTTCTTTCATTGTTGTTTAAGTTAATTTATTGCTGGCAATAAACTCAATCCAATCTTAGCCATAAAACGAACACTCACTTAACACAAAACCTAAACATAAGCCTAACCTTAACAACTACTTTTTACAGCAAGACAGTGTTGAAAGGTAGGTTCTACATTGCCACATAACATGAACAGAAACTGGGCACAATACTTCATTTCAAAGATTATATAATTATATTTGACCTGCAGCCCATTTGGTCCCATTCTGGTAAAGTGACCACAAGACTACACGAAATTCAGAATCTCTTATTGATCCTAAAGGAGTTCTTCAAGCAGCAGACAGAACGACTAAACAAAAAGAAATCAGCAATGAAAATAAACAACTAAAATGAATAAAAACCTATATTTCCTCACTTTTGAGAAGACATTGATTTTGCCTTATTTTAGCTAAATGCAAGACAAATATGTTAAGCACTATTTAGATGGTGCCTTAACCACTAAAGTGTCACTATACTTCCAAAACACTATTTTTAAGGAAATTCAACTTTTTAAAGTATATTTGGTTGTAGTTTGTCTTTCAGGCATACCATGACCTAAACCTCCAGCAGCAATATATTTTTAAACATTCTCATTTCAGTTAATGACCTTGATACACCTATGAAAAATATTCATAAATTAGTCACCAGGTCTTATTTCTCCACCTCTTGGATGAATTTTTCATTATGTGTAATTTAAGTGCATTTTAATACACGCCATTTTAAATCTGAATAGACTTTCTCCCCTTTCCTATCTACAGAATATTTGAGCAGAGGCAGGAAAAGACAGACAGCAAGTTACCCAGAGCTTTGAGGAGTTCCTCTCTCACAGCAGAGGTGAACTTTCGCACCAGACACAGCGTGGTCACCACAGCAAACAGGAGGTTGTAGGACAGGACAATGTAGAAGTTTCCCAGCCAGTTAAATCGGCCAAAATCTCCTAAGAGGTCGAACCTGGTAATTCCTATAAAAAGGAGAGATGTGGGGATGCAATTACTATGAAAACGGTTTAGGATTATCTGGTTTGGAGCTGCATCTACACAGACCAAGGGTATTAACCAATCACCTGAAAACATCATCATCCATCCCAGACCCGTCCAGAACAAAAAGAAGGGATAACTTTTCTGGAAAATTTCTGTTTGCCTTTGTGCTACAATGCTTTTGGTATTGTGATGTCAAAATACAAAGTAAACACAATGGGATCAGGGTTACTGCTGGCAGTACTGATCTATTTAGAGTGTCTGGATTAGCTCCCTGTTAAATGCAAATGTAAATAACTACATAGGTTTGTAATCAGCCATGCAATCACATGGAAATAATAATGAAAAGTCTTCCTAAAATCTGTCACTGACCATTAAGAGCCGGACTGAAAGAGAGAAACAAGGAAGATAGGAAGTAAAGCTCAACCAATATGGGTTTTTCTATAGCCGATGCTTAGAGGTCAGGGTCAGCCAATGGTCGATACTTGCTGCCGATTTTTTTGGGCCGACTTTTAGAACTTTTACGCTTTATTTGCTGCTAAAATGTCACACTATTAATAACAAGTGGGTACATTTCTGAATTTAACATCATTTACTGAACACTGGCTTAACAAGAAAAAAACAATATTTTTATCTGCCCCCTAAAAAATACAGTATGACCATATTACTGCTGAAAGAATGCAACATACATCTCTTAATAGCCATAACTAACAAGTTATTAAGAAGTGCATTGAAAAATACTTCAACACAGCAGACATGTTTGCTGCAGGTACAGTAAGTGCCTCACTCCGTGGTTGGTTTTTTATCACAGTAAAATTGCAGTTCTTTAAGGAGGATGGGGCACTCGGAGAGAGAGAGAGAGAGAGAGAAAGAGAGAGAGAGAGAGAGAGAAAGAGAGAGAAACAGCGCATACGACACGGTAGACAGAGAGACGCTGCGGCAGCAGCATCAATAACACGGGCTGCCCACAGACTTTAAATTAGCACTACAAAACACAGATATCGGCTGATGCCGATATTAAAAATGGCAAATATTGGCCTGATATATCTGTCGATCTCTAATAGGAAGTAAGCACTGCAAGAGTGAGAAAGAGATTTTAAAAGAAAGACAAAAAGAAGTTAGGAAGTTCCTGAGCAGGAGAAATTCTGATCAATACTGTTTTTCCACTGTGCCATCTTCAGGCAGAATCCTGACAGCTGATCAATGTGTGTGTGTCTGTGGTTTGCAGGGCCCATATCCACCCAGGGCGGTCATTCTTCAGGATGACACTCAGGTCAACTCGGCTGGCATTTATTTTCAGTCTCTCCCAGCTTCTACCGATCGAGTCCATTATCAATTCGTTACAGTCATTATAGTCTGATGAATTTCGATAGAATGCATTAGGACAGTGAGCAAGCTCTGTTCATACTGTGCTATATTTGATAAACACTGCAGGTTATAAATGGTATCAATCATCATGTCGTCATCTCACCATCTTCATACAGACACGTCTGTCTGGGTCAGACAGCCTTGTCTCTTCACGGCAAAAATAGGAGAGCGCCAATAAATGAATTTCTTATTTATATAAACATATTTTCAGTAATACAAGACTCACTCTTTCTTTGTTACAGCATTACTGACGTTGTTGTATTCTTTTATTGGACACAGTTGTTGGACAGATCAGGATTAGTATTTAGTTTTAGTAATGTTTTTGTTTTACTGTTTTAGACACAAATTGGGATTAGAAATATTTTATAATGCCTTGTGGACACTGGAATTAGTAATGTTTTGTTAATGTTCTTAGACAAAGGCCTAAATTAGCATTATTGTTTTCTTTTTTGGACACAGATTGAGCATAGTACAGTTTATTGTTATTGTTTTCTTTTATGGACACAGATTGAGCGTAGTACTGTTAATTGTTATTGTTTTTGGACACAGGTTGAGCGTAGTACTGTTTATTGTTATTGTTTTCTTTTATGGACACAGGTTGAGCGTAGTACTGTTAATTGTTATTGTTTTTGGACACAGGTTGAGCGTAGTACTGTTTATTGTTATTGTTTTTGGACACAGGTTGAGCGTAGTACTGTTTATTGTTAATGTTTTTGGACACAGGTTGAGCGTAGTACTGTTTATTGTTATTGTTTTCTTTTTTGGACACAGATTGAGCATAGTACTGTTTATTGTTATTGTTTTTGGACACAGTTTGAGTGTAGTACTGTTTATTGTTATTGTTTTTGGACACAGATTGAGTGTAGTACTGTTTATTGTTATTGTTTTTGGACACAGATTGAGCATAGTACTGTTTATTGTTATTGTTTTCTTTTTTGGACACAGATTGAGCATAGTACTGTTTATTGTTATTGTTTTTTGGACACAGATTGAGCATAGAACTGTTTATTGTTATTGTTTTCTTTTTTGGACACAGATTGAGCGTAGTACTGTTTATTGTTATTGTTTTTTGGACACAGATTGAGCGTAGTACTGTTTATTGTTATTGTTTTCTTTTTTGGACAGAGATTGGGATTCAAATCAGATGTTCTAAAAATTTGTTTGGACACAGATTGGGATTAGAAATGCTTTTTTTGTACATAGACAGGGATTAGTAATGGTTATTTTGGATGTTTTTCATAACAGCGGAACCAATTCTACTAAATCTACCAGGTGGTTTTATACACGAGTTTTAAAGATTTCCTATTATTAACTAGTAATAGTATTGTGTACAGATTTTATCATTTTTATCAGCAAGTATCTGACCCGTGGCCGCTTATTAATGACCATGGCAAGTATAACTCAAGACGCAAGAGCAAGCAATTAGAAAAGTATTTGTATAGAAAAACTACACTTCCACATTTTCTGGCTACTGATGTAAGGATGCAAGCATATTTCAGATTCTCTTCTAAAAATGACTGCATACTGTGTCAGTCAGGACTGAATAAAAAACCTTGAAGCTGAACAACTCCCTTTTCTTAAAAATCACCTCCATTCACTTCAGAGTGTAGATCATTAAATTAATCAGGAACGCAGTTGCAGAGGGACAACTGAGAAAGTGTCCGTAAGAGGGGGTGAAGTAGAGAATGTGGCCTTTTGGGTGACAGAGGTTAATTGTCTCGAGTCTGAATGTCTGCAGTTTACCTTTCCCACCATTTTAAACACAATCCTGTTTCACTGTTCTCCTTTCACACACACACACACACACACACACACACACACACACACACACACACACACACACACACACGCACCTATTTAGAGGCTCTGCAGGACACTGAGTATGATGGTGTGTGTGTGTGATTCAGAAGACTGATGGAAATGTTGATGACTCTGATTCAGACAGTTGCTTCTTTTTTATATCTATTTCGATTGGAGCTGTTACTGTTTCTTAATCTTTTAATGAGTCACTACACTGCACACACGCCTGGACAACCTTACCAAGTGTTCGGGACATGACCGGCAATGCAGAGCTCAAAACCAGGATGGAAACACAGCAACCAATGATCTGCGAAGAAGACAAAATCAGTCAATTTACTCACTTTATTCAAAAATACATAAATAACATTGTAATATAATAAGTTTTGCCCAATGTGCAGCTCACTGATGTCTGTGGGAGATTTACTTAAAAAATTAACAGCTTGAGTTGAAAAAAATGTTACTCCATTGTTTTAAAACGTCATTATTAAACATGATTACTTTTTAATGTTGACTACTATGTTATTTAGTTATTTGTCTCTTTTTTTATTTTTATCATGCTTTTAGATCGTATTTGTCCAGATTTCAGCACCATCTATAAATTAGACTACATTGTCTTTGTGTGAGTGTGGAAGAGTTTTACTGTGGTCATGGTGGTGTCATCTTTTCTAGGAGTGAGTCCCTGGAAAATACGGAGACTGTAGAAGCCCACCACAGAAGAAACCATCAGGTAACCACAGTGTAGTTAAGGTCAATACATACACGTACAGTCTAACTACCTGTCTGCCTCCCTGCCCACCTATCTATCAATCAATCTTTCCACCTACTCTGCATATCATTCTATCTGTATAGTATACTGCAGTATCTGTAAAGTAACTACCTAATCATATAATTATCTATACATCAAACTATCTGACTGACATCTCTGCATGGTTATCTGTCTACTCTGTCTGTCCATTACTCTGTCTATCTAACCATCTACTAATGTGTTTGTCCATCTATTGATCTATCTGTCAGCCTGTATGCCTGGATTTCTGTCTAGTCTGTAACTGTATGTCTTTGTCTATCTACCTATGTAGCTGCCTATTTATCTTTCTCCCTGTCTGCCTGCATCCATCCGTCTACCTATCCTGTCTGGCAAAATATAATTTACCTCTGTCTATATAATCAATCTACCTGTCCTGCTGTATGTAGCCTTACTACCTCTCTAACATCTTGTGTGCTTGTCTATGATTCTACCTACCTATCTGTATATCTCTACGTCTACTAGTCTATATTTGCCTATCTATCTATCTATCTATCTATCACTTAGTACAAGTTCTGTGAAGTAGATGTCAGAATGTAGGATACATCATTAGGATGATTTCGACCACTGCCTGGACAACACCGAATGTAGACAGGGATGCATTGCCAATGTCAGGATCCTTAGAGAGAGAGAGAGAGAGAGAGAGAGAGAGAGAGAGAGAGAGAGAGAGAGAGAGAGAGAGAGAGAGAGAGAGAGAGAGAGAGAGAGAGAGGAGAGAGAGAGAGAGAGAGAGAGAGAGAGAGAGAGAGAGAGAGAGAGAGAGAGAGAGAGAGAGAAATAACTTTATTTAAAGTGTATGTAATACATTATACATTGTGCATGTTAATACAGCCTGAAGTGTCTTGCACTGATTCTGATTGTGTTCTGTACACTAGGACTGCATCCATGCTACTATTCAGCATGCTTTGACAGCTCTGCGTCAGTGGTGCAGCACACATGCAAGCATTGTACCTATATCACTGCATCAACACTAGTACCGAGTTTACACAAAGACTGTATCTACACTGGCATTGTGTCTACTGTGTCATGTGCTTTTGTGCATCTGTGCATTATGCATGCTGCTGCAGAGAGTCTACTAAGTAAGCTTATGTTATGCTATACTGGTATAATGACAATTTAAAGCCTTACTGCATGAACGGATTACTGAGCACATAAACTACGGCTGGATTGTACAGAGACACATCCCTTGGTTCTGGCCTGAGGCGACCCTAGAGCATAAACACATTTAGGTTTTTTCGCAGGGCCTGTTATAAGGGTTCCTGTTACAAATAAAGCTGTGTAATCTAAATAAGGATACAGAGTTGACTCCAAGTTGCTTCAGGCAGCGAAGAAAGAAACAACCCCAAAAAAACAGAGTACAAATATTTGGAGATGTTCTGTTTGAACGGCATTATGAGGAAATCAAACGCATAAAGCTCAGATTAGCGAAGTTCTCCGGTATCGCCTCTGAGTACAGACGCACAGCCACTGGCAGGAAAATGAATAGAAACAGATGAAAGATCTTTTCAAATTCACCGCCGCTCTTGCACTCAGTATGTGAACAGGTGTTCAAACAAAAAAAAAGGAAAGAATGAAGGAAAGGGATGAATAAAAAGCATTAATATACTTGCACTGAAAAAAATGCAGGCCAATGGGATATTCATTCACTGCATTGCAGTCAAAGGGAAAAGATAAAATAACAGTAGTTTCCAAAACAGGATTTAAAAAAAATATTAAATGATTCAAAGCAACAGAGAAAATGGAACTCGTAACAATCACCTGGAAGACCTAGCAGACCAACACAGCTGTCCCTATCAGATAAACAGCACTGACAGCTTTCAATAAAGACAAACTAACTGAAAACTGAAAGCGAGTATCCCGAAAAGAATAGACGTTGTTATGAAGGTAAAGATTGGACCCTAAACACTAAAAAATATGATTAACTGTGGAGGATTCGAAATACGATTACATGTATTTACCTCCTATTACATGCCTTACCTCCAACCCTTTAGATCATGGGCAGAAATGTGTTAATTAATCCAGAACAAACTTCACAAAGCATGAGAAGGACCTCCAGAATAGAGTAAGTCCAAACGGAACACTAAAGGAATATTGTGGAACAAGCTGCTTTAGGTAAACAAGATGTCAATGAACATGTGCTGGCTGTTGGCCAACTGTACTTGTTTCTGTACTCTGGTTTCGCAGTGCAGGTTCTCAGCACTGTATGAGGTATTTGTTGGTTTTGAGACTTGCCTCCTGGTTAACACCTGTGCTCAGGCGATAACAGTGTGTGCAGACGTATACAGTGCGTGGGCGTGTTTTGCGCGCTCCTTCAGGTGTGCCCAAACACACGCTGCAGGCTTTGATGTTCATCTGCCACCTCTAATGAAGGATAATAACAGAAAAAAAAAAACTTTCGTCATGGATTAGAGAGACGTTTTTCCCTAAACTCTCTCGGCTTAGCCCACAGGTTGGGAGCTGGATGTCATCATCTGACTTCAGGCAAAGGTCAAGAGGTCAAATCATGAAATCTAATCTCTGCTTTTCAGCACACAAGTGTACCGCTAAACCCATCACAATCAGAAAAAATCTCATTAAGATCAGTAGATCAACAGAGTGCTACACAGAAAGACATACAGATAGATAACTACACAAAAAAGTAAGACAGAGCAGTAGTTCAAATTAGATAAATAGGAATGCAGTTATAGGGAGGAGAATAGACAGACAGATAGATAGATAGATAGATAGACAGACAGACAGAGAGATAGATAGATAGATGTCACCAGACAAAAAGACTAATAAACATTTCAGTAGATCAACAGACAGACAAAAAGTGCTATATAGACAGACAGAGGTGTATAGATAGATAAATAAATAAAAACAGATAATTAGACATTTAAAAAGACACATCAGTAGATCTATAGACAGACAGACAAAAAGTGTTACATATAAAGACAGACAGACGGATCAATACAATGATAAATAGATTAACAGACAGAGCGATGAATTACATACAGGAACAGTGTATACTGGTCAATTGCAGATTCTATCATAGCAGCATGCAACAGGGCTATAGCCTGTACTGTGTGTTACCAGCGTTTAAATTAGTGAGTTTAACTGACGGACGAATTTCTTTCTTTAATATCTACTGAAACTTTCTGTTCTTTTTACACCTCTGCTTTCTACTATATACATGGAGCAATTTCTCTTTGGGGAAAGATAACGTTTCTCTCATCTTAAACAATCAAGACAAGCCTACATAGCAATTCTCCTCTCCCTGATCTGCGAGAAGGGCCGGAGATGAGTTATAATAAGTGATACACATTAATATGGCTGTTTTTAGCAGAAGCTATAACTCTGGATCCACAGGGAGCCACTGGCCGAGACTTTTATTGCGGTCTTTAGTGACAGAGCGTCGGGCGGTTTAATGTCATAAGTGGTCGCGCATTAGGCCTCATTATCACATTTACGACAATCATCCTCACTCTGTGGGTGTGCAGCAAGTTAGTCAGGGCTTCTATCGATCTTTCTACAGGGTGACCGCTCCGACCTGGGAGAAAGAAAGTGGGAAAAAAAAAAGAAAAGAAAGAAATGCAACCACACCAACTGGCGGTGCGAGATGTGAAGTGTGGCATGAGTCCAGCTCATCAAATGCATAAACCATTTAGCGGGCTGTCAGAAGGGCCCTTCGTCTCTCTGCCGCCGTGACAAGCCTAATTTGGGGGATTTTCAGCCATGCGTCATTCATGCCAAGGCAAAGATCCGCGCTCTAATCAAATAATTGGAATGCAGAGGGGGCGACTTTTTCCGCCACAGAAACGGTAAAAGACTAGAAAGACAGCGGACGTAATAAGATCTGTACTATAGCCTCTGGAGGCCGAGGAGGAGTGTACACATACACACACAGCAACATACCTATGGAGGTATGTGAGGGAGGGAGAGGTGAGGTCAGACAAGATAAGAAAGTTGCTGCAAACAATGCAGTGAAGGAGAAGAAAGTCAGTTTATATCTGGTGTTACGATGCAGTTTGACTCGTCACTTCATTCAATCTCTTTGAAGTCAACCTGAAATCAAATCAAACTATTTTTTAACCTTGTTACTTCATGTTCATGGTCATATTTAGCATGACTCATCATGTCTCCTTTAAAGAACTACAAACTGTACCGTCCTTTAATCTTCCACCCTAAAACATCTCCTGATTTTTAATGATGTCATCTAAGCAAAATAATATTAACCAATACTAAAAGGTATTTTAGTATTCTTTAATACTTTATCCAACCCACCACGGCCACACGTCATGAAGAGGAAAACTAAGATATGTTTTCTGCGCTAATGTTGATGCTACAAGATATTTCACTGATGTTAACTTAGCTGGTATAGTGTAGCGGGTTACACCGCTGCACTTCATGCTGTAGACTGGGATTTAATTCCCTACCAAGGTAACCACCTTACATTATACCAATAAGAGTGCTTGGGCGCGACTCACAACACTACCTTCACCTTATGCCTAGTTCACACTAAACGATTTTAGCCTGATTTTCTAGTCACCGACTGTTTTCTGTAGATCGCTGACAAAAACTCGCTCAGTCGTGTAGTGTGAAAGATGCAGAAAGAAGCTGAGTGGTCGCCGACTTATCGCAGATGCCCGGCAAGCGTCTAGCTACAGCCAATGTTTTTATCGAAAAAATATTTACCTTTAACTCTGCAGAACAAACAGTCCCTGCTTTTTTATCTTTCTCGCAAATTAGCACATTGACAACTTGTACTACTTGTTTGTTGACGTCCGTTTTGTACATAATGTATGTTCTACGTAGTATCGCTAGCTCTCACATGCGTTAAGTTTGTGAAAGTAGCGTAACTGGTGACCCCGTGTCGCCGACACTCATGTAGTGTGAAAGCTACAACAACTGAAAGACTCGCGATTACAGCACAACCAGTCATGTAGGGTGAACGACACAAAAACCTGACAACTCAAACAGTCGTGTAGTGTAAACCAGGCATTTCTAGTGTAAATGTAAACTGTAAGTCACTCTGGATAAAAGCCAAAGTCTGCTATAAAAAGAGTTTCAAGTTCTACCCAACCACCTATCAGGTGTCTACTACACAAATGTTCCAGTGGTTTTCTTCATATTAAACCAGTTTCTGAGGAATCAAGACTCAAAAAATAAGATTACGAGTAAGAACCTCTGACAAGAACCAAAACTCTAAAGCAGAAACTGTCTGAGGAAGACTCAAACAGAAAAGCTCCCTAGGAACAGGAGGAAGAACCGCTGAGAAGTACCAGGACTCATAAGGATAAGCTTCCTATTGAAGGAGAAATGCAGAGAGGGACCAAGACTCTTACAGACTTTTGATTTTCTGGCAAACAGAGGTAGAAATGATGGGACAAAGCTGATTTTTAAGCCCAATGCTAACAGAAAGCACACAGACCAGATCAGCATGTCTTAACAACTCCACACGATTTGAGGCAAGTCTGTGATGATTTAGGCATGATGAGTACATAAGCTTTGCTACTTGTTTGCTGCATGTGCAAACCTACAGAAGCAAATTTCACACATCAAAAATGTCTTGGCTGCTTGTCCACTGGAACAAAACTGCAAATCAGATTATTTTATTTTTTTGGGCCAGTCTAGGTTTTGCATACCCAAGACACGCACCAGCTGAGACAATATGCATATGGCCTTCTGTCCTGAGTACAGTGAGTCCATCATCTCTCACACGTGAGTGGTTGTGAATGCAGCACACGCTCACTTCGCTCTGCCGGCAACATCAAACGGTGGCCCAGTGATACCCATCTCTACCTTCTGCTCTCCGAACTGCACCTGAGCATATCCGGAATTTGATTCGTGTCAACAAACGCAAATTCCTTTGCGCGTGAAAACCCGCTTTTCAAAACCACATGTATGTGCGCGCGTGTGTTTGTGTTACTGGACACAGTTGCATTTAGCAGGACGCGAGATGTGGAGACAAAGCCAGAACAAGACATCACAAACGGCGGCTCTGTTTACGGGCTTTTCATGTTCGTTTATGTTTATGGCTCCTTCTTACCGCTGATCCTTTCGGCAGCGCCGTTTCGTCCACAAGCAGGTACAAGATGTTCAGAGCCACCAGAAAGACTGAAATCGCCTGCAGACAAAAGAGTAAACATGAGTGTTAAAATTAGTTCTGGTATAAATAAAAATAAATAATAATATTTATCATAATAATAAATACGTTTAATTGTGTTTAATCAAGTTTAATAAGTTAATAAATTGTGATAACAGCCATTTATTCTCTAAAAACTTATGATATATTATGTAAAATATTTTGATGCTGACTGCCCTTTAAAAGACATTAATGCACAGACATCAAATACTTTATTTCCAAAATAAATAAAAAAAACCAATTAATAATTTATTTATGTATTTATTTTTTTACATATTATTTATTTATTTATTTATTTATTCTTTTTGACACATAAACACACTAAATGAAACGCTAAACAATAACTGCAGTGTTCTGTTGTGGCTACATAAGTGACACCTCATTCGACCTACTGGCTAAAATCCTCTCTACTGTGGCCCATTATTTCTTTAAGCAACACATTTAATAAATTCCTTGTAACATTATAATTACTCATGATACTGAATATGTAAAAAGAAGTGTTTGTCTGGTGCAGTAAAGTGCAGGGCTAAAAATCACACTGTAGTTACCAAAGATTTTTACAATGTGACCAAATACAACTGGATTGGATTCATTCATTTCCCCCCTTTGATATTAGATCCAGCATCTTCAGCCCAGACCATCTTTAATCTATAGTTAATGACATCATCAGTGATAAAGTACGCTCTAATTTTATATGAATTATTTGCCCACTGAAATTGAAACAAGTAGAGAAATTGTGTGGAACCTGCAGACCCTAAAGGAGCTACTATAATCTAAAGTGTAATTCAGTACAAACACCTTTTTATACCATAAATCAAACAAATGTACACCAGTCAAAAGGCTGGACTGGATCTGATGTATGGAATGCATTTTACGAATGGAATGCAAGTTTAAAGACATTTTGATCTACAGGCTCACATGACTGCACATGAAATTTGTTTGAAGTACAAAAACAGATAAAGGAATTAACATATCAACAACAGATTGACAGAAGTTTAGTTAAAAAAATAGTAAAAAAAAAAATCCTATGGGTAGCCTTCTGTGTCCAAACTTTTGACTTAAACTATAAGTGATTATAGATGTAATTTATTAAGCAATTAAAATGTTTATACAATATGGAAATGATAACAAGGACTCTAAAGGTTTTTACTGTCATAATATTGACGGTCATTATAACTGTCTAATCAATCATTTTTATACACCGTACGTACCGTGCCAGCAAGCAGAATCAGCATCACAATGGGATAAAGAAGGTTCTTCTCCCAAGCGGAGGCTTTCTTCTTCCTCTCTAAAACCATAAAGATAGAGAGCAGATGAGAAGAAGATGGATCTTCATTTACCTATTTCTTCTGAATTTCAAAGCAGGCTATAAACATTAGCTCGCATGCCTTCCAGCATCTTCGCCTTTAATTAAACTAATGCAACAGTATTTTAATTTGTACTAGTTTAATTTATTTTATTATAAGTTTCTCCCAACTAGGGGATAAACTAGGACCCCCTGTCTGTGTGTAAAATATTATTGAGATACTAGCAAGCAGTGAGGGATAAAGGGGAGGGGTGGGAACCCCCCAAGGTAAACACCAATTCACACTTCTCTAGATGGAGATGAAGATAGAACAGACAACTGCAGCTTTCTTAAACTAAAATTTAAACTAAAATTTAAACTAAACTGTAGAAATGCTGACCTTCTCATCACTGGAAAGAAAATGCATAGTAAAACGGATGAACCTCCAAAACATGCACAAATAGCATTTTATTAACTTTTTTTCAAATTTTTTTTATCTTAATATCCACAGACACACACAAAGAAAAAGTGTATCTGATTCTACATCTTTAACAGCGAATGAGTGATGTGTTCACATGACCCAATGTAGAAGGACAGGCACTGTTAACTTTCGTTTGATTTTTAAACTACTCTTTCTTCTGTATATGGCTCCGTCCATCATTCTCAGTGCTCCTGTCCGTCCCACTCTGACGCAGGCCCTGGCAGCCGCTTTGGCCGACTTCCCTGCGCGTGCCCCCCAGAATCCTCCAAATTAATGACCTCACTCGGAGAGGCAGCCACAATAAAGTTCGCCTCCCCGTCCAATATCCTAAGTGCCTTTGTGGCCTCGTCCCCGTCCAACTTTACGTCTAATTGGAACCATTTATAATAGCCCCAAAAACGCACCAATGTAGACAATTAAGACTATACAACAGATGCCTATTTGGCATTCTTCCAGATTAAGACCTCAAACCAATTTGCATTTGGAGGCACACAAGCTTGGCTTTCCTACTCCCTGATATCCCTGAGCGAGCGAAAAAGCTGCAGGCATGAAGACGGAGGCAGGCATGTGCAGATGTGCTGAAGTATCAGTGAAACAGACGTGATGAAGTAGCGCTCCCATCTAACCTAGCTTGTTCCTCTGGGTGCGAATGTTGTCAAGCTCCTTGTAGAGATGTTGGGAATTTGGCCGCAAATAGGAATTGGACGCCGAGCCTTGAGGGGGGGAAAAAAAAAAGAGAAACACAGAGAAAGATGGTAATTATTTCAGTTGTTAATAAAATATTTCCTAAAATATTACAGGACATAGTCGCTGTCCAAAGAAAACCATGTATGTTCATTCTGGAGCATATCTGGAGCTATATATATATATATATATATATATATATATATATATATATATATATATATATATATATATATAGACTACTACAACCACTACAACCCACCCACCCAACCCACACAACTACTCATATGTGAATTTTCTGAAAATGTGATATATATATATATATATACATACACACACACACACACACACACACACACATATATATATATTCTCAGGGGAGAAAGACGATGCACAATGGGGTGGGGGTATGGGGGGTGGACTGATGGGCAAAACAGACAGAGGGGTTCTCCAGGAAAACCGCAGAGCTCAGTCTTATCAAGCTTTTTTCTTTTTTTTTAGGTAAATCTGTTTCTTTCTCTCCGCCTCTGCCTCATTCCTGTCACTCGTTCTTTCCTCAAAGCCAAGGATCGGTTTGCAGAGCCTCCGGGGACACATACACACACACACACACACACACACACACACACACACACACACACACACACACACACATACAGCGGCAATTAGTTCACTGTTACAGCATTACTGGCATGCAATAAAAACTCAATCTTTCATCCGTCCCACCGAGAGCAGCAGCACAGCAGCCAATCACTTTGATCAAAACCAGGATTATTAAGATGATTATGACACACCCTGTCTAGCAGCAGCTGCAGCTTCCTCTAATGAAGATGTATGTGAAAACAAAACAAGCCAAACAAAAAAAAAAGAGAGAAAGAAAAGAAGGAGAGAAAATGGGAGACGATTTGTGGGGGGAAAAAAAAGAAAAGAAACAGCAGCAGGTGTGCTCCAGGTCTTTCCTCGGTCTCTGACGATTAGGGAAAGTCTAAGCCCTCCAACCAAACTGCGGGAACGATGCAACAGGAAATGTCACGGTTGACTGAACAAGACTGGATTGATCTGTCAAAGGACATTCCGTATTCAGGTGTAAAGATAAAAAAGAAATCCTACTATACGCCATTCATTACATCCATAAACGTCCACGACTGGGCAAAAAAGCTGATTTGCACACGACAAGTTGATATTAAAGCCTCATCAAGAAAGTAAATGTATAATTTTATATTTCTCACACAAATTTATTTCCTAAACAATAATTTATCTACATACAACCACTTCACATAACTTGTTAAGTTTAAGCAGCTTAAGTAGCTTAACATAACGAGGCAGCTTAACAAGCTCAACCAGTCAACCAGCAAACTGATGTAGAGTACTATAAATACATAATTTAAGAAAGAAGATTCTTCCTGTTACATCTCCCAACCAGAGCTATAACAGCCAGTGTTTGCTTCATCCATTCTGGGCTAATTTAGCAACATGATGGCACAACATTTCCACCTCGGTTGGTAGACGACCTGCTCCTACGTGGAAAAAACATTGATCTGTATTTACCAGTGATAAAAAAAGGCCCTCTTAACTAAAAATTCCTAATCGGAATGTTGGGAAGGGCGGAATTTCACAACACATTAATTATTAAATGAGATTATATTAGTATCTTCTTTTGATCAATCAAAGCAGTGAAATCAACTGACTAACACTCACAAGGTATGCTATAAAGGTTATGGTTATTTGCTAGCTTGCTGCTAACAATGATTTCTTTGACGATTGTCCATGTTTGAAAAAGCCATCTGTTTATCTTGCAAAGAGATACAAGGAATAGTGAAGCTAGGTAGAATACAACCACCCCCCAACACCCTCCCCCCGTAAAAAAGGACTTTGAAGTTGCACAGAAATGCCGTAAAGAAGCCAGCCATAATTTTACTCTTGACACAAAGTGAGCAAAACTGCATCCCCAACCCAAGCACAACCACATTTGGAGAAAACTATGATTTTGTCTAGACCATTCATTTGCAAGCTACTGCCCACTGTAGCGTCCTTCACACCAGTGCTAACGGAGGTGACGCATGCCGTGTTTGCTGCAGAGGTGAACTTAACGGCCACAGAACAGATGATGTCAGTTCTCTCTGAAGGCGCTCCGGCCACTTCTGCATTACATCAGCCCTGATTATGCAAAGCAGGAGCGCGCACACGCAGGAGGCTTCGCAAGGTCACCCTGCCACTGCGCATCTGGACAACAATGAAGAGCAGCGAGCAAGCCAAGACCAAGGACGCTCACTCACAGCACCTAGATGCACAAATACGACTGCTCACAGTGCCGACAGAAAGTGTACACGCCCCTAAGAAAATGACTAGCACTTCTCTGGAAGCAGCAGGATCTTATTTTTTACAGGAAACATGCAAACACTGAGGAAAAACAAGGTGTTCTGAGTTTCTTGCCAAGTAAAATAAACTTGTATAGCGAATGACTGCCACTGTTTTTTTTAACCAGCGATATATTCATATAGACTGATTACCACAAAACAAACACTCAAACAGTACAAGTGCATTAGCACAAACTTACTTCATACAGCCTTCTATTACTTAATTAAACAGATTCCAGTAGGACACATTCATATTGTTCTCAGAGCAACGACATTATCATAGATATCAGACAGATAATTCTCCAGATTCACTCTGAAGATCATATGTCATGTTCATTTCCATCTTGAGAGATATAACATAGCAGTGTTTAGAAGCAGATGAACAGCTTTAGGACAGCTTAGTACAAAAACTAAAGAAAGTTCAGCATTCAATGCCACATTAACTTTTAAAGGAGATTATTATATTGAACAATCACAGCAGTTCGTATGATTTAACATACGGACCATACTTAACATTAAGAAAATATATTAAAAAAAACATTTTAAATACATTAAGAAAATTAAAGATATAACTCATATGACTAATATTAGCTGTCTTTTTTCTAAAAATACTTGTTTTTTCCCCAGTTTTGTAGCATTAATGCACAGGAAAAGTTAAACAAAGCATAAGAATACACAGATAGTTGTTTCAATATGCTAGTCATTTGTTTATAATGTAATTTGTGCTATGCTGTTATTTTTACCAGCTTTATTCTGCTTTGTTATGTAGCCAGAATGACAGGACGTATAAGCTAGCTAGCTAGGAGCAGAATAATAATTCTGGAAAAAAAAAAAAAGATGTTTGACTTTTTGTAGCTGCATAGATAACGATGTAAAGTCAGTCTCAGTTTTCTACTCGAGACCACTGTAGTAACGCGTAAATAAAAAGCTCATAGCAGTTAACATTATGCAATGCTGCAAATGACTTCTGGACCATTGCAACCTCCACGTGTTGCACACATATCCATGCTCAAATGCTGAACCAGTGTATATATTTCCAAAATAGTTGGGATGCTGTGCAAAACGTAAATAAAACAGAACTTGCCAATGAATTAAATCCTGTAATTAACTGAAAGCAGGACAACATATCAATTGTTGAAAGCAAGAAATTTCCCAGACTCTTTTACAACGGAGTCATGCTGTTGTAATATGTGCTGAACAACTTTCATGAAAAAACATCACCTTAAAGGCTGCAAATGTTACTCCAAAACCTGGATATATAGCGCTCAGCTTCAATGGAGCTTCAATGACGTGCAGGTCACTCATGCAATGTGCACTAATTCCGGCCTCACTAGTGCTACTAGTGCTTACATGGGATCTTGTATTCCCTCGTTTGCTAGTGCAAACCTTCATCTGTACTACACACATTTTGAAGAGTTAATGTCCACAAACGTTTGACAGCCAGTGCAGATTTTAATAAGTCATTTTTCTCTTTGATACTGTAACACGAACGCGAGGGATTCTGAGACCCACTCTGACTTTGAAAAGACAGTTTTTGGTGGCATCATTAAAGGGGATATTTTGAGGGGTCTTCCCTTCCCCAGTTTAGACTGCATTGTCCTCCTGCTTCACTCTGTATGAGGGGATTCCCCCCTTTCAGTGGAGGAAGTGGAAGGAACACGTCAAAGCAGGATCGAGAGTGTAATGAGATGCTTCGCCCACAACTCCTGTAATGAAATAACTCAAGGTGATGATCTAAAGGGGGTATTCCAGAATAAAACTGGCATTTGTTGCTTTATTTGTCTTGTTATTTAGTGTCTGGAGCACAGTGTTACATCTCCCAGCCTCATGGTTTTAACAGAACTAATGTTTCTGTTTTCTCAATAATAAGAAGCCGTGTTATGTCAAGACCATAGAAAGAATTCAATTGACGTCACAGCTGTCGCCACGGCCATATTGCTGCCATACCACCAGTCAATGCAACGAAGACAGTGGCACCTAAAGAGCCACCATTCATACACAGTTAAAGGTGCTCTGCTCTGATTTGCTGGTTTACAGCAAGAAACACAATGAACCTTTGTGTAAACAAACTATGTCATAATAGTAGACAGTTTACCATTTAGTTACCCATGCAAGTTATTTGGAGCTTGCTAAGGACTGACATAACTTATGAAGCATTGTTGTTAATTGCATGGCTGTTTGAGTGAAACATGTAGAGCAAACTTGGAGGTAAAGTTGTTTTAGATGTTTTAGATGACTTGTACAAGCTGTGGCATGTAAAGTAGAACCGAACATAAGATTAAGGAAACCAACTTCAGCCTTGTTTAAAAACGAACAAAGCCACTGACCTATCATTTTAATAATCTATTTAAACTTTAATAATCTACTCAAAAAAAGCCAAACTTTTTGAACTTTCCTTATTGAACTATGCCAATGTGAATACAGTTTTCCATTCTATGGCACCTTCAACAGAGCAACCTGACAGTTTAAAATCTGGCCATGTAGCATGGTTTATGGCTGTGGAAAAAATAGTGAGAATAAACAGGAAAACCGTACAGCATCACCACCTAATGTAAGTCTGCTCTCATCAATGTGTCACAGGTTAATGCCTTTACATGCATGGCTTCACTTGTTTTATTTAAACAACAAAAAAATCATATAAGCAAGTCTAAAATGCATCACATCACATCGAACAGGATTTTTCAGTGTGTAACTTTAAGACAACACATCTCCCAAAATACCAACTCCTACAAATCACAGCGAAACACTTCACACTAAAAGTAAACAGTAACAGGCGGTAACACACCAGGAGTCCTGTCCATAGAGGACAAGGACTGAAGGGCAGAGGAGGACAGAGGACGTAGACGACCTTCTCTGAACTCCTTTGTACCTGCATCACCTGCCACTTCTGAATTCATCCCAAAAAGAAGGCAAGTTCTCTCTCTCTCTCTCTCTTTCTCCCCCTCTTCCAAGCATGAATGGTATCTTCCCAGAATGCTGAGCATTTAGGCATTCCGCATCACTGCTGGCCTTTTGTTGCCTGGTCTCGGTGGCTGCCGCCTCACATCAAACGCACATCATTTAAAAGAGAAAATGGAAAATGAAAAAAAAAATCGTTAGGACAGATTACTCTTATTTTATCAGGTGTTCAAAGCAGCACAGGCTTTTGGCGTCCATGCTACGAAACCAAACAGCTAAATGAGAGTCTATTGAGAGGCAGCCGTGGGAATTAAGCAACTGGGTGCTATCAGTCAGGTCCATCTTGCTTACCTCCACGAATTCAATAGAGAAGAAACTTCTCCCTGCTCACTGGCATCTGTACACTTGGTTGCGTGCTTGAGTTGACGCTAAAGTCCAAGTTGGCCAGTGGCCTGAACGCTTCCTGTGATATGAAGGGTTTTTTTCTTACTCCTTTTTTTTTTTTTTTTTTTTACAAAAAAGAGGATGAAAGGAAAGACGAAGGACAAGGAAGTGTGGGTGTGACAAAACAGTGCACCATTATAAGAAGTCTTCTTCTAACACAGCACCTTTAAAACCTCTCCAGACACTTACTCTTCACCCCCATGATGTCTTGTTATACAAATGAATTACAATTATGTGCATGGTATAGGATGAGAAAAAACATAGTTTTCAAAAAAGAAGCTGCCCATAAAAGCATAAATGGGATTCTTAACAACCACCTGGAAGACCTGTTAGACAACCAAAACTGCCCCCATCAGAAAAACAGCACTTAAAAGCTTTCATCATTGAAAGGGAGGAGAACATCAAGCCCCACTTTTGCTTCAGATCTCCAAAATACGCAGGTTATGAAGACAACTCAACTGCTCTGAATGGATGTATTGGAGGTGTGGCTCTTTGAGAAACTCAAAATTTTTTGCTGTTCTCAATACTGTAAAAATATATAACATGTAATTACTTTTCATGGAAATTAAAGAGTGGCGAAGAGTGGTCTCAGAACTTTTGAACAGTACAATAGACAAGTATGTAACTTACATACTCTTAAAAAGACTTAAATTCAGTAATCTGTTGATATCAGCTTGAAAAACACTGGATGGGATATCAGAGGTAAAAGACAACTGGAAAAAAAATGGACTTCCAGGGTATTTTGTATTCCCTTGTTGCTTATTTGCACTGCAAACAAGAATGCAGGCTAACAAGATGATTCTACCCATGACCATAATTACAAAAACATGTCAGACGTATCCAAATCTATCCTAAAAATAGACTGTCACAGCACAAACCTTTTTATGAATAGAACTGATTAAACGAGAGGTAATTAAATGGGCAGCTCGGCCTCCAGTGCTACGACGTATATATAATTTAAGCCTGTCAGTTTCTCCTGCTTCTTTAAGTGTAAGAAGTGTGCTAATTGAGAGCTGACAATCCCATCCGTCTGTAAAGCGCTGCTATCACAACACGCTTTTGTTACTGCCGGCAGTAATGGCAGCCTCTAAGAGCTAACGTGTTATGCTGCACTGAAGAACCTTCTTATCTTTCACTCATATCAAAAACTTCCCTATGAAGAATTAACACAATGAGAAGTTTGATGGTGAAGTGCAATTACAGGCAGAAAAATGTCCAACATTCCAGTCGTCTGCCACCATCGGATGTATCGATCTGACCGTGACACAACAAACACTCTTACCATTGAGCTTGTGCTGCAGGGCCTCTTCCTGTAGCTGAATGCAGTACATCTGCTCATCCAGGTCCTCTAAAATCTGACACAAATAACAGAGACAACACGTCACACAGAGAGAGGTGAGGACGGAAGTACTTAAACTCTTAGAAGCTGCATTTATGCCCAGCAATCCATCACATATTACAGTAATAAAACATTATAATTTTATAAAGGGTTGGACAATATGACGATATTTCATTAATATGCTTTTCTGCACATGCCCTCAGTATTTCTAGAACAATTAATAACTACATGTTACATTACAAAGTGAGCTAAATTAGGCCTGCATAGTGTTTGTATATATACATAACAACAACAATATCCTGTTGTGGCTAAGTACAATATATTAAAATTGAGAATGGTAATGGTAACAGTACAGAGAAATTAAAGTAATAATAGTACACCTCAGGATTAAATCATTATAACACTGAACATTATTATGAAAAGAAACACATGGCTGTGCCAGGCTACGAACCGTGGGCTTCACTAACAGCTGACCCATCACCGTGAACATTCGCGATAGCCCCACTGGAGTACACACTGTCGGAGAGAGAGAGAGAGAAAAAGATTTCTAATATGAAATATACTACACATACATACAATCAAACAAACAGTATGCAATATACCCAAATCACTGCAAATTGTTTTCAATATTTCAATTTTCTTTTATTTATCAAGAGGTTGGTTCATAAAAAAATTTTAACCACATATTAGGTTCCCCAATCTGTTGTGATACAAATATGACGACTATGTGTGTGCACTGTTCAAAGCAGTGTCAGCTAGTTATGTACTGGCTAGCACTTTTGAGTTCTGCTAAAAACAAGATACATTTGTCACCAACCAATACAGTCTTTTGGTAAAGCTTCAGTAGTGTTAAGAGTTGCTTTGGTAATGATGAAATGGAGTGTTTAATTATTTGATTTAATTATTGTCCCTCAAAGCAAAACAATACAATCGTTCACAAGTGGTAATTGATGTGGGTCGAATAAATGAAACACATATATTGATTGTTTTGATTGATTTGTAAAATCCTTATGTGGAAACTGAGCTGAAAAACAGCTTGTTTTAAATACTTTTTTTAAAATCACTAACATAGACATATATCTGTTTATGCAGCCCACAGAAGTTCATCCTCGCCCACACGTGCAGAGGTGTTTCATGAGATGTTTAAGCCCAGACTGATTTTTGAACTAAACACAGACAACTAGAAAATCTGTGATTTACACATTAGTCCTAATGGCACAGTTACAAAAACAACCTGTTTGATTGTAAGAAATAAAGAGAGGTAAATGGGTGGTGTTAGCTATGACACATTAATTTTTGTGCTCTTGTTTTCATGTAAGACAGACAGAGGACTTACTAAGGAGCAGCAGGCCACCCATCAGAGAGATGCAGGAGTAGAGGTACGGCAGGTAGAACTCCCACAGGTCTACAAACAGAGAGAAATAGTGGAAAAACACATTATTCACACAATTGTACAGTATTGTTTGTATGGCTGCTTTCTTTCTGTGTAAATGTGTGTAAAACAGTTAGGTAGGGGATTAGGGACAGTCTTAAAGCTAGCTGAGCCTTTATTGTCTTTCATAGGTAAGCATCATGCAAGATGGGCTGTTGCAGGGTAGGGGTGTAAGAAAATATCAAAATATCGAGATATGTTTTGTGTGATACTGTATCGATTCTCAAAAAGGCAATATCCATACACAGATTCCTGGCAGACAGTGAATCATTGAGTGTTGTGTTTAAACCTCTCACCACTAGATGGCAATGTTGTAAACCATTTTCATCTCCACTCCAACATTAACAAGGAGCACAAGGGTGCAATGCTATTATAAGCATTAGCAAACCTGTTCATACAATGGTGTGTTTAAATAGAAGGATTTTAAAAATCACAATATATAACTTTGATTGCAGTATTGCAATATATTGAATCGTGACCGCTGTCTCACAATGTGTATTGTATCGCCAGGTTGTTGCCAATACACAGCCCTAGTGCACAGGGACATCATCCAAAAATACCATAAGACGTAAGCGGCTCTGATGCAGATCTGATGAATATTGCTTCATTTGACCAGGAATAAGGTAAAAGGTGTATTTTGAAGATTCAATGGCACTTCAAATGCAAGTTAGGTGCATTCCAATCTAAACATGGCATTTAATATACTATGTAATACACAGCAGTACAGCATCGCATCACTCCACATTTGGTTTGACAGACTTTATAATGTTGTATCTTATTTTGTGTTTCATTATGCAAATAAATTAAGAATTCCTCCAAACCCAAAGCTGACTGCTAGCACATCCACTGAAGTAGCAGCTATCAAATACAGACATGATGTTCAACTTGCTGTTCAGCTTTCTGGCAGTAATGTTAGCTGTCTGACTTTCTATATAAGTAACTCACCATCTAAAACTAGCTCAATAGCAGGTATCGTTTTAGTACACACCTAAATAAAGAAATGAATAAAAAGATGCTGTCTGTAGTAGTGGACAGTATATCCTGGTTAAAAAGGCAAATTAAGTATGCTTCTTCTTACCATACAGAGACTCCATGCTCGCCGCATCGTTGTCTATGAGGGCGGATGCGACCCAAACAATTCCTAGGATGAGGAGTGCGAGGAGAAACAGCATCACAAACGTCTCCAACACGCGTGCCTTAATGCCCTGAAAAACAGGTTAAATTAAAGATTTTTTATGATTAAACAGCTTGGACTAAATTGCAGTGACAATGTCTATCACATATTGTAAGAAACTATGGTGGTACCACTGAATTACAAAATACTGGCTCATGCCCGATAACAACATAGGTACTAAAATTACTTAAATAAAGCACCAGTACTCAGATTCAGAAAGTACACATACGCTGTGTTCCGCAGGTGTCAATGAGGTTCTAATGAGAGTGTTCGCTCTAAAACCTGCAGGACTCCCACCATAACACATCACACACTGTTTCACCAGCACAGCCAGCAGTCCAGCTGTACTCTATTAGCGGCTTCATTTGAGTTTTTCCGGGTCGCTGAACACTGCCAGATCATAAACCTGACTGTGTGTGTCTTTGTAATACGCCCCACCAGCATAATACACCAGAGTGTATTACAGAGAGATGAATTTCAATGGCAAAGCGATATAGAAAACGGCAGAGAGACTAGAGGGAGGGGGTGAGACTAGACATAGTAGAAAGAGAAAATGGATTGAAAGAGAAAAAAAAAGACAGACTGTAGAAATTGAAGTGAGAGAGAGGGGGAAGAAACAGAGGAATTGCAGTAGAAGGGAGAAAATGTAGACTGTAGAAGGAGGGAGTGAGGGAGGGAGAGCCTGTAGGGATTGTAAAAGGAGAGAGTAACGGAGGGAGAGACTGTAGAGATTGTAGAAAAAAACTGAGGGAGAGACTGCAGAGATCGTAGAAGGAGGGAGTGAGGGAGGGAGAGACTGTAGAGATCGTAGAAGGAGGGAGTGAGGGAGGGAGAGACTGTAGAGATTGTAGAAGTAGGGAATGAGGGAGAGACTGTAGAGATTGTAGAAGGAGTGAGTAAGGAAGAGACTGTAGAGATTGTAGAAGGAGGGAGTGAGGGAGGGACAGACTGTAGAGATTGTAGAAGGAGGGAGTGAGGGTGGGAGAGACTGTAGAGATTGTAGAAGGAGGGAGTGAGAGAGGGACAGACTGTAGAGATTGTAAAGGAGGGAGGGAGGGAGAGACTGTAGAGATTGTAAAAGGAGGGAGTGAGAGTGGGAGAGACTGTAGAGATTGTAGAGAGAAAGGGATGGAAAAAAAGATAAGAAAAACTGCATAGATTTTACAGAAGGGGAGAAAGACTAGAGACTGGTGAGAAAGAGAAAACAAGCAAAGGACTGAAAGACACTTTTCCCGTTTTTGGTTTCACCTTTAAAAAGGTAAATTATTGCTATTTGAGTTCACAGACTGTTCATTCTTCAGAGCATACAGTGTTTTATATGAGGGAGTTTGGGGTTCAGTCTTCACTGGGCTTACAGCTGCAGTGTTGCTGTAACTGTGTTATATTTGTGTAATGCACAACATCAGCTCTGCAGTGACCAAGTAGTTTCATAGACCACAGGCCACGTTTACATCATCATAAGTAAAATGCTTCAAATAAAGAGTGCTTTTAAAGAAAGAACATCTAATCGATAATGCCAACACGCAATATAAGAACACAGAAAGTACAAAAGTTTCCATTCCCATGGTGAAATTAAATGCTGTTGTTGAGAACATTCAGTAAATGAACAGTAATTGTGTATTACAGTGTGCAGAAGAGTAGGGGTTGAATAATTTACTTTCACTTAGAAAAGCAACAACACAGAATTAGACCAGAAACTTTAGCATGTGGCTGTTTGGTCACACCTCTGTGTACATGTGGTTGCTTTGTCTGAGTGTAATATTCTCTCCACCTAAAGTTGCTCCACTGTGCTGTAACGTTGTGAAAGGTGATTAAAGCACCTGCTAAAAGGTGCTGACCACCGGCAAGCGTCCACGTGTGGAATTTTCCAGACTTTCCGAAGACCACTAAACCGATAGCACCTCCAAGTGACCATCTGGAGTAACTGCATCGCAGACCCCACGCCTTAGATTCAAACAGTTGCAATAGTATGTACGAACTGCTCAACATGAACAGAGTCGATAAAATACTGAAGAACTGTCAAAGTTCTTGAAGTGCAGGCTATTAATAAGGAGTTTTTCCCCCTTTGCTGCAGTAACAGCCTTTTCTCTTTGGGGAAGCCTTTACACTACATGCTGGAACATTGCTGTGAGGACTTTATTGCATTTATTGCATTAAAGCATTAGTGATGTCAGGCACTGATGTTGGATCAGCTCCATCACTCCAGTGTACCATTTTACTGCTCCCCAACCTGATGCTGAGGGGCTATATCCCCCTCTAGCTTACACTTGGCAATAGGTATGATGACCTTCATTATGTTACCAACACTTAATACTTCCTTAAATTATTCCTCTCTACGTTATATTAGTTTAATCAATCCTCAAGCCAAGTTTAATCACACAGAGAGATGAGCAAGAGATGGTGCGAGACAGGTGGAGTGGGAGACAGAAAGAGATCGAGCTAGGGACTGAGGAAACCCACAAGGGTGGGAGCAAAAGACGGAGCGAGAGATGGAGGGGAATGGAGCGAGATGGAGTGAGGAATGCAGCCTGGTATAGAATGAGGAATGGAGAGAGATGAAGTGAAGGATGAAGTGAGGGATAGAGAGAGCTGGAGAGAGGGACAGAGGGAGGAACAGAAAGAAAGACAAAAAAAGATGAGACGAGGAATGGAGAGAGGGGAGGAGAGAGGGATAGAGTGAGGGATGAAGAAGGGGTGGAGCAGGATGGAGAAAGGAGTGGTGGGAGAAATGGACAAAGGGATGAAGACAGATGTAAGAGGGATGAAGTAAGGGATGAGAGAGACAGAGGGATGGAATGAGGGAGTGGGTCAAGGACGAAGACAGACAGAAAGGGTAGGAGCAAAAGATGAAGTGAGAGATGGACAGCAATGGAGCAAGATGAAGTGAGGGATGCAGCATGGGATAGAATGAGAAATGGAGAGAGTTGGAGACAGTGAGGATGGAGGGATCAAAAAAAGGAATGGAGAGAAAGATGGAGAGAGGGATGAAGACAGATGGAGTGTGGGATGTGAGAGACAGAGGGACAGAGTAACGGATGAAAAAAGGGACTGGGTCAAGGATGAAGGCAGACAGAAAGGAAGGAGTGAGAGATAGAGAGATAAGGAGAATGATAGAGTGAAGGATGAAGTGAGAAGGAGAGGGATGAAGAGAGGGAAGGAATGAGAGGAATAGAATAAGGGATAAGAGAAAGATAAAGAGGGATGGAGTGAGGGACTTAGGAGAGATAGAGAGCAAAGGAGAAAGGGGTGGAGTGAGGGACTGCTTGCTGAATGGAGAGAGATAGAGAGGGATAGAGTGAGAGACGGAAAAAAGGATGGAGTGAGGAACAGAAAAAAAGGGACAGACAGGAACAGAGTGAGGGGTGAAGAGAGATGGAGAGCAATGCAGAGGGACTAAGTGAGGGATGAGTCAGAGAAGGATGGAGCGAGAGATGGAGAGAAGGACAATGAAAGAGGGATGGAGTGGGATGGAGAGATGGATAGAGAGGGACAGGGAGAGGGATGGTTCTTATCAGCACTATTCTTGCTCTTCTAAAAGTGAACAGTGCTAAAAATAGCAGCGCTGAAATATTCACCATGCCATCATTTCACTCACACACACACTCAGATCAGCCTGCTGCTGACACCACAGCGCAAGAGTGTCCTGTTGGTCCTAGTCATCCTCAGAAGGCTCTCGCTGACCTCATGTATCCTTAGTAACAGCAAACAGCAAAGAGTTTGTGTTTGTATGGAAGAGAGAGACAGAGAGAGAGAAATAGGAGGGAGAGAAAGAAGAGAACGAGCGAGAAAGCGAGAGAAAGGAGAGTCGGAAAGAAGAGAGAGAGGGAGAGAGAGAGAGAGAGAGAGAGAGAGAGAGAGAGACTAGCGTAGATTCCGTTCTAACCTTCCACCAATTTCCCAAAACTTGTGGCTCATCCAATCAGAAGCAAACTATTTAAAAAACAATCACTTGAAAACGTTGCAGTGACCAATGTGGAACCTTAGCTCCAGCTATGTCACCACTTTTGTAATGTTTAGACAGTTTTGCTTAAATCTGGCCTTTCTGTACATGTTATGCACGATTAAAACATTAGAAGACGTGGATAGAAAACCTTCCAATAATTGAAAAGCATAAAAACAAAAGAATAAAAAATCAGTAAAAACTTCAATTCAACTCAATTCAAACAGAAGTCTTACAGATAATCATAAAATCCCAAATGTACAGCTTAGGTGAGCATTGCATTGCAGTTGTTTAACCAATCCAGTGAGTGCTCCTCCACACTTCCTCCACACCCAACACGATGACTATGAGAGCTGACTGTTCACTAACTGTGTAATCTATATCTCAGACCCTGACATACAGCTTTATAACAAGATGGTCAACATTATTCACTTCATCCGTGAGTGGTCATACACCAACCGTCCAAGTACACCTTGTGTCTACACTCTTTATCGGCTCGACTGAACATACGAGCAGCGAAGAATACAATGTCCATTGCTGTTAGGCCCCTTTGACCCTGTTCTTCAACGGTCACCACCGATCAGAACAGGCGGTGTTGTGTTAGTGTGAGTGGATCAGACACCTTAGTGTCACTGCTGGACTGAGAATAGTCCAAAAACCAGAAATACCCAGCCAATTGCATCCTGTGAGAAGCATGCTGGGACCACAAACTGTGCAGCAGCAGATGAGCTATTGCCTCTGACTTTATGTTTACAAGGTGGACCAACAAAGTGGACCAACAAGGGGGGAAAGTCTAATAGAGTGGACAGTGAGTGGACAGAGTGTTTACAAACTCCAGCAGCACTGCTATTTCTGAGCCACTGGTACCAGCACAACATGCACCACCACCACAATGTCAGTGTCCGTGCTGAGAACAATCCACCATCCAAATATCTGCTCTGTAGTGGTCTTATGGAGGTCCACTAACAACACACTACAAATACAGAAATACAAAGTGCATCTATAAGGTAGGCAGCACTGATATGTGTAGAGGCTTAATGAAGTGCCGGTCAGTGGAATGTGACGGCTCATCTGCAAATATCAGTCTGACTTTATAGAATTTCTTATATGAGATTAGAATTGCTAATTTTTTTTAAGCACTTTTCATCACTACCACCCATCATGTAGTAGCTGAACCTGTATCTAAGACTCTAAGAGCGGTGTGAAAGACAGAACACAGAACACACACATACACACACACACACCATGAATCACTGTACACACACACACACATGGATCACTGACGCGTAATTCTCACCAACTGGTTACAAGCAGCCCCCAAAAACAGGATATATGAGTAAAGGAAGGGCTTTTTGGGGGGCGTTTGAAGTCTAAAGGGCAATTCGCCCCCTCCCTTTTCCTCCCACTACAGTGAAGCCGTCTTTTCCCGATTAATATGAGGTGTTGGACAGATACGTCTTCAAAGAAAACACCACTGGGGTTCGTCAACAGATGAAAGCGCACGTCAAAAGCTTGAATGTTTTCTTGGTCTGTGTTGGTTTGCAATTACTTATCGAGTAGTTTTAAACCTTTCTCAAACCTTTCTAAATATTGTTTTTTCTTTCTCTTCTAAACATGGCTAGACCTAACAGCTGATGAAAGTCAAAATACTGGGATTGCATTTTAAACTGCAGCTCTTTTCTAGACAGTGAGGTTCGAGCCTGATCTCCTGATCAGGAACTCCAGCACACCCTACTTTTTTGGTGAGGTGCTTGAACATTGAACATACTGTAACAGATTGTCAGCTGGCGGCCAATATGGCAAAAATATATCATCACACAGCCTCAACATATAATCTTGATATATGATATAGCATAAATAGTTTGAAATGTTTATGTTTATAAATGACATGCTTTGTTGTTGTTTAAGTATATTTATAGTTTTCCCATCATTATGCCAAATTCAGCAAATGTACAGAAGAAATATCTAAGGGATGTGTTCACTTCTTTAAAATCAATAGAAACATGTCACTGGAACCTACAAACTGCTGTGCAGATCTTGAGTGAAACTCCATTACACAATTTCAATATGAAAGAGATTAATCTCTCAAAAATACCAATACTTCAATGCATTTTGAATAAACATAATATTTTGTTCTTTTCAGGTTTGATAAGGCCGAAACCACCAAAAAAAAAAAAAAAAAAAAAAACAGCCTCAGGGGTCACACATATAAATCCAAACTACCAAAATACAAATGTATTTATAATGAATTTTTATTGAAACATAATCTATAATGACATACCATGACTGCATGATTAAATCATTTAAATTAGCCTTAAATTGCATCAAGTTTTTTCAGTAATGCCCAACAGACTTGCCACCATGGTTTTATTAACACACTGTTATCTATGAACATAGACACAAGTACATTAGCATAGCTAAAAACAGCAACAAGCCAACTAGGTCTGAATTTCACCCATACTGAGGTATGTGCTCACTTTGGGGGTAAAGGAGACTTTTTGTCGCCAAGCATTCATTTAAAATATATCTGCTCCTTTAGAAATATAGCCTAAGTGAAATAAGTGAAGACCAGAGACAAAATAACCTGAATACCCAAAGAAAAATAAAGGAAACTGGCCAGCAAAGCTGTGGCCAGTGGCGCATATACATATATAAAGCCAACCTGGCAGCCAACCTGGCAACGAAGGCTGGGAGACTCCCGAACCCAAGAATTCCCTTTAACGTTGTGTAAATTTCTACTGAAATAGAGAAGCTCATATGTTGCCTTGGTGACCACGGCAAATACGAGCCGTCCGAACCCTGGGAACGAAAATCGGCCAAATACTCACAGCTAAAAAATAAACACCAGGGCTGCTGAGGCACAAAGAAAGAAAATCAGAGTCGTTAAACACACACACACACACACACACACACACACACACTCACATGTGCGCACACACCCAGTGGTGCTGGATAAATAGAGAAAATATTTATATTAAACAATAAAAATAAAAACCAAAAAAAAAAAGCCCAGCTGTATTACTGCAGAGCAACATCACTATTATTAAAGGGGAATTCCACCCATTTTTAATTGTGTGAAATACAGACAGAATATTTTAAAGAAGTTTGGTATGCAATGGTTGATTTCTTTACAGTGGTAGTGAATGGAACCAGGGGTCACCATGTTTGTAACACAAATAAAGACATTTTACTTACTATCACAACCAGCAGCGAACACGCCTCTGAGGTTTAATAGACAGCGTTAACAAGGATAAAACAGTGGACAATCTGCTGCAATAATTTTTGGGGATTATTTTGGCTGAGAAAATCCTGCAGGTATCTCTCCATAAAAAAAATAAATCAATACATTTATGGCACATTAAAGTCTTCTTAGGAACTCATGCCAACTGTAAATGTAATTATTGCAATGGAGGGGGCTAACAAAATTAATGTGCATTATTTAACATTGACATCCACTATGTTAAACCTCTAGTACGTTTATTTTTCATGTCGTTTGAAGTTTTTACTGAGACAACACATAACAATTTATATTTAAAACAATGAGATGCTGAAGATGAGATTTGTGTTAGAACTGAATATAATCTGCCTTGAAATGTCATGAAAGGCTTGAATACTGCTTTGTCATGCACACATATTACATTTACTGTTTTACTGTTATGACTGCATTTAAATGAGGCAAATGTGACTGCAAATGTAAGTAATGTCCAGTAAGTAATGTCCAATGCTCATAAGTACCATGTGTTATAAGTTTTTAAACACAAACCTATATTAAAATATGTTGCATGTTTTCATTTCAATTTACAATCATTGGGCATTTTTCAATTATTCCTGATATTATAATATTACTATTATTAGTAGTTTAATATTACTGTGTTATTTCAGTACTTGTTGGGGGTGCCTACTGAATTATCAAGAATAATTTTTCTCAGTCCTTAGTGCTGCATTTAAAGCTCATGTTTTACTGTTTGACATAAAACACTTACTAACACTTATTAACACAAATTAAATGTGATTTTCCATAATAAATAATACTATTATTATTACTACTATTATATTTTCATAAAACAGGTTTGCAGAAATGTGTTTAAAAATAAACATTATACCATATGTTATTGCTGTCCAATAAAAAACATCTCCATTTTTGTCAATTTCAATTTTTCTTCATCTATAAAATGCAGCAGCTGCTGTTTACATTATGATGAATGGACCAATAGAAAATAGCTTGGAAATTTTCTGGTTCCATTGATATCCACTGAAATTAAAGTTTTTGGTCTTTCCTGTAAAGTTGCCATTTTGGAGATACCTGTTTTTCATTGGACAGTGACAATATGTTACATAGATTATATACAAATTCATCTTAATCTTGTATTTAAACATTCAGTAGTATTAAACTTTCAAATTCATTGTAAGGACTATAAGCAGTTATCATTAAATGAGTAAAAAAACAACATTCAAAGTTTTTAATCACTAAAGAGGGTCTGCATTCAGGTCCCCCATAAGGGAAAACAAAGTAATAAGTCCAACTGATCAGAGATCACAGTGGATTACAGAAAGATCAGACAGATAAGACTGCCACCTGCAGGAGATATAAAGGATGTGTCTGTATTTATGCAATATTTACAGTGAAAAGTGTGAACTAAACTCATATTAGAATCACTTAATTTACACTTTTGTTTTTACACGTAATTAAAGCACTCATTTTCTTAGCTGTTAGATGCATGTGTTTTGGCAGCTGGCAGTAAAGGGTTATTTATTTCTAAGTGAACACAACAAATACAGAACATATACATATTTCACGCATACATAAACATTCACATTCATAAACTCGTCGCTGAGTAATAAAAAAGTTACGGTAAAACGGTAGAAGTTGGTTTACTTTAGAATTTAAAGTGATTTCTTGCTTCCTCCCCTTTATATTAAAACTTATTTCTTATTCAGAAAACATTTCTTTTAGTTTATTTTCAGTATTTAACTGATTTCTTGGTACTAAGCATTCAGTATAGAAACAAATTTCTTGTTAAGCTAGTTCTGCTACTTTACAAGCAGCAACAAAACTGATTTCTTTTTAAAAATTTTAAAATATTACTTTCCTACCTTCAGTACTTAAAACTGATTTCTGGCTATGTAAGCTTTCCTACTTTACCTTCAGTGTTTAAACTGACTAAAAATAGTTTCTTGCTGTGTTCTTGTGCTACTTTACTTTCAGAATAAAACTGATTTCTTATTCCTTAGGTTTCAAAATAAAACTACTTTTCAACCAGTATTAATATCGATCGCTTGAAACTTTCCCTTAGCAACAGTGTTAAAATCAATTTCTTGCACGTTTATCTTAAGACGTCTTGTTTTTTAAGCTTAGGTATTAGCAACATTTTATGCTTTTGCTTTAGTATTATAATGGATTCCAACTACAACCTTGTTTTTTTTTTTAATTAAGAACGCAGAGCAAAATGTAAACAAAAACAAAAAGCAATTATGTGCAAATCATTTAAAGTCTGAAAAATTAAAATAGTACATAAACAAAGTTGTGACCGGTTCATGTGTTACATCAATACTTTGTAAATGTTTGTGAAGTCAGGAGACGATGGCTGTAGTTTTAAAAATTAAATGTTTTCTGTTTTTGCTTGATGCAGTATCAAGGGTCTCTTTTGTCGTTGAGATCCGGAAAGAAGGACCTTCCCTGAAAAAGACATCATCTTGATGGCAGCATATGTTGCTCCAAAATGTTCTTGGCTGTTTTACGTTGAGAAACGTTATTTTTAAATTACTATTACAACCTTGGTTCAATCCTTCATAGAGTAATGATATATAGAGTGATGATATATATATATATATATATATATATATATATATTTATTTATTTATTTATTTTTTTTCACACAATTTGTGACCAATTGAGAATTAATTAATTACAAGATGTTCCACTAGCAGTTTTTAGCATTGCACAACGTTACCAGTCGTTGTTCACCTGACTTTTTTATGTGCTGCTGCCGTTGCTGGCATGTTTTTTCACTGTTTTAACATTTTAGATGCTGTCCTAGTGTTATTTTCAATTACATACAGGGCTTAAATGATTTGCACATCATTGCACTTGGTTTTAATTTACATTTTGCACAGCGTCCTGACTTTTCTGGAAAGTTTGCTACATTAGCCTTTTTTGCTACTTAACTCTTAGTATTAAAACTGATTTCTTGCTACTTTACGATCAGAATTAAACTAGATTTCATGGTACCTTATTTCCAGCATTAAAACGTCAACCTCTGACCTCATATTTTAGTAAGAAACCATGAAGAAGAGGAGGAAAGAGAGTAAAATCAGGTCTTGGTAGCCCCCGGTGTTTTTAAGACAAACAAATAAAAGTGACCTGAAACGGATTAGACTAGAGTGCAGCAGGACAAATCCTGAATGACACTTGGAGAGAAGGTCATGCCACACTACTTCATCTTAAAGAAAGTTCTGCAGCAAGCACCACAGCTTATAGAGGAGTTTAATGAACTCTCCTGTTTCATTTCCTCCTGTTACTGAATCTAACGCGCAATATTAAACGCCCCCCATTAAAGCTGCCCGCATGGTGCTGGAACGTGGAGACGAGAGCAGGTACTTCGGAGGCACGAACGAGCACAAGGCCCGGACAGGTAATTTGACAAGCACTTAAAAAAGAAAACCTCAAATCTGCCTTTTATGGGGTTCCGCGGCTCCAGAGTTGACCTTCTCCGAGATCTGCAGGAGGGCTTTCATATGAGCTGCACGTCTACGATCGTTTCCTTTCTTCACACACACACACTTTTGGCGGACGTGTAGGTCAACATAAAGCAGTGCTGCCCTCGCTTCCGCGTTTATGGACGATCAGTAGCCAGAAAACAGCCGCAGTCGAAATGAAAGGTTATAAAGCGGCCCGCTGGCTTCTCTCCGCCGTCCCCCCAAAACAAATTAGCCCTGCCCTCGTAAACTACAGTAGCAACTAATCTTTATGTAAGTTTGCCAAAACGGACACAAACCAGGAGCCACTTCAAACTGGAGGGAGGAGGGGATTTAACACGCTGTCCTTTTTTCCCTTTTCAGATTCGGTTTTCTCGTCAGGCTCCTCTGAGCATGTGCTTTTTGAAGCTCGGAGTAATTTATGATATGAGGAAGTTCGCTGAGTTGTAGATGGTTTTCTTTTCTTTTTTTTTTTTTGGCTTTTGAAGTTTTATTTTTTGAGGGTGTGTTGCAGCTGAGGTGCCCCTAATAACAATGCAAGCCCAAAAAGAAAAGCCTGTTTATTGGTATACACTGCAGGCCAAAAGTTTGGAAGCCGTCAACTAAACATCACATGTTTATTTACATCTTTTTTTCCCCCAGAGTCGTTAGTTACAGAGTATTCCTCTGGTCTTAGTCAAGCCTAAGCTCTCTATTCTTAGTTTTAAGAGACAATTTTACTCACAACCATGTTGGAAGAACCCAAGTTACATCAATCCCATTCTAAAAAAGCAAACTACAGGAATAACCTGAGTTGACATGAATCCCATGCTAAAAAGATAGCTAATAAATAACCCAAGTTCACATTAATCCTATGCTAAAAAGCTGATGTACAAATAATCCCAGGTTACATCAATCCCTTGCTAAAAAGCTGATGTACAAATACTCCCAGGTTACATCAATCCCATGCTAAAAAGCTAACATACAAATTATCCCAGGTTACATTAATACAGGAACTGTCATTTTATAGTTTTGATGGCTTCACAACTATTAATAGGGCAAAAACTAGGTTGGTGTGTCCAAACTTTTGGCTGACCCATGATTATATTAATCCCATGCTACAAAGCTAGATTACTAAAGCCCGAGTCCTTACCACATCAACTCATGCAGATAGGTTGGTGATATGTGGAGACACAAATCTGACCTGATCACTTAAAAATAACAGTGCAGACAGTCGTCTCCTCCAAAATCGAGAAACAAACCCGCAGCCTGAACACAGCCTTAACAGAATCATACCTTTTTGGAGCCAGCAAAGCCCTCGGACTCCAGGAAGAAATACGCAAAAGGCATCAGCACAAAGAGGCAGAGGTTGGAAAAGAGAGACACAAGGTTCCACAGACCTAGAGAAGAAAAAATACAGGGAATTAGACAGTGCTGTGAAAAAAAACCTAAGGCAGAGAAAAAGGATATATGTAAAGCTATTGACCTGGACAATAAGAATTAATTTATTAAAAATATAAGACACTAAGAGAATAAACAAAATCAGTCCCATTCAATATCTAGTTAATATAACAAATCATTTTAGATAAAAATTTGGGTGCTGCTGAATTTTGAACTGAACAAGCAGCAAGAAGTCAGGAACAAAACCTCTGCTTGCCTGACTGCATTCATCTAACCTATATATTCACAACTTGTGTTCATTTGTATCTATTCTACTATTTTGTAATGCTATTTTACAAATAACACAGTCAGAAACTAATTATCTAATTACAGTTCATTAAAAGGGTTAATCACATGGCTGAGCTATCTTGTTGTTTGTCTAATTATTACTAATAATAATAAAAAGGAAAAGAAAACTTAAAATGAATGTTTCTTTTTAAATCTCTCAGCAGGAGGTGTCTGACGGATCTGAGCAGGGAAACAATTACAAACCTTCTCTTCGGTATTACGGCAGGAATATCCTGCACTTTAAAAGCTCAAATAATTTTTTAAATAAAAGAGTTGCTAATATTAGCGCCAACCATGAAAGACAAAACTGTTACCACTGTTGTCAGCACAAATGTTACACTCTGACGCCCTCTGGTGGCCACAAATGAAACTGATCATTACATATGACTGAATTCAATGCAAAAATAAACCGTGAGCAGTTTAACAATTTCCACCCCTCTCCTCAAGGACTGGGTAGTTGTGTTTCTCAGATCTGCACTTTGGTTAATTTAATACCTCATTAAAATAATTCAGTTACAGATGGAATTAAACAAATCCACATAATTACTAAAGTGACCCATACCTGTTTATTTATATTTGTTATAATACGAAGAGAACTTTTTGCAGGCAAAACATACTTACTGCCTAAATAATTAGACTTCAAGGCCCATACTGTAGCCTACATACTGTGATCATTTTAGTGTATTTACTTTGTAAAATATATTCCTTGTGCGGCTGCTCTGCAGCATCCCACTCTACAGGTCAGTGATTTTGAATGGAGATTATATACCGCCCAGCCACTCCATTAAGTCCACCTTCTTGTATGTATCAATTTTATCAGCTTCACATACCATACAGGTGCACTTTGTAGTTTGTAGTAACAATTACAGACTGTAGTCTGTTCCTCTTCATACTTTGTTATCCTTCCTTTTACCCTGTTCTTTAAATGGTCAGGACCCCCACAGAGCAGGTGTTATTAGGGTGGTGGGTTATTCTTAGCACTGCAGTGACACTGACATGCAGTGTTCACCAACCAGCAACACTGTGTTATGATTCAGTGCCATCTCCTGTATACTGAAGTATCAGCATTGTGTACAATCAGCAACTGAAAGACAAACTTCAGTATATTTCAGTAAATTTACTGTTTAAATTTTCTAAACTCAGCTTCAAAAATTGACCTTTGCGGTATTTTCCAAACCTAGACAAGCAAGTCTCTGTCCATTCCTAGTTAAACAGTCAGTCTTCGCTGTTGACTTTTCTGTTTTTAAAGCACGTTATTCTTTCTCACTCGCTTTCGTTTCTGGCGGCTGTTTCTCGCTTCGTACCTCGCCTGTGTGTGCGCCGCATGCCCCAGTGTGCACACATCTGATTGGCTAAGGAGTGCCTCTCGTGATCTTACAGTGCACACGATTAGTCTGTGAGTTCACTGCGCCGTAAAGCCCGTATACCGTAAAGACAAGAAATGCTTCGCTGCTTAAAATAAACACAGACAAAATTAAATAATTCTTAATAGTTTATCAGTTTGGATCCGCATTGGACGGATCCAGAAAGCGGTCCACCTATTAGTGACCCCAGGACTAGAGGATGATCAACACAAACTGTGCAGCAACAGACGTTAGTATCACTGCAGCGCTGAGAATGATCTACCAACCTACTAGTACCTGGTCTGGTAGTCCTGTGTGGTCCTGACCTTAAAAAGGGCAAAAGGGGGAGAAAGTATGCAGAGTAACAGACAGACTACAGTCTGGAATATAGTATCTATATGACACTGGTAATCACACCACAAGCCTTCTTATATTCCGAACACGTTTCACAACAAGGTAGAAAAGTAAACAAGTAAAGCACGAAATACATATGTGTTATATACTGCAAAAGTACAATCAAAATTTCATCGGGTGACAAAAAAGACAAAAAAGCAAAATGTAAACCGAATCCAGAATCCATGTTTATCCAGATACAATCTGGACGCGAAGCACATACTAATGTAACAATGCATGGTGTGAATAGGTTTGTGCTTAAGCTATACTACATATTTGTAACTAAATTATTTATTTATAATTATTATAACAGAGATAAAGGGAAGCAGACTTTGGCCCTGAATTGATAACCATTTAGAGAATGCAAGAACAACTGTAAGCACCCACCATGGATGAGGGATCCATTGAGCCACTGGATGTAGTAGTTCTTGGGAAGGGAAAGGAGGATCTCATTACTAATTATAGAGAAGGGCAGGAGGAGGACTGCCCCTCCGGACACTGCCAATGTAAACGTACACAGGTACATACTGAAAAACAAGAGAGATAACATCAGTTGTAACAAAGATACATATATTATATGCATCTCTGTCTTAAAAATCTATTTTACGCAATCCTTTGCCCCCTTCAGTGTCTGGAGTTTCTTCCCACTTTAGACTACAGCAATCAGACTAAAGTAGATAACAGACAGAAGCTCATACCCCGCCATTTGTTACTGTACCAACTGAATGTCTACATTATTGCCTCATACTATGTGGATCTGCACACACCTTGTACATCCATTCACTAGCCACTTTATTAAAAACACCCACCCACTGATGAATGTTGAGACAAGTCACTAATATTAACTGCATTAAAAGATACAACAAATTCTGCAGTCATACTCCAATATAGTTGGCCTGTGATGTGTATGTTTCTGAAAAAATGGCCAGTGTGTACCTTGTGTTTATTATGTGTCAGAAACCCTTCAAGCATGTTGTCGCTGTCCAATGAAAAACATGTGTCTCCGTTTTTGTCGATTTTGAATTTTTCACATCAATTGAACACACCAATGGTCATTTACATTGTGTCTCATGACGAATGGACCAATAGAAATGCTCCAAAATAGCTTGGAAAAAATTCTGGTTCCATTGACTTCCATTGAAAGTAAAGTATGTTTTTGGTTTAAAGTTGGAGATACTTCTTTTTCACTGGACAGCGTCGATATGCATAACTGATAAACTACATATGGTGTCATAAGTCGGGAAACTTGACTTAAAGTCAACAAAAATCAAAAACAAGAACTTTACTTTAGGCTTGGGCGACAGGGCGATGTAATCGGATATCAGCGATGACCGGTATTTGACTGGTATTATGAAATCGCACAAGCTGCGTGGGGCAGAGAACTGTGGCGCCCACTGCTAAAAAAGGTAAATTTTAAATATAAGTTAAGTTTATTTTACATACATAAATCCCACCCTCACCAAAAAAGCGGGGTGATCAGTATTTATTATAAGGGAATATCCCAATAATAAATACTCAGTATCGCCCAGACCTACTTTACACACAGACCAGTAACATAGTAAATTAAGCAACTCACGATATTCTGTTGACAATGGCATCTTCATCTTCATGGTCATCTGTTAACAGGAAACACATTAACAAGTGACCACCAATGTTATATGCACTTAATTTAAGAAGATACCTATGAAACATTTACCGACAGCAAAAAGCAGACTTTAAGCCACATATATATGTACTTTCAAATCCAAATCAAACTGTTTCCCTGAACATGCAAGAAAACTTATATATATATATATATATATATATATATATATATATATATATATATATATATATATATATATATATATATATATATATATAAAATAAAATGAACTTTAATATAGGAACATTAGAAAAGTAAAAAAAAAAAGATGTAAACAGAGTGACAAGAAGACCATGATGAATCATAAAAGAAGATGGCAACAAAATAAGAGAATAAAATAAAGAATAAAACAGGAATAAATAAATAAATAGCTAAACAGGACATGTATAAATAAAGTAAATAGAACCAAAAGTAATAAAAAAGAGTGAATAATAAAAACAAGACAAACTGAAAAAACACAGGGGTAATAACTCTAAGAAATTAAAATAAAAGAAATAAATAAAGTAAAAGAAATTATATTAATGCAAAAAAAGTACAAAATAAAAAAACCTATAAAACTATAAATCTAAAAATATGATAAGAGAAAAAAAAAGCTCAGTTGAAACAGTCACAGGCTGTCTGAAGGTAGTCAGAAACTAAAAGTTTAAAATGATTGAGTGACCCCAGCGAACTGAGCTTTAGAGTTTCCTGTAGTGAGTTCCAGCTCGCTGGGGCACTGTAGCTAAAAGCAGATTTTCCCATTTCACTAAAAACTCTTGGTACCTGACAGGTGATCCAACCACTGGAACAAGTCTGATATGAGCTGTTATTTGTTGTGATCAGAACAGATATATAATGAGGCAAATGGCTAGAGAGTGCTTTATGAATAAAACTAAGCCAGTGCATATCCCTTCGTACGACCAGTGAGGGCCAACCCACTGTCTCAGAGTCTACATTGGTGAGTGCTGTATGGGGCGCCAGTAATAAATCTTATGGCAGAATGGTAGATGGAGTCTAGTGGTTTTAAAGCGCTGGTGGACGCTTTTCTGTAGATAACAGCGTCATAGTCCAGGATTGACCGTATGATTGCTTCCACTATTCTTTTCCAGGTATACGTGGGTAGATATGAACTTGTTCCGATAAAGGAATCTGAGCTTTTGTCTACACTTTGTGGCGAGTTTGTTAATATGAGCTTTACGCAAGATTATGCAAGAAACAAGGACAGTACACCAGGATTTGGTTCAGGAGAAAGAAAACTAGGCTGATGTGCTCACCACTCTTCCTTTTGTAGCGTGTGATAATGCAGTAAGACACGATGTACAGCACTGCAAACAGGAGAAAACAGATCTGAAAAGTGAAAGAAAAAAAATAATTAGAAAAACTTTTATAAACACGCATTTGCTGCCATTACACTCTCCATTCATTGTATAAGAAACCCCTCATTTATAGTGCCGCCTTAATAGCGGACAGTTTGAATATAGCTTATGTTGGCTCTTCTCTAGCCCAGTTTCTGACCACTTAGTCACTCTTGTCTGGACATTTATAGGTGGCAATTCCCTCTTAACCTAGCAGTGATGCCATTGTGCTTGTCTGAGATTAACTCAATGATTACTCTCCTTATAAAAAAATGGTAAGACAGACAGCATTCAAATCTTTCTAACTATATTGTAATTCATTCTACCAACATGCTATTACACAACATAGCCATGTTCTGAATGCTCTGCCTTGGCCTATTTTAAGAAGGCAATCATGATGGATGAACGTATCTGGATACCTGTCACACTACTTTTACACCTAGCACAGCAAAGTCTTCCAGGTTCAATGTCGTTCACACATGGACGGTGCAGTGTCTCAGTGGCACGAGCCCAAAAAAGCAAGGCGAACTAGCATTACCAGATTGTTTACTGAAAGCAGTTTTACCGACCATTCATCATGTGGGTGTATCACCTTTTTACTAAAGCAACAGTTGTACGTCACAGACAGAGTTAAAGCATGTGGGTGTTTTCACCTGTTATAAAAAGGCTTCCCTGAAACTTAATCTGGGACAAGCCTACTACACAATATCAGCATTTCTACAGCTGAAGCTGCAAGGGCCAGCTGATTCTGATTACTTTTCCACAGTCACGTCCAAGTTTTAGTGACGTGGCAGTATTCCTGTGCCAAGACTTCCTGTGTGCCAAAACTTCAGGATGACAGCCCCTTTGCACAGTACATAAGCCTCACCTGCCCAAACCGTGTGGTCAGGGCTGCAAAACCACTGCCAGGTCTTGGATTTTTTTCCCCTTAACATTACAATAAATACAATTAAACTGAAATGCTACTTATGTCGAGATATTCTAGTATTCATAAGGATTAAAGAATAGATAACCTGGGAGGAGGAAAACTATGCAAAAGGCAGACTTTGCCCAACATATATGACATTAAGAGTGTAGGCCCACCAATTAAGGTGACAGCACTGCTGTTGCACAATAAAGTGACATGCAGAAATACACATATTTAAAAAGCGCTTCCTGGTTGCACAGAGGATGCCTTAGACAAGCTAATGAGCTAAAACTACATGTTGGATGCTGGTGAGGACTCGTGCCAGCTATATTAGTCTTGCAGCTCTAGCACAAACTAAAGCACTTCAGACACATTTGGAGTAAAGGTCATGGGATTTACCTGGAAATTACATTTTGCCAAACTCTTAGTGGCTGCTAACAATTAACCAAGAACTTTAGATGATAAAGAAAAATTGTTGAAGATGGGCTACTCGCTCCTGACAACAACCTAAAAACTTGATTACTGTCTAAGCTTACAGTAGCTCTTCAGTCGGTCAGGTTGTGAGCCCTGTTTTTAGCGTTCTGCAACGCATAATAACACATAGAGCACCTGCTCTAGCGACTGCTATTAGATCACACTGACAATGATGAACTGGACTAAAGCAGCGAACCAACCAATGAAATGCATTCACTCCCACCTTCACACTTTCTCGGACATCCGTCATCCACTGAGCAATATTCACAGCCGAATTCAACAGCATCTTCAGTTCTTTCCGAAATGACTAATCCATCTGACAGTACTGATGCAACAAGAGTTGCACATAAAATGCAATCACAAACACTTTTTTTGTGCTCAAATGACACATCCAGGAAGCTCCAGGTCTCACACAATAACATTTTCATGTGTCTAATATGACAGCATGATTTAATCTAATGTATAGATAGAGATCAATACAAACAGCTAGTAAATGCTATAGAATGCAAACATGACAGTGTCAAGGTGGCATGCATGCAAAACTGTTGCAAAATGTTGAGTAACTGTTTAATATTTATCACTTTCCGGCAGGTCAGAAGGCAGGTCAGAGCATATTAAGGCTCAGACCTCGGGTTGTTTTGGACCAAGAAAACAAGGAGCTCTGACTCCTGAATGTAACTTATCTACAGTACTCCACAGTCTTTGCGTTATTAGGTTAAAAATCCCCACATTTTTGATAATGTAGGCTATGATTTATTATGTAATAGTTATTTATAACTACATTTAAGCTTATTCATTGGTGTAAAAATGTTCAGAAATTGAATTTCCAGACTGAAATGTAGCTTCTGAAATTCATCTAATCACCGTGTAATAAGTGACTCTACTCAAGAATTAATAAATTCTTGTTGAATGTTGTAAAAACTCAATCTAGTTCCCAGTTAAAGTGTATCTTAAGATCCTCAAATGTCTGAATACACCTACGTTTCTTCAAAATCAAGGAGATTGCTGCTATCTTCAGTCCTCTGGGAAGAAGAATAATGATAAGAGATGATACACTAGATGATGGAGCGCTGCTGTTAAGACTCAACCTCACTCCTCAGCAGTAAACTCATTTTTATATATATTTGTGGCCCATTTCATAGATAAGCGCTGTCCAGTAGTATGAGACACTTCGCAGCAGACTGAAGTTACTAATGAAAAGCGAGGGCTAGAGGGGCATAAAGCCCCCCAGCAATTTGGCTGGGTTGTCTGGAGTGATAGTGCTGGGATCTCGGATGAATCTGATCTGACCTCAGTAATGCTCTTTTTAATGCTGGATGCAATCAAATCTTAACAGCTATGTTCCAGTATCTAATGTAAAGTTTTTCCAGACAAATAACATTAGACGCTGTTATTGCAACAAACAACTCGGCATTAATTCCGTTAATTTCAGAAGAAACACTAAAAGAACAGGTGTTTCCATAATGTTAGCTACAGCTAGCTAGATGGTATAGGTAACGATAACCCATATAAAACGAATTTACAGTTCCACCTTAAATGGTGCAGCAATTACATTCTGGCGCCTTAAGGTGGAACGTGAACATTCGAATAAGAAGCTGAGGTTAGCCTCGTATACATCACTTGAACACATAAACCGACATGAACTCAGATACGGATAAAACTGCTATTCGTTGAAGTGCGCGGTGGAAATGTACAAACTCCATGTATAAACATAACGTACATGTAAGATGCGCCTGCGTTTGCTATCTTAGCTTAGCATAGCGCTATAGGGAATGTCAATGGCTTAAATGCTAACAAGGCTAGCGCGCTAACTTATTAGCGGGACCATGTTTACATTCTGCTTTAACGGTAGAGGACCAATAAGCAAATATCACTTAAGACATGAGCAAGTGCGAAATGTCCAGCTCGGTCCTGAAGTCTATTTCGTATTTGACAAAGTGAACTAGAAATCAGTTTGGCTAACGGGTACACAATATAGGTGCTGGCTAAATTAAGCTAAGCTAAGTTAGCGCTACAGTGTGTGTCTCCCTCACTGTGTGTGTGTTTACAGTGTGTGTGTTGTGTCTGTCACTGTACTCACTATGTACTCCCGAACCTGACTGTGGAAATTCTGCTCTCTTATCGTCACTTCGTCTTCTTCCATTCTTCATATTGCAGATGCTCATCAAAGTGTCTGATCGCGTCTCTGTCTCTCTCTGTCTCTCGCTCCCCCTCTCTCTCTCAGCTCACAGCGTCTCTCTCTCTCTCTCTCTCTCTCTCTCTCTCTCTCCTCTCTCTCTCTCTCTCTCTCTCTCTCTCTCTCTCTCTCTCTCAGCTCACAGCGTCTATGTCTGTCTGTCTGTCTGTCTGTCTATCTCTCTCTCTCTCTCTCTCTCTCTCTCTCTCTCCACTCTCTATCTCTCTCTCTCTCTCTGTCAGCTTAAAGCGTGTCTCTCTCTCTCTCTTTCTCTCTCTCTCTCTCTCTCCTCTCTCTCTCTTCTCTCTCTCTCTCTCTCTCTCATCTCTCTCTCTCTCTGTCTGCCTGTCAGCCCAGTGTCTCTCTCTCTGTCAGCTCACAGCGTCTCTCTCTCCCCGTCTCTCTTTCTCACAGTTCAGTCTCCTTATCCTCTCATTCTCTTTCTCTCTCTTTTACACACACACACACACATTTCCACAGTGTATCTGGTACAAGTGAGTCAGACACAGCAGTGCTTTGTATTAGATAGATACATAGATAGATATATAAGTATATATATCTGAGATACATAGATATGTCTGTACATGCATGCACTCTTTTTTCCCAGAATGTACTAAACTGTTGATGTGGCCACTCCAAATGCAGCTTCCAGATGCAAATGCCACACCTGGAATCAACTTCTTTTACCTGCTTAACTGATGGATTAATGAGGGAATAGCCCTTGCAGCCCGTGAAATCGCTGTTGAGATAATTGTACAATTATTTTTGATCCCTAGAAAAAAGAGATATTATTATTATTATTATTATTATTATTATTATTATTATTTATTATTATTATTATATTAGTGTTGTTGTTGCGGTTGTTGGTATTATTATTATTATTATTATTATTATTATTATTATTAATAATAATAATAATAATAATAATAAGAATAAATAATAATAATAATAATAATAATAATATACCTACCACAGTTTAGCTGCACACCTACGCAGTAGTGTATTTTCTACCTGGAGTGCTTGTTTATAATTCTTCCTGTATAAAGCTGCACAATATACTACGTCCTCAAGTGACATGGCTTGCATGCAATTATATATTTTGCCAGAGGGGGTCTCCAAATCTAAATCTTTAGCTTCAAAATCAACCTGAATTTAAATAGACCTCTTCCTTTGTGTCATATGGTTCAAAAGACAACATTATTGTTTCTCTGTAATCGTTGATTGACATGTATTGATTTCCATCCACTTCAGCATTAGTCACATCATCACGTGCATATGCTAACAAACCAATCTGAGCATGTTTTCTGTACCCCTTTATCAATCGACCAACCATCAACAGAGAAACTCCTGTTATCCGCTCCACTGCGTGGACACGACTGCACATAACATTCCTTCTTCTCCTTACTGTAGTTAATTTATCTTGTTTATGCTGACACATGCTCACAGTACATCTCTTGGTCAAACATTTATTTACACTTGTACAACACTTGTTTTTAGTCTCTCGTGTTGTGTCACTCAGTCAACAACAACACTGTTTTCATAACCATTCAGACTCTCTTCGTCTTCTAGCCTTCCCTATTACTACAGTCTACCCCCTTATACACCCTATTAGCCGGTCTGGACTAAACCAAAAGGGCTATATGCACAGCACAGGTAGATCTTAAACTAAGCTTATAACAGAAACAGCCCCATGTTATACATATTGAATATTTTATAGCATGCTATTTACCTCTGATGTTACAGGTAAGTACAGTACTTTAATTACATTAAAAAAATGTGTTTTCTTTCCCCAGGTATACTGGATCCCCCCTACACCAGCGATTTTCCCAAGTCCAGTGAAGACTATAAAGACTATATCCATTCCCTAAGGATACAGGTAAGTACCAGTTTCAAGTTCATTATGGGTCTTTTTATACTTTTTTAAAGACAGTGTCTTTGGGCAGATGGCTCTATAAGGCTGGTGATATGTTAGGATGACCTACCTTATCACAGGGGAGTATTCAAGTTTCCAAATATTGAGCATAATTCTGTGGTTGAGATGTGGTTAGTTGTAAAGTGGCTCATGCTAGAGACAGTGGTGGTGACAAATGGTCACAAATATAACCATTTAATTTAATATACAACACCACCAGCAAACCTATGTGTCTTCTCTACATATAATAGAATGTTGATGATGACCAAATAGTTATAAATATGAAAAACAAGTTTGTTTTTTAGTTTTATTTTTTGCCTTACAATACTTTGTATGTATGACTCCACCAAAAATACATGTAGTCCTTCATGTAATATGTGTGTAATGTGCTTGTAATAACTTTCTGTGAGAGGTGGATGTCTGGGTTCTTATCACCACCACTTTAAACAGTTTCCTGTTGGTAGGCTTCTTTAGAACAGAGAATTTACACACCAAATCACTCTGCATGACTGTGTACAGCCTAACTTTTTCATTACCCTCTTAAAACTGCATTTTTTTACCCCAGTGTTAGTGGCTATCATTGAAGCTGCCGATGCCTTAAAAAAAAGAGCTTGTTAATGTGAGAGGTCAGAAACGAGGGTTTTCAAAACATCATGTAGAAGATACGGAGGATATTGTAAAATAACGTCATAAGTCCACGTTTGCTTTGGAAGCAGCATGTTTGTGCAATACTGGGGATTCCAAAGTCCAGTATAACCCTTTAAAACAAGATCTTGTTTACTGCTGAAACCATCTTCTGGGTGAAGCACAGCTGTAACAGACGCAGTGATGATGATGAAGACTGTGCTACAGTTAGCACTGCTGCTATGTGCGTGGGGCACACTGGCGCAGGATTTCATGTCACCAAACTTGAACATTATTGAAGAACTGGGGAAACTGAAGCATATGGAAGAAAGACTGAAAACCATGGAAGAAAACAGTGCAGAACCAGAGCAGCTCAGTGAATCTTCTAAACTCCATGGTGCAGGAACTGAAAAGAGAGAATGAAGGGTAAACATTTATTTCTCTGGCATGAACCTCAATACAGTTTGAAAAAAAGAGTGAGTCTGTCTAAAAGAGTCGACGTGGAGGTTACTACCTCTGCTGAAATTAGACCCCCAGTTGTCTGTGCCATTTTCTAGACACTGTTTGATTTCTAAATCATAACTATATAGTTCAGTAAGTTATACCTCCATTAAAAAGCACCACAGATTCTTTGTGAATTCATGCTTCTCATTTTGAAATCATACAACACAGTTATCATTAAGGTGCAAAACAAAAGCTCAACTTTAGCATTACTGCACTTGGCAATACCTTACGAGTCTCAGAGAAGAGTTTGAATAGTCACTAAGAGTAAAGAGTGAATTAGGACTGGTTGTGAGGTGAAACAAGGCTGTTGGTCAGAAGACCACGGATGTTAAGTGCTAAGACAGTATGACAGTACAAGGACACTGGGACGATTTCAAGGGCCCCAAAGCAACAGGGGCCACAGGACTCCTGATTGTGACAGTGAAGTTTGATTAGGCCACAGGCTGGAAATTTTGGAATTTAATAGTGGAGTTTGATTGGGTAAATGCAGAGTTGACACCAACAATGAAAACCGCTTGGGGTACGAATTGGGGACTTTGTGCAGTGACAATAGAGAGTGCCTGGGCTACAAATCAGGGACTTTGTGCTGTAACAGTGATGATTGCCTGGGGTTCACAACCTGTTGGACTGTAACAGTGGAGTTTGCCAAAGCTATATACCAAGGACTTTGCATTGTAACAGTAAAGTCTGACTGGGACATGGGCTGCAGCACCATGTCAGCAGAGTCACTGTAAATAAAGTGCGGGTAAACCTAAAAAAGTGTCAGGGCTTCCTTTATATATATATATTTTTTTTAATATAAATAATGTTTTTGAGCATGAAACACAACTTTGTGTTTTGTTAACATACTAATTGAATTAAACATTTTAAGGCAGCACAGGGACTTTTATATGGGGGGGCTGATTTAGATTCACAGGTCTAAGTGATTCTTCATGTAAAAACAACAAATCATTCATTTAAGTACAACAAAAGACAAAAAATAAATACTGTAAATAATGTACTGTATTAATCTAATATTTATGAAATCTGGACAAGAATCATCAGTTCATTTGACAAGAAAAATCAATTAATGTTTACTTCTACATGCTAATACAACCTTATGCTACAGAAAAAAAACAGGTTATCAAATATAAAGTACATTTCATTTGTGTATATTCTTTGTGAGGTTTGGAAGAGTCATGGGAAATTATCAATAAAATAAACTTGAAAGCTCTAATATATATATACATTTATATTCAACAGCTTTAAAAACGAAGGCCAAAACCTCAGAAGAAAAGCTTGAATCACTGCAAGAGGAGAAATGAAGGTGAATCTCTCAGAAATGTTATAAATGTTCAGCTTCAGATTTTGTAATGACTCTGGCATTCCAAGGACTCATTTTGTATATGTTTACAGCTAGAAAGGTGGCCTTTTCTGCGTCATTATTAGCCTCTGGAAGTGGACATACCGGACCTTTCCAGCTCTGTGCCATCTCCACTGATCTACAAACGAGTCTTCACTAACTTTGGAAATGGTTACAACTCAAATACAGGTATATAGTTAGTATAAAAGCATTCTGTGCTTTAAGTTAAAAATAATTGGGCATTTTAATTGTAATTCAATAAATGCCTGATAATTGCACAATTTTACATTTTAACATTTGTTAAATTCTCTTGCTTTCATTCATACAGCTGGTCAACTCATTTATAATGTGGCTTTTATTAGCTAGCTGTATATTGATTTACCAATAGCATGGTTCAGTGTGTTTTACTAAAGGGTTCACCTTATAAGCAATAAAAATGTGTTTATAAATAAGAGGATTTGATTACATATGGAATTTGTTAATGGTTTTAAATAACAAATCAGCACAGTGGCCTATATATAAACACACTGGTCACTTTATTACCTTGTACCTTGTTTATTTTCCTTGTGGCAGCCCAGTATTATTTACGGTTATCATCTAATACCCGCTTTGACTACTCAGTACTTTAATCTAAATCAAGATTGCTGCTGAAGGAACTGAATAAATTCATACAATGTCTGGGGCGTCCAGAAAAAAAGTCTGGAAACTGGAGCGCAAAATATTATCTTTCAAAAACAATTTTTGGTCTATGAAACAATAGTCATAAAATTCTTGCTGTAAAAGTCTTTGTCTTGTTTCCAGGAATTTTCACCGCCCCAGTGAAAGGTGTGTACTACATCAGGTTCTACGCTCACTGTGCTATAGGTACCAGAATGGCTGTTAGCCTTTACAAGAACAGTAGCGTGCAGTGCTCTGTGTTTTCATGGAAGCCTATGTCCAATGGAAATGCCAGCAATGGGATTGTTCTCACTCTAGACAAGGGAGATCAGCTCTTCACCAAGCTTTGGGATAACACCTGGGTGTATGATGATTTATCAAGCTACACAAGTTTTGGTGGATTTTTGCTTTTCCCTCTGTAATATATCCAGGCTCCACTGAAAGGCAAGTTCATTTTGTTATTATGTTGCTACAGGTTGATAAAGTTTTCAGGTTTAAAATATATAAAATTGACAAATGCTGTTTAAATGTTGTGACTTTCTGCCAAAAACCATGTATGTAGTCTAATCCGTACAAATGTAAGAAAGCCAACTAAAATTTCACATTTTACTCATGTCTCCTAGCTGAGCTTTAGGCTACAGTGCTTATTAGCCTGCCTATGATGACAGCTACGAAGCTACTATAATATGAGCTCATAAGGTTTTCTTTTTAAAACATTGCTAATTCACCCTTGTGAAAAAAGTATACTTAAATTGTACTGAAATAGTTAATTACTACTACTACATGTCACTACTAATATCTAATTAAGATTTTATCAAGTCACGCCTAATATACAGTGAGTATACTAATGTAATTTTTACATATATAATGTTACAATTTAAGTATATTTGCCTTGCATCCCGATTAAACACTAAAACACATTGAGAGTGTTCTTAAACTACAACCACATTGCACATCAATCACATACTTAGAATACAAAGTTGTGTAGTTTCATAATGTTATTAATATATTTACAAAAAACATTCAAGTATTCAAAAAACAGAACTTCAGCTGAGAAAAACTTATGAACTGCAGACATGACCTTTGGCATTAGATTTAGAACTAGAATAGCCACATGTGGTTGCACACAGCAGACCTGCATTTAACCCATCCATGCAGTGAAACACTCACATATACACACACTAGTGAACATACACTAGTGAGCACATATGCCCAGAGCAGTGGGCAGCCCTATCCCCTTGTTGGTGTTAACTGCCTTGCTCAAGGGCAACCTTTGTCATGGCCTGGGGATCGGCAAGACCAGATCCCTAACCTTCAGGCCACCACTGCCCAAGTGGGTATCATTCTTGAACCAATATCAGTAAAAGGTGCTGAATGGGATATCAGATCTGATATCAAGAAATCTGATTCAATCAGTCCTTTAGTCCATCAGTCCTTACTGTTTTTCAGTCCATGAGGAGCGTTTTCCTTCAGTCTTTACAATAGTTTATTGTATTATTTCAGAAGTTCTCAGTCCTCAGTTCTCCAGTCTGCATGGCAAAGCATTCTGCAGTTCATGTAGGTCTTTAATTACCACCTGTTCCTCAGTAACCAGGCCTTTGCTGACAATGACAATAGCATGAATTCATTTTGATTTTATACCCGAATCAGGATGGCAATCGTAAATAGGAACTTCAGCAATTTTCCAAACACTCAACATAATTAAAAGGTTACGATGTAAACTCATTCAGAGTGATTTGGTGTGAAACGCTCTGTAAAAAAAATGTCTGAACTGTTTAAAAGTTTTGGTGAGGATAATGCCTCTAAAAGCTAAAAAGTCTGATGTCTGTCACATTGTTTTTGTGATCAAGTTTTGTCTTTAAATGCATTTTACACTTCTTATTTAATTATTTTATGGCAGAAGGATACATGCAGATCACTGCAGGGCATGATGCACAAAGAATGCTTATTATTTTCAGATTTTATTAACAACAATTTTATTGTTGGAATTCACCTTTGATGCCATCAATGGCTCCCACTCATCTGTTAGCTTATTTCGAAAACCAGAGACACACACTTACAGAAATAGAGAGAGAGAGAGAGTGGAAGAATTATTGAGTGAAAGATGAGTTATTATATTTGCTAGATCCCTGATTGATTCAACAATAAAAATTACATGCGCAAACCAAGCGTGGAGATTTGCATATGAATCTACCCCGCCATTTGCTCCATGATAAAATAATAAAGGACTGGCGTACTACATGTGTTATACTACGTGCTTTTCACCTACTTAGAATAACACGTTAGAATTTAATTAATGAATAATATAATGTTAAATTAATGTTAAACTAATGACTGACAAAGAAGTAGTTTAGAACTTATAAACAGGTCTCATACATCAGCAATAGTAAAAGTAGATGGAACATAGAAAAGATTGCAGAAAAAGTATCAATGATAGGGAATAAACTTGCAACGTGTTAATGAAAGCCAAGTTAACAAACACAGGTCAGAGACGTCCCTGAAACAGGTCTCATACATCAGGGTTAATACATGGAGCACTGCATAACCTGGAGCTGTTGTCCACAAACCAAAGTAACAATCCCAGAAAACATTTAATCTTTCTTAATGTCTCAGTTAAACTACAAGACAGACTCGTTTCAGCCAGTTTCAAACCAGTAAACAGTGAGTTTACATCTATCTTATCAACATTACTTCAGCCATAGTGCAACCGACATCTCTAATACTTTAGCATTAATAAAAGTAGGAACACTGCTTATTCATAGCTATGGATGATGTTAGCCTGCTGTATGCTGTGCGCCAAAGCATAGCACTGCAATTAATGTTATTATGATGGACTCATTTTATTAGTGAATAAGTACTTTTACAGTAATTGTGGACAGCACTATGCCACCAAAGCCACACCTGACATATTTTAAGGTAGTGGGCAGGATCTTCATATGAAGTTCCAAACAATGCTGCATCACTATTTCACTATCTGAGGATCAGCAATAGCGGCAATAACAGATCACATCACAAAGCAATACTGACTTTATCAACTAGTTAAAGTATCTGTTGAAAACATGTGAGCCAACATTTTAAATTGGATTATTAATAACAAAACACTGACCAGCGACCAGCGGTTCTACATTATTAAAACTCTGAACTCAACTTCAACTTTTTTTATATATATTTACATACTACATCAAAATTTATTTTAAAAAGCACAAACCTGATCCTGACAGGTCCTGCTCGTTCACTAGCAGGTCGAACACCTGGAAAATAAAAAAGGCATCATGAAAAAAGGGATATAATTGTTTCATGAGACAAAATCTATTTCCTAACTTAAGCAATGCAGAACGATAGCGTGGTTAAATAAATAGTTTCAGCCAGCAGCAATATCTAATGCACTTAAATTGTGGTTTATAGCATATTTACATGTACAATAGTGGCCCTGTATCCTAATCAATATGAGTTCACACAGTATCGTTAATAGTATATAACAAGTATATAAAAACGTATATAATAGTATATAAAAACGTTAATAACACAACCTGCTGAGTGAGGGAGTTATGCTAACTAGCTAATACTACTAGCTCACAGTAAAAGAAACCTGTGTACATGTGTCAACATTTAATTACTCTGTCTATAAATTATACAAAATACAGTAAATTAAGAATGTTAAAGCTGCAAAGTTTCTAGCTAGCCTAAGTTTAAAATGAAATGAAAAGTGTGCAACATGTGAATAAAAACGAAAATCTTTGCTGTTATGTAGGTAAATCAGCACTGCAAGAACCCTTCGTGTTTCCTGTGTCGTTATGTACACTCTGTTTTCCCCTTGCCTTTGTCCGACATTTGCTGTTTGTTTGCTGTCTTCCCTGCATTGCAGTTTCTGTGTTTTTCTAGCTTCCTGCTGATTTCTCATTTAAAGTTTTCCTGGATTCCCAAGTCTTGTTATTATGTTTGTTTATTCTTTTTCTGTTCTCTATGTATTTAGTCATCGTTATTTCTGTCATTGTTCACTATGGACTGTATTAAACCTCATCTGTGTGTGTATCTGCCTCTCCAGCCTCCTCAATTGTTACAATAGGCCAATTGTGTCTATTGCAGATATTGGCTGTCAAACTGTACCGAGGGCATCTTAGGACATTCGGGTCATTCTATTTCTGCATTCCTTACATGCTTGCTTCTGTTTCACCTATGCTTTGTTGTTCCTATTCTTGGCAACTGACCAAATGTATTGAAGCCTATATAACCAATAAAACTGTCTGTCAATGGAATTTTGGGTCAGTTTGTCTGTATGATAGCAGAATTGGCAAATCAGTTCTAAAGAAATATGGCTCCATGACTTGATTAGGGTTCTGATCTTCAGGTCACTAGTTCATCACAGGGCAAACAAACACACTCACAGCTATAGGGAGAATTTAGTATCTCCAATTCAAACTAAAAAGATGGCTGTTGACTTCCAATCTAAGAGTGTGAGGTGACCACCCCACACTGAACATTACTGGCCCTGCTGTAAAAATCGTCAGGAGCACACCAAGTTCCTTGGTGTTCACGTCACAGAGAACCTTACCTGGTCCCTCAACACCAACGCCATAGTCAAGAGAGCCCAGCAGTGCCTCTACTTCCTATGGAGACTGAAGAAGGCTCATCTCCCCCTTTCCATCCTCACCATGTTCTACAGGGGGACTGCCACCAGCATTGTGGACAACCCAATCCATCCCTCACTCTGAGCACTTTTTTTACTGCTGCCATCTGACAGAAGGTACCGGAGCATCCGTGCCATCACTGCCACATGTTCCTCTAGCAACTGATTTAAATACCTCCTCACACACATACTCTACACTTCTTCCTGCTAACACTGTGTTTACTTTAGTACTACCTTAGTAACTGCTATGTGCATGTATGTTATCTGACTGTGTTTACACTGGTTACTCTAGTACTACCTCAGTAACTGCTGTGTATATGTATGTATCTGACTGTGTTTACATTGTTTGCTCTAATACTACCTTAGTAACTGCTGTGTATATGTATGCAATCTGACTGTGTTTACACTGTTTGCTCTAGTACTGCCTTAGTAACTGCTGTGTGTATGTATGTTATCTGATTGTGTTTGCACTGTTTACTCTGGTACTACCTCAGTAACTGCTGTGTGTATGTATGTTATCTGACTGTGTTTACACTGTTTACTCTAGTACTACCCCAGTAACTGCTGTGTGTGTGTATGTTAACTGTCTGTGTTTACACTCTTTGCTCTAGTACTACCTCAGTAACTGCTGTGTGTGTGTATTTTAACTGTCTGTGTTTACACTCTTTGCTCTAGTACTACCTCAGTAACTGCTGTGTGTATGTATGTATCTGACTGTGTTTACACTGTTTACTCTAGTACTACCTCAGTAACTGCTGTGTGTATGTATGTATCTGACTGTGTTTACACTGTTTACTCTAGTAACTCGCTCAGTAACTGCTATGTGTATGTATGTATCTGACTACTACCTCAGTAACTGCTGTGTGTATGTTATCTGACTGGGTAAACTCACAGATCACAGCATGTTAAATATCTCTACACTTTATTCTTCTACCTCTAGAAATGGGTGCGGTGCTGGTGCTGCACTGTCGTGTTTAATGTCTAATTTATCATATGTGTTGTTTCTAGATTCATCTTAGTTTAGTTTAACTTATGTCTGCACATTTGCACTTTGTTCTCTTTTGTTCCATGTTACACATATTCCTGGAGGAAGTAATCTCATTCCACTGTGTACTTAAACATAGATGGAATGACAAAAAAGCCTTGACTTGGGTGGAAACCCGCTTAGAACATACAAACTCCATGCAGAAAAAACTCCAGATGCTCTAACTAGGATTTAAACCCAGGTCCTTCTTGCTGTGAGGTGGCAATAATAATAAGTAAATACATGTGGATGTGAATTAGTTTTATTCAAACTGCACTTAAAAGAAATTTTAGTACATTTTTTGTACTGTATACCGTCCCACAGATCATTCCTTGCATGTTTGACGAATGTACCTAGTTTAGAGCGGGGCTGAGTTAGTGGAGTAGCGAGAAAGTGGTACAAATTGTGACTAGTAAAGAGCAATTCTATCGTTAGTGATAGAAGACCGTACAATTTGGTGGGCAGAGAAACCGAGAACACACTGGTAAAACTGACCAGTGTTCTGTGCAGCGGGAGATTTTTCATTGACCACATGATGGCGCCCAAGCTCCATCAAAATGAGAATATGCAAGGATGAGAAAATGAGACGTATGAAAATATTGTGTTACCTAATGACTTCATGAATTACTGTGTTTCTATGAATTCAATATTGGCACTAAAATTGACTGGTTTAGAATCAGCACAAGGCCAAATGTCATCATTTCATACAATAGGTGAGCTATTGCAACCGGAAGTCCCTTATTGCAACCAGTACGTGCAGTTTCAAGGTGTGAGCACAGGATGGAGCCCAAGCTTCAACCTTGACCTGGTATACATATTATTTTGTCACATTTCACACTCTTTCTCTCTGTCACAAGTTTCTGTATTCAAAAATTAACATATTATATTATAGTTAGAAAAAGTTAAATCCATAACAGCGTGCTCATTTAAATTTAATACCATAGCTGTACCCTAGTCTGCACTGATATTGCAAAACAAACACACACACAAGTTCTACTCTGAGACTGACAAAATGAACAGACACTGTAGAAACAAGCAAGTGGTTTTCAGTGATGTCAATGGAGAGAGATGTGCGTTTTCTAGCTGGACCCTATTTTGAGTTTGTGTCAGCTAAAGATGACAATATCAAGGTCCGTAGTACACTCTGTCAAATTCGAAGAAACATTTAGAGTCACAGTACGGCACAGTCAAACTTACAGAGCAAGTCCCACCAGGTGGTGCAAAGCAGAGAGGTGTGACTAATGCAGGAGGTCCCCCACAACCCAAACAACAAAAGCTAGATTTTATTGTAAAACCAGTAAGTGGGGAAGAGTTCAAGAAGTTGGTCGGGCAGTAGAGGAAATGCTGCCCGGTTGATCTGCCCTTGTTTTGTGCCTTAATAAACAAGATCCCTACTACTATCACTGTCGAGCTGCCTCAGCTGAGAATGAAACTGATGGCCAGCTGTCTCTTCCCCCACACCACATGTGTGCTTCACACACCATCAACATAATTTCCACAAGTGATGTGGAGAAATATTTAACTTCCTATACAAAGAGCAAGGCTGTGAATAGGAGCAGCACAGAAAAACGCACAGCTCTTTGGACCTAAACAAGTAAATCCCTTGCATCAGAGGCAGTGGAAGAAGTTAGCAGTAGAAAGCTCTTGGTACCAACAGCCACAAGGTGGAATTCCCTTTTTCATCCTGTATAGAGAAATGCAGAAATCCCTGTGAGTGAGCTGAGTACTCTGTGCACCAAGCTGGGAGTTAAGTGCTTCAAAGTCAGAGAGTACCAGTTCCTGCATGAGTACTGCACATGAAGCCTCTGACTGCAGCACTGCACATTTTACCAGGTGCTTATGGGACTTTACTACCCACACTTAAAGTTAATGCAGGAGACCCTGGCTGTGAAAGATGCACTCTCCAGGATGACTGCAGGCCTTCCAGATGCCATAGTGCAAGTATGTTTCATCTTTAAGCTAGTTTCTTGCATCACACTTTTTCTTTTTCACTTTTGAGGCAAAGCCAGAGGAGACCTAATCTGCAGAAAAGAAAGTCATGACCTTCAGATTCTGCATAGATTTTCAAATATAAAGAATATTTTCTTGAAGCTACAGTTTTCTTTACGCCCTATAGTTGCACTATTAATGACCATGGTAATTGGAATTGTTTTAATAATGAATGTAATACCAGTTTTTTTATTATATGAGGCTCACTGTCTAGCTCTTTTCAGTCACCCAAACCATATTTGGAGTCTAAGAACTTAGTATACACTCACTTTCTGTCACGATCTATAGCCTTGCTCTCTACATCACTAATCTAACCTCTTTCTAAGTCCAAAGGTCTCTAAACACACAGTGCTACTCATTTCGACACATTAAAGGCTTGAGGCCTAACTGTGACCAGGCCTGCATCTACTAGTACTTTCTCAAGACAACATCATAAGCTTAATGCCTCATGAGCCCACTTTAAACTCATTCTAACTACACCATAAGCCTATCGCCTTCTCTAGCCAAAAGGCTGTTTCTGCTTAGTCTAACTTCACCCTAAGCCTAAAGCTTAACTAGCAATCTACTACTACTTCCTGTCTCTTCATTAGGAGCCCAAGACCTAGCTGCGAGTTCTGACTATAATTTGGCTTGCTCAAACTGCACAATAAAAACCTAAGGCCTAGCCTCACAACAATTCTCACTGAAACCAACTACTATATAGACGTAAGGCATCCTTCTGCTTGTGCAAACTTCATCAAAAGCCTGAAGCCTATGAACTAGATGGAAATATAGTATTTCTTACAGTCAATTCATTGCATGCCTGAAGCCTGGCTAAACAACACCACCCCAAGGTTAGGGCAAAACTGGAAACCTGCTTAACTTTCAACATGAGCTCACAGCCTAGCTAGAAACCCACTTTTGTAATTGCTTTAAATACACCATGAACCTGAGGCCTCGCTTCGTACCTGCATATCATTCCTGGAGCCTTGCAGCCTAGCTGCAGATTTCTTTACGCCCTATAGTTGCATTACTTTTACTAAAGTCTAACATCATCATAAGCCAGGGTCATTGCTTTAATCGTAACTCCATTTTTTCCCAAGCCCATCTAGAACCGAAGGCCTAGCTCCAAACCTTCTTTTGCTTACACAATATCAGGGATTCCTAATCCTGCTCAAGGTAACACACCACACAATTCCCCGCTCCACACCTGGCCCAGTTCGTAATTAGTTCATCAGCTAGGCCAGGTGCGTTGAGACAAGGAGCTAAGGAGCAAACATGCAGCACTGAGCAGGGCATACTACGCATACTACGGCCTTTACTAGTCCCTTTCCAATACACTTTCATACAAAGTGTAAAATAACTAGAAGTGCTTGTAAACAGCTAATAACAGCTCCTTGCATGTACACGTGTTGCCCATTTCATTAGCTCTGTGCACTTTGTATTTCTACAATTTGTAGTTCTACAATCTGACTAGCAAGTCCTTGGTCTTGTCCTCCGGATCATTCTCAGCATGGCAGTGCATTGACTGACGTAGTGGTGGTGTGTTAGTTTGTGTTTTGTGCTGGTATTAGTGGATCAGACAAAGCAGTGTTTCAGGAGTTTCTCTTGGTTTGTATCTCCCTGGATATGATGGTGGAGCATTTGTTGTAATGAGCCAAGCGAGAAGACTCAACAGCGAAAGGCTCAAAGATGTCGTTCATGAATGAGTTCATGATGCCCATGGCCTTGGATGAGATACTGGTGTCAGGATGGACCTGCTTCAGTACGTAGAGAGCGTAGCTCTTCTTTCTGCGATCCCTTGCCAGCCGCCTTAGTCACGGCTTTCTTGGATTCCTTCTTTGATGCAGACTCAGACATGGTTTCTCTCTTAGAGTAACACCAAACGATGTGGAGGGGTGTCCGGCAGCTGGATTATTTAGACTCCAATATTCAAATATTTAAAGTCCCGCCCTGCCCTGCCAGACGACCATTGCAAACAATCTACAAAGTACCGTCTCTCTCACAATCTAAGATTTTTTCTCCGTATTTAACGTGCAAAAAGTTAAATGATTGTTATGTGGAAAATTGATTACAAATGCGTTTGGGTGTTGGTCAAGCTACTTGCTCATGTTCAGGTTCTACTGCACCCCTTATTAGTGCACTAGCTGGGAAAAGCCCAGCGAGTTCATTACTAACAGATGGACATTATTAACAGAAGTCTTTTGGTGCACATGTTGGGGTTTAACGTTGTTTGAATCTAGCATTTAACCTGTACAGAGTACATCCCTGACGATTCAGGGTGAACACCACATTCATGGCGGTAACGGTTAGGGTTAGGGTGTCCCTCGTTTTCCAGACATCATGCAATGTTATGTGCGTAAACTAGCTTCCTGTCAGGCATACGCATTTTGTGCATTCTTTTTGGATAGGCCAGTTGATGTCAGGAAAACAAAAAGAGAGTGAAGATAGTGTTGAGCTAAGTGAGTGCCTTTACCTACGGCGTCGGTTCGCAACTTGATTAAAAGAGTAAACCCAAGACAACCCTGACTCACTGCGCGTTATTACATGGTGTCAGAAGTGGCAACTTTGCATGCCTCGCCATTAAAGGGGAGAAGAAGGAACAGAGTGCCATGTCAAAGTTTCATGCACCTGAAGCATTTGACTTTACCCAGTCGGCTTCATGGCCGATTTTGAGACAGCGCTTCTCCTGCTTTGGGATTGCAACAAAGCTTGATCAAGAAGACAGTGATGTACAAGTCAATTCACTCCTCTATGCAATGGACAAAGAAGCTGAGCCTATTTTTAGCATGTTTACGTTTTACGGCAGATGAAGAGGCCAACTATTATGATGATGCGGTGAGAAGGTTTAACGACCATTTTGTGCCACAGTGCAATATTGTACACCAGTGGGCATGTTTTCTCAAGCGAGTGCAGCGGAGTGAAGAGACTGCTGAGGCTTTTGTAAGGAGCTTGTATGAAATGGCTTTGGAATTTGGGGGTAACCAAGGTAGCGATGTGTCTGAGAACCTGCAGCCAGAGCTAGAGCTGACTCTGGAGAGGCCAGAACAACAAGCTGTAAGCTGGTGAGTGACAAAACAAAACAACGCACAAAACGGGGAGGAGCTGTTCAAAGCGTGCATGTCTGCATGAGTGTGGAGCGTGTCCTGCTCGGGGGAAAAGTGCCATAAATGCAATAAGACTGGCCATTTTGAAGCTGTGTGCAAAACAAAAAAGTGAAAGAGGTTACTGTCACCCAAGAGGCAAACAGCAGTCAAGATTCCTGGTTTTTGGGTCAAATCTCAGATGATGTTGATGTCAAAGATGAATGGCAAGTTAAGCTGCGACTCAACAGCACTAATGTGTGTTTTAAAATTGATACTGGAGCAGACTTTACCGAGCTTACCGCAGCAACCCCCAACTAGAGGAAATAAAAGCCAGTGTGTGGAGTCCTAGTGGAAAACTGAACTGCCTGGGTAAATTTTGTGCTTCCACATGAAATAAGGGGCAAACTTTTAGCTTTGTTAGCTGAAGATAAATCGTGGCAAATGCCAATTTGGAAAATCAGAAATCCAATACTTCAGACATGTAGTCTGAAAGAGTGGTATCATACCAGACCCATGGCAAAGTCAAGCCATCACAGTCCTACAAACATTACTGAACTTCGCCAGGTGTTAGAGATGATTAACTGGGCAAGTTTCTATGGGGCTGTCAGCTGTTTTGCACTCTATCACCAAACTGCTAAGGAGTGATTCTTTATGCATATTGGGGGATGCCCAAAGACGAGCATTCGATCAGGTTAAGAATATGCTATCAGCACCTGCTTTAGTCTACTATGATGACTAGCAAGCCTAAGGTGGTGAGTGCAGACGCTAGTGGTTATGGCCTTGGGGCTGCCCTGCTACAATAGCAGGGTGGAGTTACTTTTTCAGAGTTTATTTGTAGTTTTAACATATTGGTTTTTTTTTACTCACTTTTTGTCTCTCCCACATCCATTATGCAAATAAGGCGATTACGTCATAGCGACTTCTAGTGACTTTTAGGACAGCCAATAGCTACTTTCCTTACTGAGAAGTTGGCAACCGTGGCCACTCCTACTAATGCTACTAGAATGAGTCCAGCACAGCTGATGACAGGTCCGCAAATCCGAACAACTCTTCCATTGCTTCCACAAAAGCTGCAGCCTCGCGCCATTAATTATGAGCAAGTGCGCAAGAAAGATCATCAAACCAAGCAAGCCTACAGATTCATCTATATTAGATGGCACTTAATCAATTGATTACCTTTAAAAATCATTAAATTACCATCAAGTCATACCTTATGAAATTAAACATTGTAGTAAGTTCATCTCTTGTCTCTGTTTGCTACAAGCAATCAGCAGTCTGTACATCATGTGGATGTCTTACAGTAGTAATTTATTACATTTGATAAGTAACTAAAAATCAACCAAAGAACGTCATAACAAGGTAAAGATTGTAGTATGTGTGTAAGATGTGTATTAATAAACTACACATGATTTTCTTTTGCAGAAGGTTAATGTGTTGTGTCTTAGTAAAGTTTTAGGTAGTTTTGGTTAAGTCTTGTGATGTATGCCTGCCTTGTTTATTACCGCATTGATAAAGTAGCAGATTCTGACATAATTTGTGTATTTCAGTACGTTTCAAGTCTATAAAAAATAACACAGACAGGCTCCTCCTTTCTCTGGATGTTGTACGTTTTTAATCAATAACGCACTTTACAGGCGGTCCCTTGTCGTCTTTAGCGTCTGCTGCAGCGATTCCGGCTATATTGACAGAAACTTCTCGGAGAAACGAAAAGATCGGGAACTTTGACGCAATTGTAGTTTGTTGTTTAGCACGACTTGAAAAACGTAATTTCAGATATTTTACGAAGTTGTTTGTGAGCTACAGCAAGATCGAAACGCGAATATCCGCCAAATATCCAATATCAAGCTAACTTTACCGAGCTGGTAAATTAAACTATAATTAGAGCGGTCACCGTAATGGTTTGTGAAGAGAATCAAATGTGTGGTATGAACATGTGACTAGTAATGTGTGCATTACGTGAAAAGAGTGCTGCACACATAAGCGGGGAAATTCCGAATGTGCCTAGTGAGGAGCAATTCTACTTTCAGTGATAATTTCAATGATCAGACAATTTGCTGAGCAGAGAAACTGAGAGCACAGCAGAAAAAAGACCAGTGATTATTGATTACCCCACTTGTCCATGCTACAGCACAATATACATTCCTGCTCCCTTCTGATTGTAAGTTTTTGTGGTGAGGGTAGTTTCTTGTGCACATCTTCTCTAGGGATGACTTCATCATTTTCTTTGACAGTACAGATGGGCTTTCCATCCACAATCATCTGCTTCGCCACCTGATGAATGGACTCCCCCTTCTCCACCTCTTTCACTGCTCTGTCCATGTCCTCTAGAGGAGTGGAAGCCCTGCCTGTCTTCCTCTTATAACTCTGTGGCATGACGTTATATTTCTATTTTTGATCTAAAATTAATTATAATGTAAGAATACAATGTACAATTACAATAAAATAATATGTTTAAACTATTCATAAGTGGGAGCGAGGCCCTTTAGTACAAATCTCCCCGACCTCACCATTTTGGAAAAATTGCATCATCCAGCAGTTTTGAGCTAACCGGTATAGAATTCTGTGCTGTGACGTAATAATAGGTCTTTAAAGCGCGTCTTTCTTTAACTTCATCATAATGCTAATGGCCTGCTCATTGCACCCTTCCACTCATTGTCTTATACATGGCCTACATATAAACATATCTTAGCCTCTCTTGCACTAGACTAACCCTAATCCAACCACAGAGCGGGTATTAGATGGGTGGTGTATCGTTCTTAGCACTGCAGTCACACTCACATGGTGGAGGTGGTGGTGTGTTAGTGTGTGTTATGCTGGTGCAAGTAGATCAGAAGTTTGTGTCAAGACGCTGTCCACTCATGGTCCGCTCTATTAGACAAACTTGCTGTAAAGTCAGAGACAAATAGCTCATCTGTTGCTGCAAAGTTTGGGTTGGTCATCCTCTGGTCCTTCATCAGTGGTCACGGGACACAGTGTTGGTTAGTGGACTATTCCCACTGACACTGAGTGGGAAAAATCTCCAGAAGCACTCCTGTGTCTGATCTGTCGCACACCACCACCATGTTGGTGCCACTGCAGTGCTGAGAATGATCCACCATCCAAAAAATACCTACTCTGAGATGGTACTGACAGTTGATGAACAGGATAAAAGGGGATTAATAAAGTATACAGAAAAACAGATGGACTACAGTCAGTTATCGGACAATGAGTAGAGGAGGTGGGTGTACATACAAACATATTATCCAATATAAATTAGTTAGTTTATTCTTTGGTGGTTTGATGGTACATTAATCAGTAATATCTGCAGTGTTCAAGTGGCTGCATGAATGACACTTTTACTGACTATACCACCTCTCTGCTGCTTTTAGGCCACAAGCATGTTTAAGCATATACTGATTAACAAATGTATTACTTATTTGGAGAAAAATGTTAAAAAATAATACTCATATTTGGGATGAATTCAAATAAGTGAGTTTGTTACCCTGCGGCAACTTCATCCAATTAAGGATTCAAAGTTTAAATGAGAAAACTAATGGACATTCTGTTAATTTTTTCATGCTTTATTGTCACTTATAGCTTTAGAAAACAACTTTAAAATCTAATCTAAGATGCAGATCAGTGTTTACAACAGGCCAATTATTTACACTCAGACAAGCTCAAAGCCTTCTGCAAACTAGTAATCTTTTACTATCAGGTAGCGTCAGTGGAAAGTGTTCTAAAACACTGTTTCTAGTCTAAAGCAATGCTGAAAATATTTAGAAAAAACACATAGTTACATGTCAGCTTGTGTTTAAATGATGAGTACCAACAGAGTCTACCACTAAAAGCGGAATTCCACCAAAGTTGCAAAACTTCTGCATTACTGAACAGTAAAGACAACAAAATCATTCAGAGTGATTTGGTGTGAAATGATCCATTCTGGAAAAAAAACTTACCATTGCTCACAGTGGTGATGAGAAGAACAAGACTCTAAAAGCTCCCTCACAGAAAGTTATCGCATGGATTTGTTTTGAACAGATCTCAGATTTTCCACTATTTTAACATCAACTTTCAAAATAAAACTTAAAGAACATGTGTAGGTGCATTAGTGGTTTCGGACAGTAAATAAAATGGCTATATTTGTGTTGGAATGGAGTTCCAAATGTCCTATCATCACTACTATAGAAATAGGTCAAGTTTCTGTAAAGTGAACCATTTCACATGAAATTCACAACTGAATTATTTAATGATGCTGAAATGTAGAAGGTTATGTAGAATGCACGTTCTAGTCTTCCTCGTGGTAGAGATCATCAAAAAAACTCTCAGTTAATCGAAGCATCTGAACTACTGCATTCAGTAGCAGGATGTCGGTTTTAGAATTCAGTTCCAGGTCTTGGCTGTAGTTCATCACTGGAATCACGGCAGAGAGGGAGACGCCCAGACTTGTGCTGACCTCCTGCATCTGCAATGACAGAATGTTCCTTTTTGTTCTAAATCTTTTGTTTTGTTGTTTTTTTTTGTACTTGTGTATGTCTGCATACTTCTAAAGGAAGTAGCTAAATCTTACCATTTTGTAGATATAATGACTTTCATAGATGTTCTTTAGGTCTGCTGCCACAAAAGAACAAGCTTCATCCACTTTGGTTAGCAGTACCATCTGCGGGACCCCTGGCGCGCAGACAGAACAGAACATTACATACACCTTTGCATCTGGGTGAGCTGCAGATTATTGCCTGAACCTGTATCTGTCCTCTTATTTGGACAATGAGGAGCATGTCTTAAAAATGCTTGAACTCCCTAAGAACATTAGGAAAATCACTGAGAGGAACCGACGGAGCCCATCCTCCTTTGTGCCACACCTCCTAGCAAAGGTATTTGATGTTGTTAATTACCCATCTGGTTGGTTTTTCTGCGGAAAGCAGTCAACTTCTCAATCATCTTGTCAGAGAGGAGTTTGACTTTGCATGCGTCGATTACGTACACCACAGTATGAATCTTGTCTTTCAGACTGGGTTCTTTGCAGAATGATGGAGATTCTGGTTGTAGAGGCATTGATGGGTTGAGCTGAGGGAAAAAGGCACATTGTTTGCACAGACAAGTACATTTATTACAACCAACAGTTTTAAAAATCCACTAAATCAGTCTTTCAAAGTGCATAAAACCTAGCTATATTTATCTTGAACATATATTACAAGAATTTTCATACGTAAATCTATGTAAACACTTAGATTGCAGGGATGGAAAGGTTTATTTTACAAATGTATTCCGTTACAGATTACTGATTACCTTAGAAAATGTCACCAGATACAAAGGATTAGTGATGTAATCTCTTTCTGTTACTTGTCTTTAATCAAATATGTATAAGTAAACAAAGATCAATCTGCTAGAAATGATTGAGACTACTTTTGAGACCCCTCATTAACAACAATTATAAATAAAGGCCATTTTTAAAACTCTTTCTGGCCATCATGTGTGTTCTATCTGCTAAAAGGCTGTTCTAATTCATAAATTGTTTTTGTTGCAACATGAATCTGGCGTGTCATCCTCCCCAAAATAAAGAAAAACTCTTAAAATCGACACAATTCATGATACATATGTTCCATTAAAACAACACATTCCAGTGACCAACATCAATGCAATCTTTCTGGCAAACAACCCTCATTGTATAATGTACCTGGAATCTGACTGCTGCATTTTTCACTGTAACTGTAACAGAATACCTTCAGAGTTACCTTGTTTGTACCTTGATTATTTAATGCTATTACATAAATTCCCATACTACTCAGCCCTGGTTATTGCTACATAGAATACATGTAAATAATGTCCAGCAACTGAGCACTGAGTTGTCCCACCTGATACTTGTCTTGAATATGGCCTTTCAAAATGCTTGTGAAGTCATCAATGTCCAGTCCAGCATTCAAACCCTCTTCCAGGCCCATGGTATCACACAAAGTGATTGGGAGAAGCTTACCACTTCCTGCCTTTATGGAGTAGGTCCGAAACTACGAAACAAACAGTCGTTAGTAATTCTAATTATTTTGTATTTTTTGTACTTACTGCTAGACTTACTGTTGGTTTAGTGCTATCTTGGCATAGCTTGATGGTACTTGGGGTGTAAAATTCTAATTTAATGTATCAGGTGTGCTTTATGTTGTGCTTTATGGACTAGATATTATAGAGGTTGATGATCTTATCTACATAGGGTCAGCATGGCTGCAGGATTTATTTAAATCACACCAGAATGAGCATCATATAACTAACTAGTCTTGCGAGGCCTAATATGGTCTCATAATAAGAATGGGCACAATTATGAGCACTTTGGGCTAAAGGTGGGGGGTATAGACTTAATAAGGTGGAAATAAACTGAGCCAAACTTATCCAACACATCATAAAGCCAAAGCTTCAAGTGGAGACGCCTGTGCACTTGTCAGCATTGTCAATAAACTTGTCAGCATCACATGGATAGAAAGTAAATAAGCACGACTGAAACACACAAAATAAACATGTACATAACATATTTTATTAGCTAACAACAGCATTTTGCAGTTTTGCTTGTTTCATTGTGTTATTGTACTCAGGACAATAAAAAGCACAGATTAGTATTGAAAGAATTGTGGTGATGCCTTTGACATGGTCAGCTATATTGTACTTCTGTCCATCTACACTCTCTCAAACACTCTTTCACTACTTATTTAAATAATAAAAAAATCTACTTTTGAGGCTACCTGTCTACAACCAATTGTGTTTATAAGCCCCACCCAAGGCAGCCATCATTTGCCAAACATTTGCTTTTCTGTAATGTAGTAGTAATTCGTTCGTGTCACTTCACTACTTCATTCTGTCTACTGACTTCCACTAGCTTCCCAAAACTATGGCAGATAACTAAAAAGAAGGTCAGAGGTCAATAGGTTATGCATCCAGTACCTGTGTAGTCAGACTGGTGCCTGCACAGCCTGTGTTGGCCTGGCTGGACACGTAGCCCTTGTAGATAGAATTAACAGAATTGAAGAAGCTGGACTTTCCAGCTCCAACAGGACCAACCAGCAAAATGCGAGCTTTCTTCACAGAGCTTACTCCGTGCTTCCAGCCTGCAATCGTGTCCATCAGAAATGTTTTCCTTCTAAAGAAACATGAGTTGGTAAAAAACCTTCAAGTGTTTGTGATCTTAAATGCTAAATTATTGATTTCTACACAGCTATAGGTTGCAAGATATACACATTCAAACAATTATGCATGAATATATCAATGCAGAAAAGGATACAAACTTAGGGTCTAAGATTTTAAAAGTACAAGTAAATTTTCCGAAGGAAACAGTCTTGATATCTTGGGGTCACATGCTCACAAAAGGTGCATCAAAGCCGAGGTAGATCCACTTTGGTGCCATTTACATGTGTAAAAATGTAATGGTTAATGGACAAAGAAAAATGCTCAAATTCTGGAATGAAGAACATATATATTGGCTAGATAAACCAACAATAAACCAACATATTCAAATACTTTAAATACATTATCCGTATTGCTGTTAATAAGGTTTAGACCTAGAGTGGCAAGAAAAAGTATAGGAACCCTTTGAAATGACCTGGTTTTCTGCATTAATTGGTCATAAAACGTGATCTGATCTACATCTAAGTCCCAAGTATAGACCAACACAATGTGCTTAACCTAATACTGCTACTACAGTTTGACTTTACTACAATTTGACTTTATTTCTGTTCTCTAGACTGACCATTGTTGCCACTGTGGCACCTAACAATAGCACTTGTAAAAATGCAGCTTACTTTTTTTATCTGTGGTTAGTAGTTCTTCTTGTAACGCTCTATTTATTTATTTTATTGTGTTTACTATATGTCTTCCCTTGTGCAATATGTATAGTACTGTGACACTACAATTTCTTTGGGATCAATTATCTCTTATCTTATCGATTGTATAGTACCTGAGAAATTAATTTTACTTACTCAGAATTCCACTGAATGCTTCTCCAGGGTTTCTCCATGAGTGATTCTGCACCTGCAGGAAAAGCAACACTTGTAAGACTCTATGTAGTTGATTTTTTTTTTTTTACTCCATACTATTAAAATTATGTTTGGTAAATAAAGCTAAATGTTTGCATGTATAATTATTGTGGCATGTATTTGTATAATAGGTCAGAAAAAAAATACATGAGGAAAGAAGCATCCTTTAAACTTTACTTATAAAATGTGCAAGGTAAGGTGAATTGTGTTTCCAAACAAAAAGGATGTGCTTTCAAGAAAGTGTAACGCTATAGTAACATATATTACATGTTTTTATGTGAAGAAATTGTAATGCACTCTAACTTTGTTGTGGCTGAAGTGACATGGGTGTGTTTCTAAAAAGTCAATATTTGGAATCTCACCCTCCACTCTGTATACCTCGCACTCAGTCAGCTGTAAGTCGTTTCCGTGCATCGTTGCTGGATCAAACTGATATGTTCCTGGATTGCTGTAAATATTGGCTGTGTTATTATAGAGAAACACCAAGGATATGAAATTTGGACCTCCAGTTCCATCATTGTGTGAACATTGAGCCTCTATACTCATCACACGCAGAGGGTCTTTCTTCATCTCTCGGTTGTTGAAGCTGAACAGGAAGGCTTTTTCATCAGCGATATTCTGGTTTGTCTGGGCATAGTCTCTGCAGGTGTACGCTCCGAAAACATACTCAGAATTATTGTATGCCACTGTAACAGTGGGACCCTGACGATCACACTTTCTGTGGAAAGCATCTGCAGTGTAGCCATGAATGCTGGCTTTGAACAGCAGGCTGAGTCTGTTACAGCCGAGCATGGAGGAGAGCTTCATCTCCTGCTGTCTGGACAGTCTGGATGTAACTGCACTCATGATGCGCTAGCAGTGGGTGCCAAGCCTTTAAAAGAAAGAGTACGTCTCCTGAGGGCAGTGGCTAAACCCTACATGAGCTATACAGACGGAATCCTAACGTAAAATAGGCATATTCCAGAAGAGTACATGGCTAAACATGCATTTTATTAAGTGTAAAGCGGATTAAGTAAGCAGTGCTAATATCCCTACCTGAACAAGAGAAGCCGTTTCCTCTTGATGAGCAGAACAGGAAGAAGACAGGGAGGCAGTTTCACTTTGTTAGAATCGAAACCAAACTCTTTCAGTTTCCAGTGCGTATCCCTGTAGGCTGGGCCAAGTCTGAACAGGACGGACATTACTTATTAGAGGCCGTTTTAGGGTTTGTGTTACGTTTAAGACTTGTTTAAACTAGTACTGCATAGCTGCAACTGTTAGTGCTGCCATCTGTTGGCCTCTCTCTCTCTCTCTCTCTCTCTCTCTCTCTCTCTCTCTCTACATTTGGTGCTCTCCTTTCCACTGTTGCCAACTCCTCAGTGAGGAAAGTATCTATTGGCTGTCCTAAAAGTCGCTAAATTACGCAATCACCTAATTTGCATAATAACGTGGGACAGACAAAAAATTGAGTAAAAAACACCCTAAATATGTTATAACTACAAATTAACTCTAAATAAATTACCTTCATCTGTGGATTCTTTTTTGTTGCCTTTGAAATAGACCGTGTCACACTGAAGAATTTCCCTGTGGGTTCAATAAGGGGGCGGGGTCAGCGGCGGCTTTGGGCATGCGCAATGAGTGTAGTGGGTCGCGGAGCGGTTAGAGTCTGCTCTGACTAAGAGAGTGAGCACTGGGAGTGTTGTGGGGCGGGCCTCACGGCAGCCCCAGCTGCTCGCCGAGGAAAGTAACCGAAGATCTTGTGTGTTCACCTCAGAGTCTCTAAAAATCTCATCTAGCACCAGAAGAAGTCGCTAGATTTGTCGCTAGTCACTGTTTAAAAAAATCGCTAGAGGGTCTGAAAGTCGCTAAGTTGGCAACAATGCTCCTTTCATGTCTTGCAGGCACATGTTGCATGTTGAACCAGGCTGCAGTGAGGCATGACAGAGAGAAAGAGGCAACACTACAAATTTATATAAACACATAAAACAACACAAAAGACCAAAACCCCCGGTTTATACGGTTTATATTATTATTCTTTTTTCATTATAAAATATAGCAGTTATTATTAATAATATAAATATAGTTGTCTTATTATAACAAATAGTTAATATCTGCTACATGTAAATGGGGTATAAATAGACTTATCATATTAATATCGGTATCAGTATTGGTATCAGTATCTGTGATACTGGCCCTGTATTAACTTGTATTTTATGTTTAGTTTTATTTTGCTAGGTTTGTTAGTAAAATGGGATTCTGATGTTTTGTATGTTATTTTGATGTTGACTGTTTTTGTCATGTAGAAAATAATACAAGACTTCACTTGAGTATCAGATTTGTTGTGCTGGTTTGTTTAATTATGTTATCTCCCCAAGCTCTAGACTACAACTTTGATATATTTCAAACTGTGTAATAAATGGGGTTGTAATAGTTTGCATCCTGTTAAATGGTTTTTTATTGGTCCTGTACAAACACATACCATCAGGTTTAACCACCTTGCAATAAATTGCATCTTGGCAAGTAAAATTACATATTTGTTATATTTTTTCATTTTTTTAATACATTACTTATTAAAATACAACTTATTAAAACTTATTTCAAATTATTTGTCTTCTTGTTGTAATTGCCATTAGTAAGTAAAATAATCAACCTATATTGACAGATAATTTGGCTTGATTCAAGCATATTTCTTAAAATGAGTTTCTTACAAAATGGTGAGAGAATTTGGCTTACTAAAACACTAAAAATAACTATAAACAAGTTATACAATCTTATAATAAATGAGAAATATCAACTATGTATAATATATTCTCATTTGCCAAGATCTCTTTTACTGGAGTTTTTACTTTACCTGTTAAATAAGCTGGTGTAACTTCTTTTCTAGCCATCAAAATAAAGAGGGAGACCAGTTCAGAGTATAAGCTTTATTCTCGAGGATACCACGTTACAGACATTATTTGAGGAGATCTAAACATTACACTGTACTTCACTGTTGGGATGATGTTTTCATGTTGGTATATGCAGTACTCTTTTTACGCCATACATAGTGCTGCATGTTCTTTCCGAACAATTTAAGCTTGGTTTCATCAGTCCACAAGACATTTTCCCAGTAGCATGGTAGAGTATCAAGGTACTCTTTGGCAAACTTCAGGCGTGCAAGGATTTTTTTTTTTTTTTGAAAAGCAGCGACTTCCTCCGTAGTGTCCTGCCATGGACACCATGCCTGTTCGATGTTTTGCATATGTACTCTTGAACAGAGATGTTAACCAGTTCCAGTAATTCCCTCAAGCATTTAGCTGTTACTCAAGGGTTCTTTTTTTTACCTCTCTGAGCATTCTGTGTTGTGCTTTTGGAGTTAATTTGGTTGGGCGCCCACTTTTAGGGAGAGTAGCCACAGTACTAAATCGTCTCCATTTGCCTAACTGTGGACTGGTTAATACATAAAGTCTTGGAGATTACTTTGTAACCCTTTCCAGTTTTATGCAAATCAACAATTCTTGGTCATAGGTCTTTGGAGATGTCTTTTTTGCAAGGCATGGTTCACATCAGCAGATGCTTCTTGTGAATAGTGTCTTTTATAAGTCAAAGTATCTCTACACCTCACTCCAATCTCGTTTCATTGATTGGACTCCAGGTTTGCTAACTCCTGACTCTAATTAGCTTTTGTTGAAGTCATTAGCATAAGTATAACATTTGTCTCTTCTTGGGACTACGTTCAGATTATGTTTTATGACCAATTAATGCAGAAATCCAGGTCATTTCAAAGGGTTCACATGCTTTTTCTTGCCACTGTATGTAAATGTTTATTCTGTGATGCTCTTGCCCATTGCACTTTAAAGACAAGATCTCTTTTATTAAACACAGCAGCAGGAGAGAACCGCTGCCCAAGCAGGTCACTTCTAACTATGTGGTAGAGATTCTACTCCCACTTACTCATCCTTACTCCCTCCTGTCGGGACTGTCCTGCAAGCCACGCCTTCAGAGCTCTACGTCAGTGCAACCAGTGTTTGGACGCCATTTTAGATTTTGTTGTGGCTCTGTTGTTTAACTGGTTTTTCTGTCTTCATAAGAAATTACACCAACAGGCAAAATTATTAACTTAATTCATTTAATTAATATGGCAACAATTGTTGCTAATGGCTCTGAGCCTTTGGGAATAGGAAAATGATTGCCCCCTCTGTATTTCTTCTGATTTCGCATTTGTCACAATTTTAAATTGTTAATATAGGGTTACAAAAACAGTAGATTTTTTTATGTTATCATCAAAATGCTATACAACACCAGCAGTCCACATGTGAAAAAGAAATCGCCCTCTTGCTCAGTTACTCAGTCAACCAATTAACAAGATTCAAGTTCACTAGGATCTTAAATGCTCGAAGAACAAACTGTATGTAGTTTTGTCCAACAAAACCTCTGAGACAAGAGGTTTGGGCACCTGGCTCCAGATTTAGTAGTAATACCTGTACTAAGATAGTAGTTCTTGATCTAGCACTCAGACCATCAGACAGTCACTGTACTTCATTATAGCTATCAAATCTTGCAACGGTGTTTACTGGATGAACTATATAACAATGACAGGAATCAATATTTCAACACTTCAAGGCCTGTTATAAGAACAATATTAAGATAGTTTGTCCACATAGTAAATTATAAATTACCTGAAATTATAGTTATTGTCCACTAGATGGTGGTGGTGGTCTGCTTTAGAGGTGATCAAGGCTGGTCTGAGATACTGAAATACCCTAAAGCTGAATTCTCTCAAGGCCAGTATGCTTGGGACTTTTAGGGGTTCAGAGAAGACCTAAAGATGTTTGGGACATACTGCAGGTTGTAGTTAATGTATTGAATTGAACAGTGTTAAGATGGAAATTCTGCAAGTACTACAGTACTACTTTAATTTCTGTTTATGTTTGGTTGAAAACAAAAGGGGTTTTGAACATGATTAAAGTCCTTAAAGCAAAATCTTTGCAATGCAGTCAGTTACAGCCATAAGCCAGACTCTTATCTCTTTAAATGGAGGGAGACCAAATATATATATATATATATATATATATATATTTACATATACATTTTTAAATGCGTTTAACAAGCTTCAAATGCCGTTAAAGAACAGCCAAAAAAAATATTAAAATTGATTTAATTCATAGACAGAATAAATTTCCTTCTTTTTAGAACTTCTAAATATTAGTTTTATATGGACTTAAATCCAGTAATGTGCAAGTATTTAATTTATGCACAATAAACCCACAATAATGTGCAAGTATTTAATTAAAAGTACTACCAAGAAGTGTTGAAATGTTAAAACTCTTTTTAAATATGTGCCAGCAATATATCATTAAAACACTTTCCAAAAATGTAGGACAGGTTTATGTTAACCACTGTGTTGCATCACCTCTACTTTTAACAACACTCTTTAAGCATTTGGGAACTGAGATGATTGCTGTAATATTGAAAGTGAAATGTTTCCCATTTTTGCTTGATGTGGTAGCTTAACAGTTCAGGGTCTCCTTTGTTATATATTTTTTCATAATGCAATTGTTTGCAGGCAGGCCAGTTTAGCACCTGAGCTTTTTTACTATGAAGCCATGCTGTTGTAATATGTGAAGAACAGGGTTTAGCCCGATCTTTCAAAAATAAGCAAGACCTTTCCTGAAGAAGACATTTTCGGGATTCCATTATATCTTGCTCCAAAACATGTGGCAGCGTTAATGTCCATGATTTCCAAAAAAATGTACATTTTGATTTGTTGGACCACAAGACACTTCTGCTATAGAGATCGTCTATGGCATGGTAAACATGGTAATGTTTTAACTTGCCTTTGTGGATGCAGTGAAACATTATGTTCACAGACAATGGTTTTGGGAAGTGTTCCTAAGCCCATGCAGTCATTTTCATAAAATAGTGTTGGTTTTAAATGCAGTGCCACCTGAAGACACAAAGATAACAGCCGTCCAGATTTGTATCTAGCATACAGAGACTTCTCTGAATTCTTTTAATATTGTAATGAAATACCAAAGTCAAATTAAATCTCAAAGTAAATTTTTGCCACTGATTTGTTTCAAAAAATTGGTGTAGATATTAAAAGATTGTAGTAGCCTAGAAGATTAATAAATTCATCCAACACTCTAATAATACTGCTAATAATCTCACTCTCATAGGGTGTGATGATGCATCTATCGGCTGTTTCTCTCTCGAGGAGTCAGGAGACTGTGTGGGTGTGGATTCTGCATTCACACACTCATTTTCACCTTTTAAAAAACACCACTTCAGCTCCAGACATGTGGTCACCAAGGAGAGCGGCACACACGCTTTTCTACCATCGGCAGCTTAAATCATGTTATTTTTAACCCTTTAATCGGCACACAGCTTCTCACAATCACCGTTTTTATTAAACTGCAGGGAAAACACAAGCAAATATTAACAATTTAGACTTTTATTGAACATCCAGCACACAGAGAGAGCCTGTTGGGTAAACACAGTTTTGTTGTTAAGATTTGTGAGGGCCCTACTTATGTATGCTTAAACCGAGATTAGGATCATCCAGTTTACATTGAGAGAAAACTTCATCAAAATACGCTGGCCTTGGCAAAATACTGACACTAAAGGACTTCAGTTGCAATTGTTACGTGCCCGGTACGTCTCTCTCTCTCTCTCTCTCTCTCTCTCTCTCTCTCCCTTTGCTCGCTCTTGCGCGCGCTCTCTCTCTCTCTCCCTCGCTCTCTCTTGCGCGCAAGCGCGCATGTTTGTTTTTTCCCGCGCGCTCTCCTTCGCGCTCTCTTCTATCCTTCTCATAGGATTTTGCAGACGCCAATCATCACTGACGGCCAATCTGATTCGGTCACAAGGCGGAGGTCTGTACTTCAGAAGCTGCCCGGCAAAAGCCCGCGAGAGATCTTGCTCAGCACGCACACACAGCCAGTTGGTGACTTTTTTTTAACTGTTGATAATTCTGGGTTCTGGACAGGTAAGACGGGCGCGCTCATACATTGTACAGCACGTAGTGAACCTATGTATAGATACATTAGGTTAGGGGCGGGCGCCAACCTCAGTATTTCCGTTATGGTATAGTTTAGAGCAGAGTAGGTAGCCTTTTGTTTCTGTGCTGTTTAGAGAAGATTTATCATAGAGCTTTAGGGTAGTTCTTTGGTTTTTTTTGTATGTTTTGATTATTTCTTTTCTTTAGCGCAGTCCTAGTCCAGATTCCCTTAAATAGTACACCTATCTTACAAAGTAAGACTATTGTAAATATTGTAGATAGTGTGGCACATTGCGGTGTAAATGGTGGATGTACTTGGTTTATTTATTAAAAAACAGTTAAAAGGCCATTAAAAGTTGTGTGTTTTTCCTCCCTTGCTGCACATCACCCACGTTTACACTGGAAACCAATGTTACTGACCCTATTTTACCCCTAGACCACATATGGGGTCGTAACACAATAAACTATGATATAATATCTTACCACTGTAATATCAAAACCAAAAGTAGTCGTCCTTTATACTGAATACGCATTTCTCAACGAATGGTCCACACTTACTTGTGGTTTTATTAGGAAAGTGATGATATTCATTGCAAACTTTTTACAGCCCTGTGAAAACTTTCAACTGTACATTTCAGTGATTGAATAGTGGTCAAGGTGGTTAATGGTTAACCAAATACTCAACAACCTGTGCTCAATCAAAATATTTTAAACACAAAATTGAATTTGGACCTATTACCCAAACATTCCAACAGTAAACTACTTCCATATGTTTGACACGATTCATAAAAATGATTGAAATTAAACAGTTTAATTAATTATTGAAAAGTGACTAACAGAATCAAACTATTAGATACGTCAATGAAATGCAATAAATACGATCACATTTTCCTAACTGCAGTGGTATTTCCTATTTGTACAGCATTGTTCTATGTATCTGCTGCTCTACCATGACTCACATCACCAGTTAATCATTAAACCCTGGTTGGGTTGAACTGAGTGTGTCAAGAGGAGAACATTTAATTGTGCAGAGATTCCAGAACTTGGAAATAAAACAGCCCCAGACCCTTCACATAGCAATTTAACTTCAAAAGACATTATTCATAGAACTGAAAACCATTGCATTAATTCTGTTTCACAAGGCTGGAGTAAGTAGTAGACTGAAGAGTCCATACAAATAGATCTAAATATAAATATAAATAAGTTTAATATTACACCCACTATAATTTTAGAGGGTTGCATAAAATATATTAGAGCTCAAAAATGCTACATGATACAAAAAAAAAAGACTAAAACTAGCCTGAGGCATCTAAAAATGCAGAGTACCACAGTAGCAGAGAGGTCTAAACCCAACCCCATTCTCAAAAAAACTATTGATATTTGTGTAAAACAATGACTCATTGGATCTCCTTTTTTGTAGATGACTCCAGTTACTCTGTGCACTGTCTTAAAGTTTTGATGAAGATAAAAAGAAATCAGATATAGTTCCAAATTTCACCCAAAGAATGTTCTACTCCTGTGAAGTTGTACTTGTACAGCCTGATTCTTCTCTGTTTACTCTAAAAGAAAATACTAAAGATCAGGGCAGAAATCCATCAATATTTTCAGAATTACATGTACTTGTAAGTCACTGCTACCCACCTGTAACTAGTCACTTGCTTTCCCCAGATAAATAGTTAAAATACGCTATGATGCCCTGAATGTTTACATCTTAGGCACTGAATCAGGCTACTATCCGTCAGGACTGAATTGTTTTTTTTTCAACTTGTCCTCAATATTTTGCAGAAGTGTGGTGGAGGTGAAACTGGAGGCTTCAGTGTTAGCTCCTGAACACTGCAAATTAATTTAAATATGAAACGAAAAACAATGGGTATAGAGGGATCACAAAGGCCACACGTCATCATTGTATATAATAGTTGTACATAATTGTATATAATAATCCGTTTATAACATCATAAGCTAAACACACAGCTACTCATTTCAACCACTACGCTGAAGTTTTGAGTGATGAGCATAAGGTCTAGGCCTACACCTCTTTTTTTAATCCACGTCTTCATAAGCCTATTTCATGTAAACAATTAGCCCAGATATTAAAAGGTAATATAATAACAACGAGGTGAGTTTTAATGTTATAGATGATTTTACTTGAAAATATTGCACCTTTTGCGGTCATTAGTGCCCTCGGACACGGCTGCTTGGGCAGCCCAAAGGGGACTAAACATTCGCACGGCTGTTTGGATCTCCTTAGAGGTGAGGGTGGAGATGACGATGTTAGGGAGGACTTGCTTCAGCACTTTGAACACGTACATAGCATAGCTGTGTCAGGGCCTCTTATGTCAGTGCAAAGGAGGGAGTACCCTTGGAATTCTAGCTCATTCAAAATCAGAGAATGAGCTGTGACGTCACAATCGGATTTTGAAAGCGTGTCTTCTTTCTGCTTCGGCGGGGGTCTCGCTGTTGTGTTTAAACTTAAAGCGCCCTCTACCTTATAGTCTCCTAATCATTTAAGGGTTCGGGTGACAACGGCAGTTTGATTTGTCACGATAGTAGATCATCAGGTGGACCAAATCTGTAGTACGAACACATGAATAGCACTACGAGTATTTTGAAAACGAGAGGGGGCTGCTTTAGTGGACAAGCATATATACGTGGTCAAATTTCCCATGTGCTTAGTGAAGAGCAATGATATCTTGAGCGTACAATTTGCTAAGCAGAGAAACCGAGAACCGAGAAGCTGAAAAAGACCAGAGCTCCGGGCAGCAAGAGACGTATCATTGATGGAGCCCGATCGCCACCCTGCGGTCAAACAGAGAACACGCAAGGACGAGAAACAAGGGTTTTCCGATTGATAATATTTTGTTACTCAGCGATATCATGAATTACTGTGCTTGCGAGGATTTAATTTAAATATGAAACTTAAAATAATGGGTTTAGAGGGATTACAAAGGCCACAAGTCGTCATTTTATATAATAGTTCAGCTATTGCAACCAGACGTCTATGGGTTTCTTGGAGGTGCAGTTTAAAGGCTTCCCCAATGACCTGCAAGTTAATTTCATTCGTATGCTTTCTGGTATTCTTGTGTTGTCTCTGTCTCTCTCTCTCAAAATTGTCTGTAATCCGTTTATAACGTCATAAGCTAAACACACAGCTACTCATTTCAACCACTACGCCGAAGTTCTCATGAGCATAAGGACTAGGCCTACAACTACATTTTTTTTTAATCCACCTCTTCATAAGCCTACTTCATGTAAACAGTTAGCCTATGGCCCAGCAATTAACAGGTATTATAATAACAATGAGGTGAGTTTTAATGTCATGGATGATTTTACTTGAAAAAAAATTGCACCTTTTGCGGTCCTTAGTGCCCTCGGACACGGCTGCTTGGGCAGCCCAAAGGGAATGAGCATGCGTACCGCTGTTTGGATCTCCTTAGAGGTGACGGTGGAGATGACGGTGTTAGGGAGGACTTGCTTCAGCACTTTGAACACGTACATAGCCTAGCTGTGTCAGGGCCACTTATGTCAGCCTCACCAACACAGCAATTTATGAATTCACTGGGGAACATAATATTTTCTTTTTCTCGTTCTTACATGTTCTCAATTTGAACACACGATGGCGCCCAAGCTCCATCAATGATAAATCTGCCGCTGCACAAAACACTGGTCTCTAACCCCCCGTCGGAGGAGTTAGGCGCCCGAGGAGGCTCGTCCGTTTGCACTCACATAGTTACGTGGCCCTCGCCGTCGCGCGTGATGGTGACTCTCCTGGCGTGGAGGATGCACAGGTTCGTGCCCTGCAACAGACCCACCAAGCAGACAAGTGTCTGAAGTGAGAACGGATAGAGACGCTCATGGACTGGTGGGCTTTGCAAACAGCACTCCTTTCTCCTTTGTTTTGTAATCACTATTCTATACATTTTCCCGGCTGCACTAGGAAATAACTGCATCCAGGACGTTTTTGTACACTTTAATTTGTTTGTTTTAGATACTGCTTCGAAAACAATTAAAATGCTTATTGAAGTAGTATAACTAAGGTGAGTCTACTTTGTGCAAGGCCGAGGCGAGCAATTGTAGCGAGACAGGGGCGGATTGTCGTTTGTAATTGCATTTATTTCGTTAGATTCAGATTAAATCAAACAATTTCTGATGAAGCTGGACCGTGTCATAGTAGATCTGTGGCAAGGCTTTAGTATTATGATTACGTGTGAGTTAAACATATTCACACGCACACACACACGCACGTGTAAACTATCGGTGGTACTTGCACTACTACAGGTACGGTTAGGTTAGGGCTCTAAAGTCCTAGGGCCTTTAAGTCAGGTAAAATAGCCTGGGGTCAAATTGACTCCAAAGAACACCGATGCGTACAACAGGCGTACAGGACAATGAAAACCCATCATCCCGTGAAATTGTGTTGTCTCCATTAAGTTAGGGAAGTCATAAAAAACGAAGCTTAAAAAGGATTTCAATCAATCAAACATTAAATGTGGTCAAATTAAGTCGAAAAACGACAGGAGGTTTAAGCGTATGAGGTTGTATGGGTAGACAGAGTTAGGCCTCAAGCCTTTCTTGTGTAGAAGTGTGTGTTTGGAGCAAGACCTTTGGACTTGGGAAGAAGTTAAGTTTGGAAAGAAGATTAAGGAAGGTAGAGAGCAAGCCGTCAGGTTTACCACACCAGGGTCACCAGGAGGGCCCACAACATAATCAGGGGCAGCACACACTCTTCACAGTTTCATCTTCAGGCAGACGTTACAGGAGTGTGAAGTCCAGAACCACAAGACTGACAAACAGTTTCTACTCACAGGCCATTAAGCTTGTGAACACCTCACGCACTACCTCTCCAACCTTTCCTATCTGAACTGGTTTGTAACTTGTCTGATTTTTACTGCACCTTACAGTCCCTGTACTGTTTACAATCGCTACTCGCACAACAACACTATTGTTTACATTTGTTACTTACAACTTGTACTTTATGGCTCTACATACTTGCACATAAAAGCCAAAGTAACTTTTATTTTTAATTGTTTTAACTATATGAAAAAAATACTTTCATTTACTCCAAATTAGCATACTTAATATATTTTGTATATATATTTTTTTGTTACATATTGGTGAATGGAGGAAGAGCAAAGTAAGAATTTCATTGTACAATGTATTTGTCTGTTGTGCTGTGCATATGACAAAAAATCTTTTGAATCTTATGATGTATTTATGACAGGGAAGTGTTAGGTCTGCAGCAAAAGTAGGCCAATATAATATGTATACAAGGTCAAGGGTGAAGCTTGGGCTCCATCTTGTGCTCAGGCCTTAAAACCGCACGCACCCTTTGCAAAACTGGACTTCTGGTTGCAATAGCAGACCTATTGTATCAAAAAAGGTGACGTTTGGCCCCTGTGATCAATTTAAACCAGTTATTTTAGTGCCCATATTTCATTCTGAGTAACATTATATTTTCATACAGTTTCATATTCTCATCCTAGCACATCCTCAATTAGACGGAGCACCTCCTAGCAACACAATGCCAACCAGCTCAGATCATGAAATAGATGAAGAATGTTCTAGTATTATACTAATTATAAATAAAGATAAACAGATAAAATCAATACAAATAAAAACAACAACAACAAAATCGTTATTAAAAATCGACTATTATAGCTTCCTGGTGAAATGAAAGAAGACAATAAATTGGCAATAAGTTGGCAGTATTGCCCTTTGAGTCAGGCCTCAAGATTGTGCTGAAGTACTAGTAAGTGGAGTGCTACGCAGAAGCAGGCCAACAGCTAAAGATTTTTATCGTAATCATAGGTTCCCTCAGTCTGCTTTATGCACCGCTGAGGAGAAGTGTGTACAGTTTTGTGCTCTGGTTCTTAAATTGTTCGTAGTTCGTAAAAATGTTCAGAACCTATGAAAAGTGTGAAAAACATTTTGAAAATTGGTTAAGAAACAAGCCTACCAAGTGAAGATACGTTCTAGCAAAGTCAGACATGACAGAAACCGTTTTTACAGTGTTTTATTAACCAAATGCTGATTGAATGCAGTGTGCTAGATTTAACCTGCTCAGCTAGCCGCAGCACTCACGTTCTCTTCTCTTCTCATGGTCTAGAGCAGCAGTTGTTGCGTGACAGACGCTGATTGTCGTTTGTAACTGCATTTTTTTTTCATGCTGATGTATTTATATAAAGTTGATGTAGTGAAAATCACATGCACCTTCAATAGAAGTTTTTGTACACTTTAATTTGTTTGTTTTAGTTACTGCTTAGAAGAGGAGTGGAGAGCAGTTGTAGCGAGGCAGTGGCTGGTTGTCGTTTGTAACTGCATTAAATTAATTAAATTCAGATTAAACCAAACTGAACCAGCAGACGGAGTCTGGCGCTTTTTTTTCTCGAACACAACGCAGAGTCGTGGCCATCTTTAAAGGGTGTAAAGATAGACCGGCTACACAGGCATATGTGGAAATTAGTGCGCAAATACTATATAGAGAGCTACAATTTCTGATGAAGCTGGACCGTGTCATAGAAGGCCTGTTGCAAGGCTTTATTATTATGACATAAGATATGCCCCATCCCCGTGTCGTGTAAACGTTCGGTGGTTCATGAAGCTTAAAAATGGACCAATCGGTGGTTCCTTTTATAAGCTTCACAAACCACCGCTAGTGGTACGCAGCTTTCTGGCGGGTTTCATTGACGTGATAACGGATAGAGACGCTCATGCACCGCAATGCTTTACAGCCAGCAAACGGCACGTACTTTCGTCGAGGCTATTACTGCTTCCCACTGAAATGAAAGAAGACAATAAATTGGCAGTATGGCAGTACTTAGGATTATGCTGAAGTATTAGTGAGTGGAGTGCTAAGCAGAAGCAGACCAACAGCTAATGTTTTTTTTTTTTTTTTTTATCATATAATCATAGGCCCATGGCGTAGGTGAAGCAGAAGAACATAGGTATACAGTAAGTTTTTAAATAGCAAATGTGTCTTGGATGACTGAAATTCATGCTAGCGTGAGGTATCAGGCATATGTGGAAATTAGTCTGAGTGAGCATGTATTATATAGA